>JAJJHT010004965.1:0-35419 GCA_021223865.1 Drosophila pandora | reverse complement strand
GGGTCTTTGGTTAAAATTTCATGAATAATACTGTGCTCAGGCCAGGCTGACGGATCAACTGATTTTTAAAGGTATTACAATTTCGATATGTTACGCTTATGTTTAAGGTTCAACATAAAGACCGTTAATTCATTGGGAGCTACCTTAAGATGGTTTAAGAGGTGACTCCTGACATCATCTACAGTGGCATCCGGTAAAAGGCGGGATAAAAATGTGGCTTTAAAGGGTGCATCAGCTCTAAGCGCAAGCCCAGAAGATCTTATTTCAGGTGCCACACCAGTGAGATGCCTAGGAGACGGTACAACAGGAACTAGCAGGTTTTCCAACGATGGAGGATCCAAGACGATAGGTGGACCAAGACTCCTTTATAAATAAATTGACCACCATTGGGTTGTTGCTTGGAATTTTTCTCCTTGGAGATTCACTTAATAATTTAAGTTCAAGAAATTGAGTTTCAAGTGCAAGGAATTGCTCATTAAGTCCAGAAAATTGCCTGCAGACATCTATAAAACAATTTCTCGTCTCAATCTCAGTCTCAATCTCTTTACAGGCAATTCAAGACCATGTCAGGCCAATATTCTTTGTGATAAGATAACTTATCCGTCCATTGTGCCCACCACTAGCACATTTAATATGTGAGCAGTTATTGCAAAGCCAGCAGGACAGGTAAGAGTCACCAGTAATAGATCCACGGAACTCGCAATTTTTAGAAGCGCAAATTAGACTCATTATTGACAGAGATTTGTCCACTTTAGTGAAAGCGAGAAGAGTTCAGTTAGGTACTCTGTGGTAGAGAGGCACGTTCGAATCAGGCACGGCGAAGAAAAGACGTAACAAAAGAGATACGCTGTGACGAATAACCGCTTCAGAGTAACAATGACGTAACGGATTACATGACCAAAGAATAGAACTCAGGAAGAGAATATATATATGAATATTCGAAGAGCACGACAGAAATAATATTGAAGAATAATTTTGTATTTACGAAGTGTATGGTTCAATGAACTATATACGTCAAATATACTCCAAAAATGATACAGTATATTTAGCTTGTCGCAAAAAAAGGAAGCTTTAATCAAAGATGAAATATATAAGCAATCTGATGAAAACAATCGCAAAATACGTCTGGATACGTCAAAGTCAGATTAACGATTTCTGATATTTGGTACCTTTTAATTTTTAGATCTTCGGACCTTCAATGTCTGATGGCATTTAGAGTCAGCAAGATAGCGGTCTGCGATGGTGTTTCATGAAAGTAACATCCATACACAGCGCTTCTTGTAGATTGACGAGCGAATGCAAAGCTCTAAGTGGTACGTAATGCGAGCCATGATGTTCGGAATATCTTCCACCCCCTAAGAAATGCAGTAAAAGAGGCTACAAAGCCATCACCTACGATTGTATAGACAGACTGAAGGGGGCATTGATGAGCCATAAAGGTGTCGAAGGTGACAAACAAATAAATTTAGATGGATTTTTCCACATCAGAAGCTGAACTTCCAACTCACCCGAAGTCTTAAAAGCTTTAAATGCAGAGTCAGTCACAAAACAGCCCACAAAGAGACGCTAAGAAACTCTTAGCTATGTTTTTGGGATCCAAATAGTGATACACTTTAATATGTTTTTAGATTCGAAAAAATAAAAAGAAACGTACTAGATGACAGCACACCCCACTAATAAAGAAACTTTGATTCAATTTATGGTCTTATAGTACGTAGAATCCATCCGTAAGAAACAAGCGTAGCGTAGTGGATCTGGATTCCTACACAAGAAAATGTCGGGGATTTGGCTTCAAAAGTTAATCTAACCTGGAGCAGTGGAACACTGGACTGGTATTCCTGAAAAGACCTTAACACCAGTGGTCGGATCATCAAACAAGTCTGCAACTGGATAGCGATAATAACAAGCTCAAAAAGTTATAGAGAGTTTTAATAACCAGAGTATACATGATGTATTAGGCTATTAAAATGTATCCGAATGAATCGCATGAGAAGCAGGGGTACCCAATAAATTGACCACCATCGGGTGGTTGTTCGGAATTTTTCTCCTTGGAGATTCACTTAATAACTTGAGACCAAGAAATTGAGTCTCAAGTGTAAAGAATTGTTCATTAAGTGCAGAAAACTGCTAACAGACTTCTAAAAAACCACTTCTCATCAGCTTTATGAAGGTCCGCATCTCAGTCTCAATCTTTCTTCTGGCAATACAAGACCATGTCAGACCAATATTCTTTGTGATAAGAAAACTTATCCGTCCATTGGGCCCACCACTAGCACATTTAATATGTGCGTAGTTATTGCAAAGCCAGCAGGACAGGTAATAGTCACCAGTAATAGATCCTCTAAACTCGCATTTATAGCAGTGCAAATTAGACTCATTATTGACTTAGATTTGTCTACTTTAATAAAAGCGTGTTCAGTTAGAAACTCTGTGGTAGAAAGGCACAAAAGAGATACGCTGTGACGAATAACCGCTTCAGAGTAACAATGATGAACAATAACAGGAAGAGAATATATATATGAATATTCGAAGAGCACGGCAGAAATAATATTGAAGAATAATTTTGTATTTACGAAGTGTATGGTTCAATGAACTATATAGGTCAAATACACTCCGAAAATGATACAGTATATTTAGCTTGTCGCGAAAAAAGGAAACTTGAATCGAAGATGAAAGATATAGGCAATCTGATGATAGCATTCGCAAAAACACTTCCGGAAACGGCAAAGTCAGATTAACGATTTTGACATAACTCTTAAGCACAGCCTCTCCTTTTTTTTTACTCAGCTGGCCAAGTTTTAAGTCTTCCGCGCAACTCTCTTTGGCTTTTACAATAAATTCTCCTCAAATCAAGTTGGTATGCATTGTGTTTTTTACCCTATTTGTGTTAATTTTTTTTGTTTGCTTTCCCCCACTTTGAAAAAGAACACCCTCCCTGCCAGCCGAAGGCAGATCTTTCACATTTATGTCATACAACATGCTTCGCTTTTTTTAAGCTGGCAATGTCATGTGACAATGAAAATTCTTTTTCTATGGGCATAATAATATACATTAAAACCATTAATTTTGTATATTCTGTTTAAATCGAATGTACCTCGTCGCCAATGTATTGCCCTGCAGAATCTCATAATAATTGTAGCCTGTTAATATGTCTTCAATACTATTTATTAATCCTTTCACTTGTGCATTTTAAACTGCCGATCTACTCCCTTGCTTTTGTACGGCTGACTAGTCGCTATTATTCGTTGCTCCGTTTGCACTCCCTTTGATCGTATCGCCGCTCTCGTTTTTAACGTCGCCCGGGCTCTCAAACCTCACAAGGCCAAATTCGAGATGAAGTTTCATGGCAAACTTCGAGAATTTGTTAATGTAAGGTAATAAAATTTGTTTATCTGAGGAGAAAATGTCGATACTTAGCGTTTTCCAGCGAACAATCGAATGGCTGTGATTTTTACCTCATGTCTGAATTTTGTTTCTGGGGTTTGAACCTTTAAGGCATGTTTTATACATGGAAGAGTCGGAAAATTGCAGTGCATTGAATCACATTTTTTACGAACTTCTTGTTCTTTTTTTTGTGCAATTAACCTATATGGTTAGTTCTGTTCCCTAAAACAATAAAATCTAGCCGGACCTATTTCTTGCCTTTCCTATTTCAAAATAATTTGGTATCTTAAGCAGTTTAAGGGATTATCGGGAAGAATTGGCTCACTCACTGTAGCTCACTTTTCTAATTGCAATATTGAAACACGTTCGTAATCCCATCCAGTTTTCAAGAAGGAAGCTACATCCGTTTCCGGATAAAGGTATCGTGGTGGGACCTTGCTGTGATCTGCAAAGTCTTTGAGAATTGGACTGTGGAACATCAGGTGTGAAACGGCTTCCACCTCTTCTATGTCCAAACAGTTTTTACAGTTGTTATGTGGCACCATTTCTGGTCGCATGAGTGTCTTTTCCAGTTGAGCGTTTATTGCTGGTGTCCTGCTTATTAAAAAACAATAGTTTTATGGATATTTTCTTAGGTCGAGTGGGACGGATAAGGCGCGAGATTTTGCAGATTGGTAGATTTTTCCATTTCCTTAGCATTAATTGGTCAAAGTGCTCCTGGCATCGAAGCCTAAATGTTTCTAAGAGGATGCCAATTGGCTCTTTTTCCGGTAGGAAATGGTTGCTAGTACTAATTCGTGCATGGCGAAGTTGTGGTTTTTGTATCCTGAAACCCATATGAGGTGGATGTCGGGCTGCTCAACCGTGAAAACGGAAAGAAAAGGAATGTATCTTTTCATTTTCTTGTAAGATGTAAGAAAAGTAAGATGTGATCTTGTCCTGTGGAAGATTGAATTTCCCAAACGCCTGAAAGGTAGCAAGGAGGGGCAGCAATGGGAGCGAGGGGTTAACGGCTGGTAGCAGGAGACAGCGGAGACGACGTGAAACGTAACGGTTCCGGGCGAGTCAGTGCGGCTGTGCTCGAAAGAAGCAGGAGAAAACGGAGACAGCGTAGAACGTAACGAACCTGGGGAGCGGAAGTGTTTACAAAGTTCTGAAGAGAAGAAAATCGTTCAAGAGGGTCAATGGGCCACTGGTGCTATTCAAGGAGGGCTATGGAGCGAATTGGGACCGAGTTTTCTAGGGCAGTTAGAAGTGTTGTGTTGGAGGACCGCCTTTGGAGAGTCCGACATTCAAGCGGAAAAGTTTCCTTGGAGGAATTAGGAGTAATAGGCTAACCGACCCCCGTGGATAAGTCCAACAGTCTCAAGTGCGAGAATTAAATAGCTGGGGAGCAGATGAACGGCAGCAACAACAACAGAGGCATTGACCGCAGCAGCAGAAGAGGAGCGGCGTACAACAAGATCACATATCATGCCGGGCGAGAGTTTGGGGGATCTGTCTATTGGCACCAACCCGGATCGGTAACCGGTGAACAATGTGTTCGATGGCAGAGCCGAGCAGAAGTGACCGGAGGAGCAGCGAGGATCCGGCAGAGGAGTCAACTCCGGTGACACTCACGATTGTAACCCTTAATTTTGTAAATAAAACAAGGCCTAAAATAAAGCACGCATTAATAAAAAGAAGAACATCGAATTTATAAATTCGGTGGAACGACCCACAACCTCTGTGAAATCAAATCATGGATTGACGATAATATGCTATATAGGTGTACAAAATTGCATATAAAAAATATTCTTGTTCGGCACGTGCAAGAAAAACAAAAAAAAAATCAGTCACGTGCCGAACAAGAATATTTTTTATATGCAATTTTGTACACCTATATAGCATATTATCGTCACTAAAATTGATATCAGATATTTTGGGCTTCGCATGCAGGTTCGTCACCGGTACTTTACCTCGTCAAGAGGTTTTTTTATATGATTGACTAATGATAAAACAAACTTAATAGCCTCAAGGTGATGAAAATATACAGTATCCTCAACCGTTGGAGGTACATAGGAACTGGTCATAAAAATATTAGACGGACCAGCAGTTATTTTTACAGCGATGAACTGGATTCCAAAATTACTCGGGAATGAGATTAGTTCAGTTGAGTATTCATTATCAACGGCAATGAGGACGACGCCTGCGAAAGATGGCCTATCCATTCGAAACACAGTGTACTTGGGAACATACTCAGAGACAGAGGAATTAAGCCAGGTTTCAGTAAGTGCAATAGCATCAAAATCAAAAGAAGCACTCTTAGTATAAAATTGGCCAAATTTACCCAGAATACTTTGAGCGTTTTGGTAGCAGCAAGAAAATACATTATTATTTAGTTTTTTGGAGCCGAATCGACATAGTTGGGATTTAGAGGGTCTTTGGTTAAAATTTCATGAATAATACTGTGCTCAGGCCAGGCTGACGGATCAAGTGATTTTTAAAGGTATTACAATTCCGATATGTTACGCTTATGTTTAAGGTTCAACTTAAAGACCGTTAATTCATTGGGAGCTACCTTAAGATGGTTTAAGAGGTGACTCCTGACATCATCTACAGTGGCATCCGGTAAAAGGCGGGATAAAAATGTGGCTTTACAGGGTGCAGCAGCTCTAAGCGCACGCCCAGAAGATCTTATTTCAGGTGCCACACCAGTGAGATGCCTAGGAGACGGTACAACAGGAACTAGCAGTTTTTCCAACGATGGAGGATCCAAGACGATAGGTGGACCAAGACTCCTTTATAAATAAATTGACCACCATTGGGTTGTTGCTTGGAATTTTTCTCCTTGGAGATTCACTTAATAACTTAAGTTCAAGAAATTGAGTTTCAAGTGCAAGGAATTGCTCATTAAGTCCAGAAAATTGCCTGCAGACATCTATAAAACAATTTCTCGTCTCAATCTCAGTCTCAATCTCTTTACAGGCAATTCAAGACCATGTCAGGCCAATATTCTTTGTGATAAGATAACTTATCCGTCCATTGTGCCCACCACTAGCACATTTAATATGTGAGCAGTTATTGCAAAGCCAGCAGGACAGGTAAGAGTCACCAGTAATAGATCCACGGAACTCGCAATTTTTAGAAGCGCAAATTAGACTCATTATTGACAGAGATTTGTCCACTTTAGTGAAAGCGAGAAGAGTTCAGTTAGGTACTCTGTGGTAGAGAGGCACGTTCGAATCAGGCACGGCGAAGAAAAGACGTAACAAAAGAGATACGCTGTGACGAATAACCGCTTCAGAGTAACAATGACGTAACGGATTACATGACCAAAGAATAGAACTCAGGAAGAGAATATATATATGAATATTCGAAGAGCACGACAGAAATAATATTGAAGAATAATTTTGTATTTACGAAGTGTATGGTTCAATGAACTATATACGTCAAATATACTCCAAAAATGATACAGTATATTTAGCTTGTCGCAAAAAAAGGAAGCTTTAATCAAAGATGAAATATATAAGCAATCTGATGAAAACAATCGCAAAATACGTCTGGATACGTCAAAGTCAGATTAACGATTTCTGATATTTGGTACCTTTTAATTTTTAGATCTTCGGACCTTCAATGTCTGATGGCATTTAGAGTCAGCAAGATAGCGGTCTGCGATGGTGTTTCATGAAAGTAACATCCATACACAGCGCTTCTTGTAGATTGACGAGCGAATGCAAAGCTCTAAGTGGTACGTAATGCGAGCCATGATGTTCGGAATATCTTCCACCCCCTAAGAAATGCAGTAAAAGAGGCTACAAAGCCATCACCTACGATTGTATAGACAGACTGAAGGGGGCATTGATGAGCCATAAAGGTGTCGAAGGTGACAAACAAATAAATTTAGATGGATTTTTCCACATCAGAAGCTGAACTTCCAACTCACCCGAAGTCTTAAAAGCTTTAAATGCAGAGTCAGTCACAAAACAGCCCACAAAGAGACGCTAAGAAACTCTTAGCTATGTTTTTGGGATCCAAATAGTGATACACTTTAATATGTTTTTAGATTCGAAAAAATAAAAAGAAACGTACTAGATGACAGCACGCCCCACTAATAAAGAAGCTTTGATTCAATTTATGGTCTTATAGTACGTAGAATCCATCCGTAAGAAACAAGCGTAGCGTAGTGGATCTGGATTCCTACACAAGAAAATGTCGGGGATTTGGCTTCAAAAGTTAATCTAACCTGGAGCAGTGGAACACTGGACTGGTATTCCTGAAAAGACCTTAACACCAGTGGTCGAATCATCAAACAAGTCTGCAACTGGATAGCGATAATAACAAGCTCAAAAAGTTATAGAGAGTTTTAATAACCAGAGTATACATGATGTATTAGGCTTTTAAAATGTATCCGAATGAATCGCATGAGAAGCAGGGGTACCCAATAAATTGACCACCATCGGGTGGTTGTTCGGAATTTTTCTTCTTGGAGATTCACTTAATAACTTGAGACCAAGAAATTGAGTCTCAAGTGTAAAGAATTGTTCATTAAGTGCAGAAAACTGCTAACAGACTTCTAAAAAACCACTTCTCATCAGCTTTATGAAGGTCCGCATCTCAGTCTCAATCTTTCTTCTGGCAATACAAGACCATGTCAGACCAATATTCTTTGTGATAAGAAAACTTATCCGTCCATTGGGCCCACCACTAGCACATTTAATATGTGCGCAGTTATTGCAAAGCCAGCAGGACAGGTAATAGTCACCAGTAATAGATCCTCTAAACTCGCATTTATAGCAGTGCAAATTAGACTCATTATTGACTTAGATTTGTCTACTTTAATAAAAGCGTGTTCAGTTAGAAACTCTGTGGTAGAAAGGCACAAAAGAGATACGCTGTGACGAATAACCGCTTCAGAGTAACAATGATGAACAATAACAGGATGAGAATATATATATGAATATTCGAAGAGCACGGCAGAAATAATATTGAAGAATAATTTTGTATTTACGAAGTGTATGGTTCAATGAACTATATAGGTCAAATACACTCCGAAAATGATACAGTATATTTAGCTTGTCGCGAAAAAAGGAAACTTGAATCGAAGATGAAAGATATAGGCAATCTGATGATAGCATTCGCAAAAACACTTCCGGAAACGGCAAAGTCAGATTAACGATTTTGACATAACTCTTAAGCACAGCCTCTCTCTTTTTTTTACTCAGCTGGCCAAGTTTTAAGTCTTCCGCGCAACTCTCTTTGGCTTTTACAATAAATTCTCCTCAAATCAAGTTGGTATGCATTGTGTCTTTTACCCTATTTGTGTTAATTTTTTTTGTTTGCTTTCCCCCACTTTGAAAAAGAACACCCTCCCTGCCAGCCGAAGGCAGATCTTTCACATTTATGTCATACAACATGCTTCGCTTTTTTTAAGCTGGCAATGTCATGTGACAATGAAAATTCTTTTTCTATGGGCATAATAATATACATTAAAACCATTAATTTTATATATTCTGTTTAAATCGAATGTACCTCGTCGCCAATGTATTGCCCTGCAGAATCTCATAATAATTGTAGCCTGTTAATATGTCTTCAATACTATTTATTAATCCTTTCACTTGTGCATTTTAAACTGCCGATCTGCTCCCTTGCTTTTGTACGGCTGACTAGTCGCTATTATTCGTTGCTCCGTTTGCACTCCCTTTGATCGTATCGCCGCTCTCGTTTTTAACGTCGTCCGGGCTCTCAAACCTCACAAGGCCAAATTCGAGATGAAGTTTCATGGCAAACTTCGAGAATTTGTTAATGTAAGGTAATAAAATTTGTTTATCTGAGGAGAAAATGTCGATACTTAGCGTTTTCCAGCGAACAATCGAATGGCTGCGATTTTTACCTCATGTCTGAATTTTGTTTCTGGGGTTTGAACCTTTAAGGCATGTTTTATACATGGAAGAGTCGGAAAAATGCAGTGCATTGAATCACATTTTTTACGAACTTCTTGTTCTTTTTTTTGTGCAATTAACCTATATGGTTAGTTCTGTTCCCTAAAACAATAAAATCTAGCCGGACCTATTTCTTGCCTTTCCTATTTCAAAATAATTTGGTATCTTAAGCAGTTTAAGGGATTATCGGGAAGAATTGGCTCACTCACTGTAGCTCACTTTTCTAATTGCAATATTGAAACACGTTCGTGAACCCATCCAGTTTTCAAGAAGGAAGCTACATCCGTTTCCGGATAAAGGTATCGTGGTGGGACCTTGCTGTGATCTGCAAAGTCTTTGAGAATTGGACTGTGGAACATCAGGTGTAAAACGGCTTCCACCTCTTCTATGTCCAAACAGTTTTTACAGTTGTTATGTGGCACCATTTCTGGTCGCATGAGTGTCTTTTCCAGTTGAGCGTTTATTGCTGGTGTCCTGCTTATTAAAAAACAATAGTTTTATGGATATTTTCTTAGGTCGAGTGGGACGGATAAGGCGCGAGATTTTGCAGATTGGTAGATTTTTCCATTACCTTAGCATTAATTGGTCAAAGTGCTCCTGGCATCGAAGCCTAAATGTTTCTAAGAGGATGCCAATTGGCTCTTTTTCCGGTAGGAAATGGTTGCTAGTACTAATTCGTGCATGGCGAAGTTGTGGTTTTTGTATCCTGAAACCCATATGAGGTGGATGTCGGGCTGCTCAACCGTGAAAACGGAAAGAAAAGGAATGTATCTTTTCATTTTCTTGTAAGATGTAAGAAAAGTAAGATGTGATCTTGTCCTGTGGAAGATTGAATTTCCCAAACGCCTGAAAGGTAGCAAGGAGGGGCAGCAATGGGAGCGAGGGGTTAACGGCTGGTAGCAGGAGACAGCGGAGACGACGTGAAACGTAACGGTTCCGGGCGAGTCAGTGCGGCTGTGCTCGAAAGAAGCAGGAGAAAACGGAGACAGCGTAGAACGTAACGAACCTGGGGAGCGGAAGTGTTTACAAAGTTCTGAAGAGAAGAAAATCGTTCAAGAGGGTCAATGGGCCACTGGTGCTATTCAAGGAGGGCTATGGAGCGAATTGGGACCGAGTTTTCTAGGGCAGTTAGAAGTGTTGTGTTGGAGGACCGCCTTTGGAGAGTCCGACATTCAAGCGGAAAAGTTTCCTTGGAGGAATTAGGAGTAATAGGCTAACCGACCCCCGTGGATAAGTCCAACAGTCTCAAGTGCGAGAATTAAATAGCTGGGGAGCAGATGAACGGCAGCAACAACAACAGAGGCATTGACCGCAGCAGCAGAAGAGGAGCGGCGTACAACAAGATCACATATCATGCCGGGCGAGAGTTTGGGGGATCTGTCTATTGGCACCAACCCGGATCGGTAACCGGTGAACAACGTGTTCGATGGCAGAGCCGAGCAGAAGTGACCGGAGGAGCAGCGAGGATCCGGCAGAGGAGTCAACTCCGGTGACACTCACGATTGTAACCCTTAATTTTGTAAATAAAACAAGGCCTAAAATAAAGCACGCATTAATAAAAAGAAGAACATCGAATTTATAAATTCGGTGGAACGACCCACAACCTCTGTTAGCCAGCCGCGGAAATTTTTGCGAGCAGAAAATTGCAAAACAGTTCGTTACATCTGGCGCCCAACTACGTTATTGCATTTGAGTCTAGAAATAATTCAGCTTCAAGATGGGAAGGAACAACTAATTATACGCGCTGCGCAAGGAGGAGCTAAGTGAAGTATGTAGAGAGCTCGGTCACCTAGCAGAGGTGTCAAAGTGGGTCGACGAGACAAAGGACGACGAGATGTTGGCGGTCACGCGTGAAATTAAAGAAAAATTCACACAAAGATCCATGCCAGGATAAAGAGCAGTGAGCGAGTCAGAGAAGCTCATTCAAAATCTGGCGGTACCAGAAATGAAAAGTGTGAGCATGGAGCCACTAGCTCGAAAGCCGGTGGACTATGCGAGGGTGACAAAACAAGTAAAAGTAACAAAAAAAGTAAAATAAAGATGATCTTTCCGCTTTGACGGAGCAGGAGAACTGTTAGATTTCATGGACCGAGTGGCATGGTCTGCTAAGACGTACGGTTTAGTCATAAACACGATCCCGCGAGCGATGACAGAATTACTGCAAGAAAGAGCGCAAAGATGGTTCTAATAAACGATGAGAAGCGGCCAACATGGAAGGAGTTTAGGAGGAGTTTCGAGTCCTTTTGCATGCCGAAAGGATACTTCGAGAAGTTGGCAGAACAAGTTCGGCAGCGGAAACAGCATCGAGCGGAACCCTTCAAGGAATACATGGTGGACCTTCAAGATCTCTAAGGAAGCCAATAGGAAAGTCCGCGAAGGAGGTTTTAATGTTCGTTAATTCATATAACACTATAAAAATTTACTTAAAACTAAGGAATGATAAAGATGCGAAAAGTGACAAAGACATGGCAGTAGCGGCGGATGAAGCTGTCATAGTAGTATCGATACTCCCGTGAGTTATCGAGTTCGATTGAGCTATCGTAAGCTGCTAAGGATTACCACAAGGTCATAAAAAGGATCATTGTGAACTGCATGCCACGCATGAAAATGTTCATTAGGCCTTATGCATGCGCGTCTGTAGAAAGGTGATAAGCCTAGCCAAGGATGCCTAGTTCAATAGGCAATTCTTCACAGAACCCCGCTGGGATCACAGACAGCCGGTGGTAGATATGAGGTGGCAGAAAGAGGAGCCGCACCAGGATCCGCTAGAGCAACAGAGCCCCTCTAGAGAAGGATGCAGAGATGGCAGGCCGAAGGAGAGATTTAAATGGTACAGCAACAGCCGAATCAGCAATGGGCTGCAAGGCCAATTGGACGACCAAGCGCAGGCATGCCACAGAGTGTTGTTCTGCAGGATATGCGGCGCAACGGGAGTATAGAACACAGAGTGTTACCAACGAATGGTAAAAGCGCAGCAATCTCAGCCATGGGGAGAAAAGTAGAGGTCGCAGAGTGCCGCCTCTCAAAGATAGTTGGAGGTTTATCAGGAAAGGATCAGGAGTTTTCGGTGGTCGCCAAGGCCGGAGGAGCAGAAATAAAGGCCATGATAAACACAGACGGCTAGCTTTATTTCGGAAAAGTTTGCAGGGAGCCCGGAAATCGACGGAGAACGAGCGGAAACGAAGACACTGGTGAAATTGGCAATGGGAACCTCACGGAGACTCAAACCATACTCTAGACGTATCGTTTGAGTCTCGTTTAAGTAGAAGGCTTTGGTGTTAGAAGAGTGTAAGCTTTGGTAACAAGGAAAGGAAACTAAACCTTCTGGCACGACAGTGACATGCGCGGGCCACCAAGTCACACAAGGTTGTCTGGTATATAGGTTGTCAATAGCGGTAACAGGATCATCGGAGGAACGGGAGAATGATCGTGACAAGTGGTTCATAGAAGAGGAGTTAGTGGCGTGCGCAATCCAGAAAGGTTGCTCGAAAATAACACAGCACAGGATTACCATGAAGGACGACATACCGATAAAACAAAAAAATTATAAAAAAATGTGTGGAAAGATGTGTGGACTTTTAACAGATAAACGCAAAATCAATAAAGCATGCGTACTCGATGCCACGAATCAATTTCATATTGGAGAAACTTGGAGGCACGATTTTTTTTAACAGTCTCGACTTGGAAGACGGATATTGATAAGTCCCACTAGAGGTGGGGCGTAAGAAGTACACTGTCTTTACAGTGCCAGGGAAAGGTCTATACCAGTAAAAGGTGATGCCGTTTGGTTTGCACTCAGCCTCGGCAACGTGTCAAATGGTCTTGGACCAGAACATGGGCCCGGATATGGGTCAGCACGCGTTTGCATACCAAGACATCATCATCGATATCAGACGCACAAGGAAGAAGCGCATGGCGAACTTGAAGGAAGTTTTCCGTAGACTGAAGGCTGCAAAATTGAAGATATACGGAAACAGAGTTATAGTAGTTATTTTCGCTGCTATCGGATTTAAATTATTCAGGATCCGAAGCAGTGTTATAACTTTTTAAACACTAAGCGTAAACATGTATATTTTCCTCCTCTGCTTACGTTTGAAAACACTGATTAGGCAATGGCCGATCTCTTTGCACAGTTTTTTCAAACAACGTATTCACCTAGTAGCAGTCAAGCCCTTGTTATCGCCAGGCCCTTGGAGTACCAAGCTCTGTACTGAAGAACTGCGCCGAGGCTCTATGCAAACCACTCCTAAAACACTTGAATCTATCGCTGGAAACTTCGATATTTTCCCTTATATGGAAGGAATCTTACATTATTCCGCTGCATAAAAAAGGGAAAAAATCCGACGCTGGAAAAATGCGACGCTATTGGAGCAAACATCTTTTATCACGGATGGCCAACGCTGCAAATTATAAACTCATATCATTTTACCGATCTAGTCCTCACCAGGCTATATATTTTCTCTATGGGGTTAACGATCTGAGTGTCCTATTGGATTTGAAACTTAAATTTACCGACCATATATCTACCATGGCAAATAAAGCTATGGGTGTGGTTTCATTAAATAACAAAATCTTTATATACATCATTGGTCCGTCCGAAAAAAACTTCCTGACTTTCGCCTTTAAGTCCCCTAATTTGGATGCAAATCTTTACCTCCCCTCTTATCAAAGTAGCCGTAGAACGATGCTGGGTGTTATGTTTCTATATAATCTTATTTAAGGAAATGTAGACGGCCAGCATTTACTAACACGCTTAAATTTTAACGTTTCTAGTAGGACTAGAATCTTTTGGCCTCTACTCCTCAGCCGTTGTAGTTCGACATATGCCCAATACGATCCGTTCAGGGTATTATATTTGGACTACAATGGTCTCTACCACATCATGTCACTTTTCTCTACTAACAATCTTAAATCCTTTATACTCTTGTCATAAAGTCGTAATAAATGATAAAAATCATTTTTATTATTTCCCCAATCATTTTGTTTTTGAATTTTTCACCTACATCTTCTAAAATATGCCAAATATGGGGCGGAAGTTGTACCATAAGTTAATTTGTAGGTTTATACTTGTTGTTTGTTTGTAGTTCGATTTGTTTTTTTTTATGGGCATCCCTCCACAATATATATTGAAATTTTTTGTTTGTTTAATTTAAATTTTTCTGTACATTTTCTTAATGCCCGATGATACCAAATATCTTGTGTCATGTGGAGTTGCCTTTAAACGGCTCCCCACAAGCGTATGTCCTAAAGAAAGAAGATATTTCAAGGGCCTATGGCCGTGGCGATAGCCTCATTTTTTAAATAAATTAGCCTCACAATACAGAATCTTAATATTAAACTTATTCTTACCGCAGTGTGCCCTCCTACAATATAAAACAATGAAAAGACACTTTTTCGGCGGTATTCACTTTTTCGAAATCAGTAGGCCCATTCTTCAAAGGGCATGGAATCGGATAACTTAAGAAATACTAGATTTTCCTACCAATACTAATTCTACCTATCTATTACAATGTTTGACCGTCGACATCCCCGACCCCGTGAAGAACCGCTTCACTCAAATCCAAAACTGCAAGTTTCGAGACGGGCCGCAACATTGTCCGAGATAGGCCACAGGCTCCGTTTTCCGGCACCACTTCTCACGGCGCACAAGCGTAGACAGGTACTCCATGACCCACCTCCTCCAGAAACGGTCTCGCAGCATGCGAACAATCCTCCAGTTCTTTCGCGTAGAACCCTCCTTGGGCAGCACCGCATCCAATCCAGGCGTATCCGGCAGGTTAACTGTTCCCTTGAGCAGGTCGTTTGGCGTCAACGGCGCCTCTTGGTCCGCATCCACCGGCAAGTGGGTGAGCGGACGCGAGTTAACTATATTCTCCGCTTCTATCGGGAGACTCTCCAACACATCCCTCGGCGCGACTTACTTTAGGGTATGGCGCAGCACTCGCTTGACGCACTGCACCATCCTCTCCCATACTCCACCCTCAGACGGGTTGGATGGGCAATTAAAAACCCATTCAATGCTCCTGCTGGATAACTCACTCTGTATCCTCTCCGTCTCGAACACGTCTCCAAATCGTCTGGCCTACCTGTCAGCTCCCACGAAGTTCTTACCGTTGTCACTCCGCAGTTTACGTACTGGTCCTGTACGGCAGTCGAAGTTCCTGATCGCTTAAATGCTGGAATCCGTTGACAGCAGTGGCCCAAAGTAGTCCAGTCCTGTGAACTTGAATGGCCATCCTCCCGCTTCCAAGCGATCCTCTGGAAGGGGTCCCATTATTGGCGGCATCGGCCGCGTCCGTTGCAACTTGCACTCGTTGCACGACGAAATTACCTGTTTCAGCACTCGTCTCATCTTCGTGACCCAGAATCTCGTCCGGATTTGAGCAATCGTCGCATCCACGTCTTGACGCTTCATCTGGGCGTGGATGTGTCTTACTACCATCTCCGTTAGACTGTGCCTGTGTGACAGTATCACAGGCCTTCTCGCACTGTACGGCATGAACAGCGCAGCATCAACTCTGCCATAGACTCGTAGAACTCCATGTTCATCCACTTAAGGCGCCTCGAATCTTGTTCGAGCTGGCGACGTCCTTTCAGCGTTTCGCCGACCTCATCTCATCGGGCAACGGGGCCAACGGGGCAATTGGACCTGCTTGACTGACAGGTTCTCCGCGGCCTCACACTCGGCCTCGAGCTCGCTTTTCTGTTTGCGGCAACGGCGCGCAAACCTCAGGACCCACAGGACCCACACTGTGCTCCTCCTAGACAGTGTTCATCCCTCTGGTTCCAAGGACCGCTGCCTGCAGCTCCAGCCGTGGGATCGACATTGTTCTCATCGGCGCACACTTCGTCTTTGCGCACACGAAGCTAACCAGCACGTTGCCATTCTCGTACGTGGCCCTCCAATATGCCACCGCCGCGAATGCAGTTTGTCCTGCATCCACGAACACATGCAGCTCTATGGTCCGAACTGCTCCACGCCCAAAATAGTGGCGAGGACATCGGAACTGTCTCACGGCGTCCATCTCTCTGCGCTTGGCAGCAAAGGCTCTGCCTATCTCCTCCGGCAGTGGTTCGTCCCACTGGATCTTCTGCTTCCAGATCTCACGCAGCAACAGCTTCGCTGTAATCATTAGGCAGCACAGGAACCCCAATGGGTCGAACGTTGACATCAGCAGGCTCAAATACTTCCTCTTTGTAGGGACTCGACCGGATCGGCACCTGGTGGAACATCTCCTTGATGTCACCGCAGACTCCGACTGCTCCTTCCCTGAAGTGGAAGAGCACGGCTGGCAAGGGCTTGTAATGCTGAGGCCCCTTGTCCAGCGCCGAATTTAGCGAGGTTCCTCCAACCATAGCTGCAGCATCAAACTTAAGCCGGACCTTACCGGGCTTGTTCGGGTTTTCAATACCAAAATGTGGCAAACCAAACCACAGCTTGTCGCTCTTCACCGCGACCTCATCTGGCTGCATCTTCCTTGCATATCCCTTGGACACGTAATCCTTGATGATCCGATCGTATTCCAGCGCCAACTGCCTGTTGCTCTTCATCTTCCTCTCGACGTTGATCAGCCGTCTGTGCGCCATCTCGTAGCTCCGTGGCTGCACAGCGTGGTCGTCCTTCCAGAGCAATCCCGTCTGGTAGCGACGCCCCACTTTCACCGTGGTGTCTTCGAGGATCCTTTGGGCCCGCGCGTCGTCGCTGGCTGCGACCGGTGGCGCGAGCTTCACACTAAAGCTTTCCATCTCGAAGTAGTCCTCTACCATCTTTTCCATCGTATCGTCCATTGACACGGCTAGAAGGCAGGACCTCGGTGACGGCGTAGTCGATTGTCCACTTACTGGCCCAAACACAACCTACCCAAGCTCGGTTGCATAGCTCGGTTGCATACGGTCCCTGTCTGGCACACCGCCTCGTTCTAAGTGGCAATCCCAAATGTCCATGGTCCAGTCCGATGTGCAACTTCGGCACCACGTTGCTGTAGGGCTTCATCGGCAGTCGCGAATCCTTATGCAGACCCTGGACGCCTCGTCGACATAACGTCTGCATCGGCAGACTCAAGGGCGAAACAGCGTACACGTTCTTCAAGGGGTGGCGAGTGGGCTTCCCAGCTCCACTTATCTTCAGGCTCACCACGTTGGTGGGCTCCCTGCTGGCCATGCCTCCAAGCCTTTGGATATTTAGCTGTCGATGTTCGCCTCGCACTCCCAGATCGGAGGATCCTTCATCCAAGAGCGCGTATGTGTCCACCTGGCGGCCAGCTCTGTACAGCGTTACTGGCAGAGTTTCCTCCGTTGTGGCGCCTGAAGCCACCGCTGCGCCGGCCATCTTCGCCCTTCGTCCGCTCCATATAGCAGACGGTGATGCAATCTGCGGCATCCGTTGATCTGGCACTCGCCATGCACATCGCAGGATCTGGCCGAATGACTGAACGACTCCGTAAGCATGTGAAGCAGAGCCGATGCCTCTTCACCATGCTCCACCTGCCCGGTGGCGAAGCTCCGATGAACTCCCTGCAGCTCGTCGTAGCATGCTGCCCTCCACAAATTGGACAGCCTCCATGCCGATCATCCTGCTGCTCGCATCCGGTCGACGCTCGCATGTAGAACTCGACGCCTCGGCTCCTTTTCCTCGCTGTCCAAAATCGTACACACGATGTTTGCGTACTCCTGTAGCCACGCGCTGAAGTGCGCTACATGATGTGATGGTCCACTCCTCGGGCTACCCTCGAAATACAGGCAAGTCCGGGAGCCTCCTTGGCCCATTCGCTCCATGGTCTCCAAAACTTTAAATTTTATCTTCAGCTCGTTCTCCAACGCCGTAATCCTTTCCAACACCTCCAACCCACCTCCAGCTCTGAAACTCACAGCTGTGACAGCAGTACTCCTTGGTTGAGACGCAACTGTAGTCACCGTAGTGGCTGGGCGAGAAATGGCCGCCGCCGTGGTTATGTTCATCCACGGCCGGTTTTCTGCTCCACTACTCGCTGGCTGCTGATCCGCTCGCGTTGTTGTAGGGATGGCTTCCCCTCCGTTCAGCTGGGAATTCCTCCTGGGGGAATGCTGCATCTCAGGTCCAAATATGGCTCTGCTCCAGCGCTCCAAAATGGCGGACCTGTGCCTTCTGGCCGCTGGCTGCGGCCGCTGATGCTTGGTGCTCCTTGCGCCTCCTGACCGCTAGCTGCGGTCTCCTCAACTGACGCTGGCTGCGTCTCCTTAACTGACGCTGCCTGCGTCTCCCTGTCGCTGGCAGCGACTTCGTCCGTACAGTGTTCGGCGCTGGCCGCGCCCTGTGGCTGCGTCGCTAGCTACGAATCCTCTACTCGTTATTATAACTTTTACTTCTTTAGTTATTTAGGCCAGTACATATTCTATATTTTGAAAATCAAACTCATGTTTATTTACTCCCTTCGACAGCTTTTAGGTTATATGTTTATTGTTTTGATTCGATACAATCGATATGAATTTCAAAGTAATCGATATGATATTATGATATTATAAGCGCCCTCTTACTTGGCGGGTATTTTTGAATTTGAAACATTTATCTTTAACACTTTCCCTTGTGAGAATTCAAAAATAACAATTCAATTGACAGACTTGAAAATTTTTATGACTCTATATAAAGCAAAATAAATGGTGTTTTTCTCCTTCAGAAGAGTCAAATCTTGTTGAAAAGAATCCGCAGACGAGTATTGAGGATCGGCTTTGTCATCGTATCTGCGAGTTGTTCTTCAGTCGGGATTTGTTCGATTCCAAATTCTCCCTCAGCAATTCTTTCCCTGATGAAGAAATGCTTGTTGGCTATGTGCTTGGTCCTGCGATGGAATTCGGAGTTTTGGGCCAGCCTCATGGCAGCAGTATTATCGAGAATCGGGGCTCGGTCCAATCTGTCGATTTCCTGTAACAATCTTTTAAGCCAAATAATTTCTTTTGCAGCTTCATTGGCTGCTACGATCTCAGCCTCTGTAGTAGAAATGGCCACCATGGCCTACCTTTGACTTTTCCATGAAATTGTTTCTGAGGCAAACATGATGATGATCCCTGATCCCAACGTTGATTGTTCCGGAAATGTAACGGAAAGCCCTCTTTACTTGTGAAATGTTTTCTTTTATAGGATTTTCAAGCGTTCTTGAAAGAAATTCGATGCTGAAAGCCAAGTCAGCCTTGCTTGAGACAATTTTGAACTCTGATTTTAATTCGTCCAAAAATTCTTCCAAATCTTGCGTATCTGTTGCTGCGGCGAGTCCGTCATCTACGTAAACAACGAGTAGAATCTTTTTGCAATTTCTTTCCCTGACGTAGAGACATGGATCTGCCTCGCTGACTTTGAAATTGTGTTTCCGCAGGAAACCTCCGAAGCGTTTTTGCCAACATCTCGGCCCTTGCTTAAGCCCGTAGAGACTCTTCTTCAATCTGCAAACAAGCCCCTGTCCTTGCTCGTATCCCTCAGGTTGTTGCATGTAAATTTCTTTGTCGTCCAAATCACCGTATAGAAAAGCTGTCGAGACGTCAAACTGGAACAAAAAAATATCATTATTGGCTGCAATGCTCAACACTGAGCGGATTGTTTCCATTCTTGCGACAGAGCTAAAAGTTTGGTCGCAATCAATCCCTCGTCTCTGGGCGAATCCTTTGATGACCAAGCGAGCTTTGTATTTGTCGATACTTCCGTCGGGGTGGGTTTCGATAGACCCACTTGCACGGAAGTGTTTTCGATCCTCTGGGGAGTCTTGTCAAGTTCCAAGTTTCATTCTGATGTAAGGAATCAATTTCCCTGTCCATTGCCTTTTTCCACTCGACGTTGCTGTTGATGGCTTCATGGAAGGAATCTGGATTCTCCAGCACGAAATTCTCGGCTGCTGCTACGTAGTCACCAGATGCTCCGGTCTCTTCAACTTCGAACGATCCCTCAACCGCATTGATTGCATTTTTCTCTTGTTGTTTTCTTCGCCAAAGCTTGTTTCTACTCCGGTTTCGTAATTGTCTTCGCTTCCTGTTTCGGCTGTGTCTTCTTTCAAGTCTTGCTTCTGGAGTGTTTCTTCGTCCTCGCTCTTGTGCAAATTCGCGTCTTCTTCTTTCTTGTTTTCGTCCTTGCTCTGGTGCAGAAGCTCACGTCTTCTTCTTCCTTGTCTTCTACGACGTCCTTGGATCCAAAATCTTGGAAAGGTAGGTTGACGCCTGGTTCACAGTTGCTGAATTTCTCTTGATATTTTACATCCCTCGACACGACTACTTTGTGCTTCTCTGGTAAGTAAATACGATACCTCTCATCGCCGTCGTAACCCACCAGGTACCCCTTTTCAGCTTTTTCGTCCATCTTCTTCCTTTTTTGGCATGGAATGTGTACATAGCACGTCGATCCTACGATTCGAAGATGTTTGATTCTTGGTTTCTTGCCCAGCCAAAGTTGGTAAGGGCTCAGACCCTTCAACGAAGATTTGCCCGTCCTATTCAGAACGTAGACTGCTGTGCTGACCAACTCGGCCCAAATTGCTTCTGGAAATTTTATTTCTGGATTAGAATACTTGAAAGTTCTCGCCATTTCGACTATCGTTCGATTCTCTTTCTCGAGACCACCGTTTTGTTCTGGAGTATCGTATGGTGAGTCGAAAAGTTATACCAGCTTCCTGAAGAGTTTCTCTCACTCCTGCACAGTTGAATTCTCCTCCATTGTCGCTCAGGAATTCTCGAATTGTGTGCCCTTGTTGCTTGGCGTGAAAAACCATCTGTCGTAGCACGTTCTTGACCTCTGATTTCTGCTTGACGATGTACCCATATCGAAACCTGGTGAAATGATCCTTAGAAACTACCAAATACCTCTTCTTCTGGAAAGAATCCTCAAATGGGCCGCAAACATCGCCTGACATCAATTCTCCTGGCTTCGTCGCTGGTTTCCTCGTTCCAAATGGCAATCGATGCGCCTTCCAAGGATGCAAGGCTCGCAAAAGCTACTCTCAAGCTTGACTGAATGCCCATTTTTCTTTTGAGCATGTCCTTGATGTGGTTCTTGTCCTGATGTCCCCATCTCTCGTGGTAGAGTTGGAGAATTGAAGTTCCTGAAGTTGCGACGTTGACATCGACGTTTCGTTCTGGAAGTATGGGCTCGATCGCTGCTCTGTAGAGTGTTCCACAAACTTCTCTGGCTCCAACGAGGACAATCTTGTCGTTTATTTTGAGGGTGCACTCGGTTGCTGACGACTCGAAACGACTACTTGGATTATTGTCTTGGGCAGCCAAAACTGAAAACAGGTTCTTCGTTATATTGGGAACAAACCATTAATTTTTCAAAGAAAGAAAAAGAATTTTTCCATTGACAATCGTTTTGACTTTGATTGTGCCCTGGCCCAAAGCTGACAAGGTTTCATATCCAGCTGCTCTGATCCAACTCGGATTCTCAAACTTCTCAAAATGCTCGAAATACTTCGCAGTCTTCACAACGTGTTTTGTTGGACCGTTGTCTATCCACCAGTCGACCTCTGAGTTTGCCTCTGCTGCAAACACGCCATTGTGGACTGAACCGAGAGTTAACGTTGGTTCTGCACAATTTCCTTTTTCAGCATTCTGGTAGCTCGGCTTCGGACGTCCATCCTTCTTCCATTTTATGCAGTTCCTCACCCAGTGCCCCTTTTTCTTGCAATAGCGGCAGGTATCGAATCTCCGATCAGATGCTCCTGAATCCTGATGATGCTCCTTTTGTGCTGTGGTAGAAAAAGCCTCCTGGCTTTCCTTTTCGTCATTTTCTTTTGTTCTAAAATTTCTCTCAAACATGACAATTTGATTAGTTAATTCGTCGAAAGTCTTTTCTTCTTCTTTTGTCAAGAGCATCCAACTTTGACGGAACGTTTCAAAGGTTCTTGGCAAAATATGTAGCGTTTTACAAACAAGTATTAAATCTGGCAGCTCAGCTTCATTTTTGGCCTTTAAAGCTTGATTTATATCGTTCCATAGACTACGCAATTTTGCTATGTGGGTTGATACATCATTACCTGGATTCTAAGAGAAAGCGAAAAACTCGTTGCATATCCTGAATACCTGGTCCTTCGCTGTTGCTTGAAACTGATTTTTCAGGGCTTTCAACGTATCGTGTGCTGTCTCCTTGTCCATGATCTTCTGGTACACCGAGTCCGTGACCGCAGTGGTAATCATGGATTTTGCATAGCTGTTGGCCTTACGAAAAAAGTCGCTCTTCTCCCTGTGATTCTTTTCATCTGCTGTTGAGGCACCTTCTGGCAATGGATCCGGTTTGACGATCTTTCCGTCCAACGCGTCGAGAGCACCGTCGTGATAATCTATCAGATCCCTTATTTTTCTTTTCCAAATCGGCCAATCGGTCGCGCCTGAGAGCTTCGTGACGTGCTTCGCCAAATCCATCGTAATCGAGCAAAATTTACTTTTTTCTTTTACTTTAAACTGAACAAAACGTTCCTGGGCCCATAACCTATTATAACTTTTACTTCTTTAGTTATTTAGACCAGTAAATAAACGATATTTCTTGAAAATCAAACTCATGTTTATTTACTCTCTTCGACAGCTTTTAGGTTATATGTTTATTGTTTACTTCTTTAGTTATTTAGGCCAGTAAATAAGCGATATTTCTTGAAAATCAAACTCATGTTTATTTACTCTCTTCGACAGCTTTTAAGTTATATGTTTATTGTTTTGATTCGATACAATCGATATGAATTTAAAAGTAATCGATATGATATTATGATATTATAAGCGCCCTCTTACTTGGCGGGTATTTTTGATTTTGAAGCATTTATCTTTGACACTCGTAAGGGAAATTGCGCTCCGTGCGCTCCTCGCAACTCTTTAGCTGGCCGTCAAGCCGTCCTCCAGCGCAAGTTGCCCTTGCAGTCTCCCTAGGACTGCGAATAAAAAGAGTTGTCTTGTGTCATATGGAGTTGCCTTTAAACGGCTCCCCACAAGCGTAGGTCCAAGAGAAAGAAGATATTTCAAGGGCCTATGGCCGTGGCAAACGGGGGTTTTATTCTGAAATTGCTTAAATTAGCCTCACAATACATAATCTTAATGTTAAACTTGTTCTTTCCGCAGTGTGCCCTCCTACAATAAACAAAACAATGAAAAGGCCTTTTTTCGGCGGTATTCACTTTTCCGGAATCAGTATACTTCAAAGGGCCAAGAAATCGGATGACTTAAGAAATACTAGATTTTCCTACCAATACTAATTCTACCTATCGATTACAATGTTCGACCGTCGGCACCACATATTCCCACTTATGCCAATTTATGATAATACCGAAAATATCTTTGTGAACTCTTGGTGCAAAGCCACATAATATTACTTAGGCTTCTTTATTCCTTTGCAGAGGGTATAATAATTTTGATCCATTTCCGCTCGAACCATTTCCGCTCGTTTAGAAGTATAGCTCGTAAAGCTATGCGAAACAATAGGCAGGATAAATGTAAAAGAAACAAAAAAACAAGAAAGGAAAGCTAACTTTGGGCGGAGCCGAAGTTTATATACTCTTGCAGTTGATTATTAGATATATAGCGGATCGCATATAGTCGGCCGATCCTTATGAAATTTGGCAGATCGAATTATTTTGTCCAAAGAGGAACCCATTGAATTCCCATCCCATCCTTCTAACTTGAAAAACAACGAAGTTATGGCATTTCCGATCAATCAGTTATATGGCAGCTATAGGATATAGTCGACCGATCCCGGCCGTTCCGACTTATGTACTACCTGCAAAGGAAAGAAGGGTGTTTCAACTCGATAGCTTCAAAACTGAGAGACTAGTTTGCGTAGAAACAGACAGACAGACGGACAGACGGACATGCTCATTTCGACTCAGGAGGTGATCCTGATCAAGAATATATATACTTTATATGGTCGGAGTTGTCTCCTTTACTGCGTTGCACACTTTTGACCAAAATTATAATACCCTCTGCAAGGGTATAACATGTAATCTAAAATAAATGCGCAAAGATAAAAAATTCAAAAAACTGGAAATTACGTTTTTTCAGTTTTTCTAGTTAAAGCAATTGTTGAATTTAGAATTTATTTTGGGTGTGCGATATAAAATAATATATAAAATAATTGGCGGAGTTGGTTTTGCAGTTGTGTCATTTCTGATCGTTCAGTTATATGGCGGCTATTGGATATAGTTATTGGACCGAAGTTAGCTTTACTTTCTTGTTTTTTTATAATTTATTATATAGAGGAACTCTCATAAGGATAGCCCTCTCATCTGTTAATTTGTTAAAACAATTTGGTTTTTAAACTAACCAAATTCCAAAACCTTTGTAAATTAAAAATACGTATAACTTCAGAGCCACTGAAGCTATCGAAAAATTCTTTACGTTTTTGGAAAGATTTTTAATTATTCCACCTTCTTGAATGTCAAAATCTATAGAGTTAAAAAAAAAGAGTTTTGATTTTTATCCTCAAAATTAAAGTATTGCTAACTGTGTGAATCGCCTGTCCAGAGGTTACTTCCATATATGTATATTCTATATATTACACTGTGCGACAAAAAAAAATCGAAATACACTTGTGAAACGAGATAGTGTAGGTTGTTAATCTGGTCGAAGAGAACTCAAAAATATTTTTTTTATATTTTTGAAACCCTCCAATTTTTGTTTATTTAAAAAAAAAACCGTTTTCGGGACTTTTTTGCGCTTCAAAATTCCTGAACGCGTTTTTTTCAACCGATTTCAAAATTTTCGGTGTTTTTCAATAGTTATATGTTGTAGCTTTTGAAAAAAAATATATCTTCGATTTCGATGAACAAACAGGACAAAATTTTTACACCTGAAACTGAAGTTTTCGACTTTTATTCGTGTTTTTTGGATTTTGATGCCAGTTTTTCGGTACAACTTACAAATGGTTTTCTTGACTTTTTTTGGGAAAAGCTTTATAACTTCAACAATTTTTATTATTTTTTAATGAAATTTGTCTCGTTTTATTCAGTATTAATGAGACAATATTAATATGTGGCATAAATGACAGAATTTTTGTCATAAGAAAGCAAAATACTCTTATTTTGATACACATTGTTCCTCCGATGCGCTCGCTAGGTTGAGTTGACTTTTTTTGAGAAAAGTGTTAAAACTTCACCAATTTTCATAATTTTTTGATGAAGTTTATCTCGTTTTATTCAGAATGAATGAGACAACATTGATTTTTATCAAAAATGACCGAATTTTTGTAAGTTTTACCGAAAAACTGGCATCAAAATCCGAAAAACACGAATAAAAGTCGAAAACATCAGTTTCAGGTGTAAAAATTTTGTCCTTTTTGTTCAACAAAATCGAAGATATATTTTTTAAAAGCTACAACATTTAACTATTGAAAATCACCAACAATTTTGAAATCGGTTGAAAAAAACGCGTTCAGGAATTTTTAAGCGCAAAAAAGTCCCGAAAAACGGTTTTTTTTAAATAAATAAAAATCGGAGGGTTCCAAAAATATAAAAAAAATATTTTTGAGTTCTCTTCGACCAGATTAACAACCTACACTACAAAATTGCATATATAAAATATTCTTGTTCGGCACGTGACTGATTTTTTTGTTTTTGTTTTTCTTGCACGTGCCGAACAAAAATATTTTTTATATGCAATTTTGTACACCTATATAGCATATTTTCGTCACTAAAATTGATATCAGATATTTTGGGTTTCGCATGCAGGTTCGTCACCGCAACTTTACCTCGTCAAGAGGTTTTTTTATATGTTAAATATATATAAGAAAGAATAGATGAGAAGTAATTCGATAAGTCAATTCAGTGAGGAAATAGTTAATAATTGTAACTATAATTATAATTTTACAAAAACAACTATGGCTATAGTGGATTCCACTGCTAACGTAATAAATAAAGTTGAGCCAAATAACATTAATTGGGAATTTGTAAATATTATGCTAATAATAATTGTTATGTGTGACAATTGATTTTATAAATTATACAAGTGTTGGGACTTGTGCCAGCATCAAATAACATAATTATTGCAATTTAATTCTCCCAGTGTAACTAGCCGCAGCGGTCCACTAATTGCCCGTTATCAGATGTATTATATTCTTTGTTTCTCCCAAATTCGCATGCGCTTTGTTGTACTTTTGTAGCGCATGCACTTTGGGAGCTTTGGTGTAGCTTCTGCGCAAGCTCTTAGGTTTTATGACTTGTAATTCGGCATTGTTTTGGACCGGCCGCGGAATTTGTTTTGGGGTTAAATTGACCCAATAAAAATATTGAAATCGAATTGTGGAATGTGTATTAATTCGGTCGCTATCAAAATTCTGGTAGCTCAACAACAAGCTTTACAATAAATGTTTAAAAAAAGGTATATGAGCCAAGCAAACGACTTGGACGAACAACAAATATTAATGATACAAAATATAATAAAATATAATATAATAAAGTAACGACAATGAAATAAAGTAAAGAAAACTTTAAACAAAATATATATACGTATATATGTATATGTCCAAGAATGAATACACAAAGAGCAAAAAATAAAACATATGAAAGGGACCTATGTATATTTTAGTAGAAGAGTTCAGCAGTTAGAAATCCTTTATATAAACACATTTAACTTCCATGTCTCACCATTGTTTCACTGAACCGGAACCCAAAAAGAAATAGTACTAACTACAATTCCTTGTGTGCAAGTGAAATCAAGAACAGATGAACATCCAATTTTAGGTAGAGCAATGGTTATGATGGTTGCTAAGAAATAATTCATATCCATAATATAATGGCATGGAATGAACTATCAAAAGAACTATCAAACATTAAGGCAGAATTTGACAAATCACATATGGAAGTCACTAACACAAAATAGATCGATACAGAAAACAACGGTTAAGAAACACGTAGAAATATTAGTTAAATGCTTTAATGAAGCTCGAATACTAATATATGAACACAGAGAAAAGTAAATCAAGATCATTGGTCTCGAGTATCAAAGTTTTTGATCAGACTAAGGCCCAATCTAACATCTGTTAGAGAAAGATTCAAGCTACATATTTCAATACCTATCATTCTTAATACTTAAATAATAATTGAAACTGGTGACGAACCAGAATCAAAAGAAGATATTGACCAACAAGATTTGGAAGAGGAAGAAATAAATAATCTCACTATCCCAGCTATACTAATGTCTGAATTGGACAATGGCATAATCAAATAGTAAAGCAGAAAATTTAGCAAGTTTTCTCGATGCATTGGAGATTATAGAATCAATAAAAGGCGAACACGAACAATTAACTATTTCAATAATAAAAAAAAGCTAAAAGGTGCCGCCAGAAACTTAGTGGGAAATGAAACAACTATGTCAGAAGTCATTTCCGGACTAAAGATAAATGTCAAATTCGAAAGTGTAGAAGTATTATCAGCTAAACTGATGAATCTACAGCAACGCAGCAAAACTTCTAACCAATATACATCAGAGGTTGAGCAAATGACGAAAGCTTTAGAAAGTGCGTACATAACGGATGGCCTACCACTTGCGTTAGCGAGAAGTTATTCTACACAGTCTGCAGTTAAGGCAATGGCAAAAAATTGCGAAGTTTTGGAGATTTTCTCGGTTGCGTAGCAACGAAGTTAGCTTATTGTCAGGTCGTTCATTTGAATTTCCAATAGAGAGAGCACCAGACGTGAAATAACTGACCTGCGTTAAAAAAACGAAGGCAGCAACCACGTGCTAGAGCAGCTTTGGAATTTAAAATTTTAACATCAGTATTGGGAACATCTCATGCATCAGTTGGGAATACTAAGAGTGCTGAAAGGTAAATATAGTGGAAAGATAGTGAACAGCTCAGTGAGACAAATTTGTGTTACAGTGAGAAAGCAACCTGGAGTCTGATCTCTACTGGACGGTTAGCCTCGCGCAGGTCGCGCAGCGTGTTCGCGCTTTTCATCAATGTGGCAAGTTGCCGCTGGCAGAAAAAAAGGCAACCGGTCGAAAAGGAAGAAAATGAGGGAAAAAGGAGTGGAAAGAGATCGAGTACACGTGGCAACCTAACCATAAACTGATGACGTAACAGAGCCATAAGTAGAGTCGGCGAAAGCAGCAGTTACAACAGCAGCAAAGCTTGGGATTCACTTATCCTTGTGCCGGTGTGGCATGAACTCGTAACCACGTGATCTCACAGATCCACCGATCCTATTCTTCCACTCCGCACCCCCCCGCAGCGACCCGAATTCAGAAAAGACCCCGAGAAAAGCAATCACGAACTAGGATGTGAGAAGTATCCAAGCGTTGGATCAATTAAAATTAGAATTACTATTGTGATAGAGATAGTTATTTAGGGTAATTTCTATTTTCATGTAGTTTAAATGTAAATGCACATGCACCACACAACCGCCACCAGCCTTCACTTGCAACGATAGAAGCAACATTTTTACAGAAATCTGCATCTTCGATGGGTCCGTAAAAAAGTAAATATATATCTATTTACATATAAATGTAAAATATATCAGTAAATGCGGTGCCAATTGGTACATATGACAGATAGGCTAAAGTAAAATAAGATGAATTAGTAACATTATTTCTTTTGTTTTTTAATTTTGATTTCCTTAGTTTCTTTTTGAGTTTTCATTATTTTAATATGGCGCAAAGGCGTATGAATTTTATTTTGAATAGAGGATGGATTAATGGAATAGAGGAGTATTATCTGGGTCTGGGGCTTATGGTGATGCAGTTTTCTGGGAACTCTGCAGTCGTTTGAGTCTGTAGATTATATTACTCTAGGGATACCAAATAGATTCACATCGAGGTATCAAGGCAGGGAGGGTTGCTCGATCATTAACGAATAGTGAAGTGCACTTAAATAATTATTAGAGTAAAGTGGTGTTATGTAGGAAGCTAGAAAGAACCCACAACTTTCCGACGAGCTTAGAACCGAGTAACGCGAGAAGTGCACGCACCCGAAACCACCTACACACCGTGGGTAAAGACGACCCGTCGATCCCAGGGTGAACACCGACAGTAAGCCCCTTCGCAAACAGGTTTTCTTTAACGATGTGGTAAACCGAAAAGGAACAGCAGCGTACGAATACTTGCTTTTACTATCTGGATACTACAATTTTAAAAATTACGGACGTGGAAATTTCAGAGGAAACTCTGGTGGTCATAATAATAATAACAACAACTACAAAAGTTCCAATAATAGTAATAATGGGCAAGGCCAATATAAAGGAAACTCAAGAGGCCGCGGCAACTCGAATCGAGGCCATAATAACAGTAACACAAATAATAATGTGAGAATTGCCCAAAATAGTTCGGAAAACTCTCACCCTTCAGATGTTCAGCAGTAGGCAGTTATGCGGTTCATATAATCAATCTTAACTTAAAAGCTTGTATATTTAATAGATCTCTTTTAAAGAAAAATTCTGATATCTTTCATGACCAGGCTGTGTGCTAAAATACTGTGCTAGGCCTCTGTGCAAACCTCCTCAAAAACTTTTCAACTTATCTTTGGAATCTTCGATTTTCCCCTTTAAATGGAAGAAATCTTTCATAATTCCTCTGCACAAAAAGAGGAAAAAATCCGATGCTGCTAACTACAGAGGCATCTAATAATTGTCAGCGATTTTAAAGTTATTCGAAAAATTAATAATACCTCATTTGCAACACCTATGCTCATCAATAATTTCTCCATGTCAGCATGGTTTCATTAAGCGTCGCTCTACCACCACTAATTTATTGGTGTTGACATCCTTTGTTTTAGATGGCTTCCAGAAGGGACTTCAAACTGATGTTATTTACACAGACTACTAAAGTACTAAAGTACAAAGACTAAAGCATTTGATTCAGTTAATCACTCACTCTTGTTGAGTAAACTAAATCTTTTGGGATTCTCAACCGACCTCATTACGTGGATTTCCAGCTATTTAAATGGAAGAACACAGAGAGTCTTATTTAAAAATTAATACTCCCGCTTCGTCCATGCCACATTTGGAGTCCCTCAAGGAAGCCATTTTGGCCCCTTACTATTCACTCTTTTTATAAATGACTTGCCCCCATCCATAACGAACGCGCTGGTACTAATGTACGCAGACGATGTTAAGCTTTGTCTGCAATATAAGTTCCCGTCTGCCTAAAACAGACTCCAGTCGGATCTCGATAATTTTCAAAAATGGTGTTTAGCTAATAAATTAATACTTAATGGATCAAAATGCAAGCTTATGTCTTTTTATCGTACTAGTCCTCACCAGGCTTTGTACTATCTCTCTGGAATTGCCTTAGAAAGATTAACTCAGGTTAATGATCTTGGTGTCCTTTTAGACATAAAACTTACATTTTCCGACCATATTTCTTCAATGGTTAATAAGGCTAAAGGTGTTGTCCGTTTTATTAAAAGATGGGCTAAAAAATTTTTTACGACCCTTATATTACTAAAAGCTTATTTATATCCTTGGCCCGCCCGATACTGGAGTACGGTTCATGTGTCTGGTGTCCCCAATACGGTGTTCATCAAGACCGCATAGAATCCGTACAAACTTCTTCTTATTATTTGCTCTTAGAGGACCTAACTGGGACGCAAATCTTCACCTACCCTCGTATAATAGTAGACTCCTACTAATAAACTTACCCTCCTTAACAAATCATAGAACAATGCTTGGTGTCGATTCTCTAAACAACCTTATTAATGGTGATGTAGATAGCCAGCACTTACTAACACGCTTACAGTTCCGAATAGAAGGACCAGAAACTTTAGCCCTTTATTTTTAAGCCATTGTAGATCGACATATGCACAGCATGATCTCCTTAGGATTTTATGTTCGAACTATAATGGTCTGTATGATATTATTTCTCTTTCATCCCTTTCAAATATGAAAACCTCCATTTTAAATTAACTTCAAGACCTTACTAATTCTTCCTCGTTTTCTTTATAATCCTTCTATTTATATTTATATTTACTAACTCGAATTTATTCCCGCGATTCGAACCGTACGTTATGCGGCAGGCGACCCTCGGTCGGTTGGGCAGGAGGTGGGCTGTAAGTAAGCAGTGGGAACCGCGCGAAAAACATAAATATCAAAATCAATAAGAAAATCAATATCCAAGCATAGGCCAACATATAATACAGTCGAACGGATTGATCCGTCAACTGATACAGTTGACGGATTAAATTTGCACTTCGCAATACCTTGTGATAGGCATTGACTTCATTAAAAAATTCAATTGTCAGTTAGATTTTAAACCAAATTGGCTCATTGAGATTGGCTCATAATGAGACCAAATAATTTGAATTTCCCAATTTATGTTCCAATAATAAAAAATTATGCCGAATACGATCCGTTCAGGGTATTATGTTCGGACTACAATGGTCTCTACCAAATCTTGTCGCTTTGCTCTACTAACAATCTTAAATCGCTTATATTAACTGCCTTATCTGTGCACTATCTCGGATCTATTCCCGCGATTCGAGCCGCACGTTACGCGGCAGCGTCCCTAGGTCGGTTGGACGGGAGGTTGTACGTATGCAGTGGAAACCGCGAAATAACATACAGTTCTGGTAATAATTCCATTGTTCCATCAGCAAGATCCCTAGTTGTCCGAAAGATTCATCTATCATCAGATGAAGAAAGTATATTGATATCTAATCAGGAAATTCAACATGGCATTTATGTTGCGAACACGGTCGCAACAACCAAAAATGCATTTGTCCGATTATTAAATACAACCAGTAATGATTAAATAGTAAATATTCACAGTTTTAAATAAGGACCACTTTCGAACATAGTTCGAAAAAATCCAAAAAATAGAGAAAAACTGTCTTATCTCAATTAGCTAAAAATTTCCCACCACAATTCAAAAACGAACTGACTAATTTATGCACCCAGTTTAGTGATGCATTTGGACTCGAAACCGAATCAATCATTACCAACAATTTCTACAAGCCAAAGCTAAGATTGAAGGATGATGAACCAGCTTGCATAAAGAATTACAGAAGTCCACATGGTCAGAAAGATGAAATAAAAATACAGGTACAAAAATTAATAGACAATAAAATAGTAGAACCGTTTTTATCAGCCTATAATAGCCCACTGTTATAAGTTCCGAAGAAATCACTTCCCGGGTCTGATAAGAAACAATGATGATTAGTAATTGACTATCGTCAAATTAATAAAAAACTGTTGTAGGATAAATTCCCGCTACCTAGAAATGATGATATTTTGGATCAACTAGGAAGAGCGAAATATTTCTCATGTCTGGACTTAATGTCTGGCTTTCATCAAATCGAACTTGAAAAAGGTTCCAGGGATATAACGTAATTTTCAACGAGCAATGGTTCGTATCGTTTTACACGATTGCCTTTCGGTTTAAAAATAGCGCCTAATTCATTTCAGAGGATGATGACTATTGCGTTCTCTGGTCTAGAACCTTCTCAAGCATTTCTTTATATGGATGACTTAATAGTAATTGGTTGTTCCGAAAAACATATGCTTAAGAACTCAACAGATGTTTTTGAGAAATGTAGAAAATACAACCTAAAGTTACATCCAGAAAAATGTTCATTTTTTATGCATAAAGTGACTTTTCTAGGTCATAAATGCACTGATAAAGGAATACTTCCAGATGACAAGAAATACGATGTCATTATGAACTACCCAGTTCCGCACGACGCGGACAGTGCTAGACGTTTTGTAGCATTCTGTAACTATTATAGACGTTTTATAGAAAATTTCGCCGACTATTCACGGCACATAACAAGATTATGTAAAAAGAATGTTCCTTTTAAATGGACGGATGAATGTGAAAATGCCTTTCAATACTTAAAAATAAAACTTATGGAACCAACCCTGCTACAATATCCAGATTTCACTAAAGAATTCTGTAAACTAACAGATGCAAGCAAGCAAGCATGTGGAGCGGTTTTAACTCAAAACCATAATGGTCTCCAACTTCCCATTGCTTACGCATATCACTGTGGACGGAAGTCCACAAGGTGACGACCTGCATGCCTAGGCGTGCGCGAGGAAACTCTATATATAGCCGAAGAATTAAAAATTTTCTGTAGGCAACCGATCTAAATGAATGATATACCAATCGAAAGGTATTGTTTTAATTAGATAATTTTTGTTGAAACATATTCCAAAAGTTATTTGTTTTGGGAGAAATTAGGGTGAAAGTAAAAAAATTTTTGATCACTAAAGTGGGGCTGGTGGACACATTTTAGTCCCCAGATAGAATATATTCGCATTCTAGAGCTAAATACGCGTCGATTGAAACCTCAATCGACCCGATCCGACATTTCATTCAGAAGTTATTCGAAAAATTCGAAAAAATTTTTTCTTCTTCTTCAAAATGAAGCTAGTTGTCGGTTTGTCGGTTTGTCTGTTTGCACTATTTTTTTCTTAAAAATCCTGAAAAAAATTGGAAAATGATTGTTACTATCATATGAGCAACTATTGTTCTACAAATTCTTTCTGAGAATTTGTTCTTTTTGAAATATCTTAAGCTTACGTCAAAAAATTAAAAAAACTTTGTTAATGAAAAAATTCATAACTTTATAATTAAGAAAGATATTAAAAAGAGCTTTACACCGTTGAAATGGTTTTTTAAATATCAATTTCACTTTCTTTGAGACCAAAAGTCTATATATTACATAAAAAAAAATACACTGAAAATAAACTTTTTTTTTAAGAAAAAAAATTATTTTTCAAAATTTGGTCGACTGATCCTTTTTATATTGCACGTGGAGATAGCTTTTGAGATGACGCAACTTTTGATATATCGCTCATATCTGGAAAAATCCGTTAACTCAAGATATAGTCCTGTAAGTGCAGCTACCCATTTTGTACAGCCTCCTGTGAAGCTTGCATTTACTTATATGTACATGTGTGTGTATTGGATTGGCAACTTTGCTTTTTGGAGTCTGCATATATTTGGTCAATACCCTAAAAAATATGGAGTATATCTTTTCAGATTTTAGTTTATTTATTTAAAAATAAAATCCAAATAAAAAAGGTCTTAAAAAGTAAATCGTAAACATTGACTCAACTTGGACTCGAACCCAAGACGCTCCCCACTCGGCTAACCTCGAACTTTGATGCTTGGCGGCGAAACAGGCAAACCAACTCCGCCAATACTTTTCTAATTTTTATTATCTTATATCGCACAACCAAAATAAATTGTTACATTCAACAATTGGTTTAACTAGAAAAACTGGAAAAACGTAATTTCCAGTTTTTTTTTATTTTTTATCTTGCGCATTTATTTTAGATATAATACATGTTTATTATATGATTGATCGGATATGCCATAACTTTGTTTTTTTTTATAAGTTAGAAGGATGGGACAGATTGCATTTTGGGAAATCTTATCCGATTTGCAAAATTTTATTAGGATAATTGGCTTAACTTTGTTGTTTTTGAAGCTAGAATGATGGGACTGTCTACGGTTTCCGTTTTATGCAATCTAATCGTATGTTCATAAGAATCGGCCAACTATATCCTATACCTGCCATATAACTGAACGATCGGAAATGGCATAACCTTTCTATTTTTAAAGATGCTTGGGGCTGTTTCCAATATTTTTATTAGAAATTTTGTTGATGGTGAAATTCTCATAAGGATCGGACAACTATATAGGATCCGATATATATAATAATAATATAAGCTTCTGCTTAACTGCAAGGGTAGCTTTACTTTCTTGTTTTTTTTTATAATTTATTATATAGTGGAACTCTCATAAGGATAGGCCTCTCATCTGTTAATTTGTTAAAACAATTTGGTTTCCCACAACTACGAAACAATTTTGGATTTAAAATACATTTTTGGTCAAATTTTTAATTAAAATTTTTAAACTAACCAAATTCCAAAACCTTTGTAAATTAAAAATACGTATAACTTCAGGGCCAATGAAGCTATCGAAAAATTCTTTACGTCTTTGGAAAGGTTTTTAATTATTCCACCTTCTTGAATGTCAAAATCTATAGAGTTAAAAAAAAAGATTTTGATGTTTATCCTTACAATTAAAGTATTGCTAACTGTGTGAATCGCCTGTCCAGAGGTTGCTTCCATATATATATATTCTATATATTATGCGTTCTGTTTTAAATAATTAAAGATCAATATATATAAAAAACAACTGATATCATATAAAAAAACCTCTTGACGAGGTAAAGTACCGGTGACGAA
>JAJJHT010004927.1:173972-188212 GCA_021223865.1 Drosophila pandora | reverse complement strand
GACGCATTTCTCCCTTGATACCTTTCTCTTCTTCCGTATCTCTAAACACCGCAGCGCTATCCCGTCCGATGCTGCAGTGCTGACTTGCATGTCCACCCCCCGCTGTTGCCCCTCTTGCCACCTGTCTTGGTGTGTGGGAGATCTAATCTCCTCACAATACTTAATGGATCAAAATGCAAACTTATGTATTTTTATCGTACTAGTCCTCACCAGGCTTCGTACTATCTCTCTGGGATTGCCTTAGAAAAATTAACTCAGGTTAATGATCTTGGTGTCCTTAGATTTGCTCTTAGAGGACTTAACTGGGACGCAAATCTTCACCTACCTTCATATAATAGTAGACTCCTACTAATAAACTTACCCTCCTTAACAAATCGTAGAACAATGCTGGGTGTCGTTTTCCTACACAACCTTATTAATGGTGATGTAGATAGCCAGCACTTACTAACACGCTTACAGTTTAACGTTCCGAATAGAAGGACCAGAAACTTTAGTCCTTTATTCTTAAGCCATTGTAGATCGACATATGCACAGCATGCTCCCCTTAGGATTTTATGTTCGAACTATAATGGTTTGTATCATATTATTTCTCTTTCATCCCTGTTAAATATGAAAACTTCCATTTTAAATTACCTTCAAGAGCACACTAATTCTTCCTCGTTTTCTTTATAGTCCTTCTTTTTTAAACTTCTATTTACTAACTCGAATTTATTCCCGCGATTCGAGCCGTACGTTATGCGGCAGGCGCCCATCGGTCGGTTGGGCGGGACGTATGCAGTGGGAACCGCGCGAAAAAAAAAACAACGGTTATAACCAAAATAATGGGCATAACCAAAACTACAGTAACCACTCCAATAATTATAGAGGTCGTGTAAACTAAGAGGTCGTGTACCTCTAATGTAAAACACGTGGTGGAAATAACGGGAACAAAAACAACAGCTACGCTGGTGGATACACTAATTCCCAAGTTCGAATTATTGAATCTCAACCGGAAAACTAAAGGATTCTCTTAAGAATAAGCCACAAAACATAAAACTGTATAAAATAAACCTCAGCCTTAATATTTATATTACCATTCCATTTTATTTTAGTAAACAACGATTTTCCAATACCATGTGATGGCATATTGGGAATGGATTTCATAAAAAAGTTTAATTGTCAACTAGATTTTCAAAAAGATCAGGATTGGTTAATAGCACAACCATTAGATTTCAATCAAGAAATAAACATCCCAATTACACATTTAATTAATAATAACCTAATTATCCCAGCACGATCTGAAGTTGTGAGACAAATTCATATAACAACCTCTCACAAAGAAGTCCTTATTAAAATTCAGTGTATAGATGAAGGCATCGTTATAGCCAGCACCATACATGATTCAAGCAACACATTTTTCCGAATATTAGCCACAACCGATAAAAATAATTTATAAACATTTCCAAAATCGAGTACGAACCATTAGAAAATTATCAAACCATCCAAAACAAGGGAAATACAATTAGAAAACAAGATGTCCCTTCAAAACTAACGAAAAACTTTCCTACAATGTATAAAAGTACCCTCACCAAACTATGTACCGAATTTACAGATATATTCGGATTAGAAACAGAACAGAATTTCGGCAAACAATTTCTATAAACAGAATCTGAGATTAAAAGATAATACACCAGTTTACACTAAAAACTATAGAAAACCTCATAGCGAAAAAGATGAAATAAATAAACAAGTAGAGAAACTAATAGAAGATGATATAGTAGAACCCTCTGCTGTTAGTACCCAAAAATTCACTTCCTGGCTCAGAACAAAAAGAGACTAGTTATTGACTATCGTCAAATAAACAAAAAGCTACTAGCTGATAAATTACCACTACCAAGAATCGGAGATACAAGCACTGGGACCAACTAGCACTGGGTCAACTAGCACTGGGTCATACAGATTCAAAAAACTACTTTATGGAAGATAAATAGCCCCAAAATTTATTCCAAAGAATGATGACATTAGCATTTTCGGGATTAGAACTATCTCAAGATTTCCTTTACATGGACGATTTAGCAGTTAGTGGCTGTTCCGAAAATCATATGATAAAAAATCTAATTAATGTATTCAATCTATGCAGAAAACACAACCTTAACTTACACCCAGAAAAATTCTCTTTCTTTATGCATGAAGTCACATTTTTGGGACACAAATGCACAAATAAAGGAATTTTGCCTGATAATAAAAAAATTAACGTAATAACAAATTATCCTGTTCCGTCCGATGCAGACGAATCAAGAAGATTCGTAGCCTTTTGCAATTACTACAGAAGATTCATACCAAATTTCTCGAATTATTTAAGACACCTTACCCATTTGTGCAAGAAAAATGTAAAATCAATTGGACTACTGAGTGTCAAGAACCAACCCACATTATTAAAAGAACATTTACAAAAGGCGAAAGTAATAAGTCTGCAACTGAACAGGCATTGATAGCTATACATTGGGCAGTTAACTATTTTAGACCATACATATATGGTAAAAAATGCACTATAAAAACAGACCACCAACCATTAACATACCTATTTTCAATGAGAAACCTAACTTCCAAGTTAACCAAAATAAGATTATATATAGAAGAATACCAATTCATTGCAGTATACCTTAAGGAAAAAAAGAATTATGTGGCAGATGCCTTATCAAGAATAAGCATCGACGAACTAAAAGAAAAAAAAAGACAAATACTAAAAGTCACTACTATGTCCCAAAGTAAACAAAATCAAAGTGTTTTCTTAGGAAGGGAAAACAGATATATGCAAGAATAAACGTTCATGATCTTTGTACCAATGAAATATTCGATTTAGACAAATTTTTCCAAAGGCTTAAAAAAATAACCGGTATAAAAAAGATTAGACAACTTAAAATGGCACAGAGTGAAAAAATCTTTGAATTCGTTTCAATAGATAAATTTAAAAATAAGGGCAATGAAAAATTATTAAATTTAAGAGTAGCGCTACCCCAGCCGGTTTCCATAGTAGAAAATAAAATAAAAGAGAAGCTATTCTGTTTACGCTACATGACGATCCAATACAAGGCGGACTCACAGGAATATCAAAAACGGTAGTGTGAGAGGATGGTTTTCTTTAGTGGTCTCATAGGTTTATTAATGTGTGGATATGTTAGATAAAGTTTTACATAATTGTCTTTTGGTCTTAACTTGTGCGTCGTTTCTGCTCTATTTCTCGCTTAAGACTAAATACTCGTAGCTTTATTAACAGTCTCGTTTTACTATTCGATAAAATATATAACAGCTTCTGTTATCCTACATTAGGATGTTGCTCAGCTGTTTACATTCGGCCATTTCTGATAAATTCTCGGCGTCCTCGCGAGATTCGTAGATGGAGTCGTCCTTCGAGTCATCGTCGCCATCTTGGTCATCTTCTGGAAGTTCACACCAGCGCTTCATCTTATCGGATGCATAAACCGACTTATAATGTCTCTGCTTTCGTTGGGCCTGGGGAATATCTTCCACTAGATATCGGTCGTTTGGCAACACCTTGATGACAATAAAAGGTCCTTTATAGGGAGGCTCCAATTTTCTTGAAGTACCCGTGCTGCTCGGTTCGTTCTCCACCAGCACAATATGTTCTATCTTATATGATGTTGGCTTAGCGTGTTTTGCGTCGTACCGTTTTTTGGCTGCAGCTCTTTGATCGTTGAATCTAGTTGCAGCGTCTGACCGTAGATTATCCAACTCGACATCTGCCATCCGCCTCGGCTCTTGATTCTGGATCACGCTGGTCAGAGTTTTCTTTAAAATATCTCTTGGCCTTTATCCATAAAGAAGCTGAAATGGGGAACATTTAAATGTGCTATTTACCATGGTATTAATGCTCCACTGGATAGATCGTAGCACTTCGTCCCATCGCTTATCGTTCTCATTTAAAGGCAGTAGCATGGACAAAATATTTCTGTTCATTCTCTCTGCATGACTCTCGGTGTCCTTACAGCGTTAAGGATGTGCTTTATGTTGTTTGACTTGCAATATTTTTCGAAATCTTTTGACGTGAAGGCGGTACCTCGGTCGGTGATGGTTCGTCCTGGCATTCCCAAGTAGCTCGTAACCTCTTGCAGGATATCCAAGACATGTTTAGTTACACTACTTTTTGTTGCTCGAACTATAGTAAACTTCGTAAAGACGTCGACAATAACTAGAATATGCTCATTCCTCTTTGAACTCTTTGGAAAAGGTCCTAGGTGATCCATGTGTACCGTATAAAATGGGATGGGCTTGATGTCATCGTAATGATACTCTCCTTCTCGGCATCCACCTGGTATTTTGTTTAGCGCGCAACCTATACATAATTTTATATAGCTCTTGATGAAATTTCGCATTCGGAAAACCAAAACAAATTAAGAATGCGCTGCATTGTTTTCTCTGTGCTCATGTGTCCTGCTTTGTCGTGGCATTCGCGGAGTATAAGGTATCTTAGCTGTTTCAGCACAACCCATAGCAACTTGCCGTATTTTCGAAACAGGCGATCTTGCTCTATTACATACTCATCGTTCTCAGTTTGCTTCGTACTTGTCATATCCGCTACGATGTTCTGGATCTTCTCATCCTGCAATTGTATCGCGAATAATCTGTCAGCTTCGTCTATTAAGGTTTTGGAAATCTTCAGACATGCAGTCTCTATTTCATGTGCGTTTTCAAAGGTGCTCGGCTCAAAGCATCAACGTGGCACATCAGTATTCCAGCTCGATGTACAATCTCGATGTCATATTCTTGAATCCTTAACCACCATCGTGCAATTCGGGTTATAAGTTCCTTCTTATCCATTGAAGATTTCAGGGCATTACAATCGGTAACTACTCAAACATTTTTACCGTAGACATAATACTAAAATCGCTCCAACGACTCGACGACGGCTAGAGCTTCCAGCTCGTAACTGTGATAATTTTTCTCAGACTTAGATGTTGCTCGACTAAAATAAGCAATTGGCTTTAGTTGACCTTTCTCATTTTGCATTAGTACGGCGGCCAAACCCACAGCACTAGCATCTGTGTGTAGGCGATAACGAGCATTCGTCTTTACTTCTCCTGGAAACGTAATAGACTGCTCTTACAACTTACATTTATCCAGATTAAAAGTTAGTCCGCACTCTCGCAATACTGTAAGGGCTCTATCTAGCTTGACATACATCTCCTCGAAATAATTGCTACCAATAAGAATGTCGTCCATGTAGTAAATCATATCTTCTTTATGCTCTCGCTTTTGTAGTTCTGCCATGAGACGATTGAATATTGCTGGGGCATTCTTTAGCCCAAACGGGAGTCGCTTAAACTCGTAAAGTCTATCCGTTGCGATGAATGCTGTAAACTTTCGGCTTTCAGGTGCTATCTCAATTTGGTAATATCCGTCAATTAAATCCAGTGAGGTTAAATACTTGGCGTTAAACAATGGCGTTGACAATGTTTGTTTTCCTATTCCTTGCAATCCTGTAGAGAAGACATCTTCGAACTTTCTCAAAAACTGACTCATTTGACTTCTTTCCTGATCGTTCTGCATATTAACCAGAAGCTTACCGTTTGCTTGACTTCGGTGTCCTCTGCCGTAAACTTTAGGGATAACTGGGCGCTAATAATGACATCCTGTCCCAGCAAAAGGTCTTCTTGCAAAAGCTTGTCGTCTGCCATGTATAACTTGGCATCAATGGTGTTCCCTTCAACGTCCATCTGGATATCGACTTCTTGAGAAAGAATACACGATCCTCAACATATGCCTCTAATCCTCATAGAGCACTCATGCCGATCTGCATTTAATTCTTCCGCAACTGACTGTCGAATGATACTCTCTTGGCTACCCGTATCTATAAATGCGTCATAGCTCTTTGAATTGATTCGAACTGTCCTGGTGAATAACTTGTCTTCATTCGTTGCTGCTCAACGCATCACCTTTGCAGTTTGGCAACTTTCCGTGATTGCATGGAAAGTATTGCATTTGTTACAGCGGGGCTTCTGCTCCTTACTTGGGCACGAATTGGCAAGTGTCCCAACTCTCCACACTTGAAACATGTCTTCAAATCCTTTGGCTTTGCTGTCTTCACATCGGTGGCCTGTTTCATCTCGAGATTGTTGTATTTAGGCACGAACTCCTTTTTGTTTGGTACTGTCCGACCTCTGTTTACGAAATAAGATTCGGGTGCATCTCTAAGCTGCCTCATTATTGAAAATCGATGAACTTTTTCACTGATATAGCATTCTCGTCTCCTGGATCAAAATCTGGCAAAGTGTCTGCGTTTTCCTTTACCGACGCTTGTCTCACGTTATTTCTAGCTTGTAGATTAGGAATATCGTCTCCTGTGATATTCCTCCTGATTTTCTCTGTGCGTTGCTGCGCCATCAGCTCTTCAGATATTCTTCAGCTCGGTCATTTCCGATTCCTCTCGTTGACTCACGTTTCCACTAGCTTGTGGCATCTCCACGTCTTCCGATTCCTCGACTTCAACTAGTCGCTGTACTAACTCTGCTCTGGATAACTCTGCCTTGAGTTCTGCTATCTTGACCATTTTCCTCAATGCTTTTCAAAATTTTCTTTTCCAATGCGAATTTCACCACGACGCCCATATACACACAATACCTTTGTGTTATACTGTCTGGTTTTTTTTTTTAATCCGTCTGCCACGCACAAGTATCGAGTAATTTCTGCGGCTGCTACCCATTACCAACATTCCACGCCGACGATTCTGTTCAAATTTTCCGACTATATCTCCACTACACTGCACCAACACATTAGTATCCCACTTCTGAACTGTGAGAGGATGGATTTCTTTAGTGGTCTCATAGGTTTATTAATGTGTGGATATGTTAGATATAGTTTTACATAATTGTCTTTTGGTCTTAACTTATGCGTCGTTTCTGCTCTATTTCTAGCTTAAGACTAACTACTTACAGCTTTATTAACAGTCTCGTTCTACTATTCGATAAATTATATAACAGCTTCTGTTACCCTACATTAGGGTGTTGCTCAGCTGTTTACACTAGCAAAAGTAAAAAGATATTACTACTGGAAAAACATGACACGTGAAGTTGCAAACCACGTAAAGAAATGTCTTAAATGTCCAAAATGAAAGACGACGAACCATTCAAAAACCCCATTGACGATAACAGAAACACCATTAAAAGCGTTTGATATAGTGTTAGTGGATACGATCGCCCACCCTTCCACGGCAGCTAGAGCATAGCTCTTGAGATCCCTAATACGCCCTACATTTGGGCCAACACCAGCTGAGTTCCTTTAACAAAGAAAAGTTTAGCTATTCATGATTTTATTCCAGTTCGTTAATATGAGATGCATGAGTTTGATGCATAGTTATTTCTACTCATAATGTTAGGATTTTAGTTTAATTACTAATAGTTAACTTTGTTAATAAGCTATGCAATTTATTAAAATCATAGCTTGCAAATAACTGTTAACCGATTCGAGCGGTTTCAAAATAAGTGTTAGTCACTGAGACTTTGAGCAAAAAGTCTGAGAGCAACCGATTGAGTGGCTCGTATACAAATTTTGCTCGCGCTCAGTCGAAAAACACTTTTTCCTGTTTTCGTTTGGTCTGCTCATTCTCGGACCGTTTGCTTGCGTTCGACGATTCAAAAAGTCTTTTGTGCATGTATGTGTGTATGTGAAGTTTAGTGGGCTCAACTCGTCAATTTGCTTTGTAAATCTCTCGTCTAAACAGTGATTCATCAAATTTATTGAAATGGGACGAGAACTTCATAAAAAAATGCATCAATTTTTTATATTTAACAAAATGGAGAACAAAGTTGTCTAAAGTTAAGCTTAACTCAAAATAAATGAATTTAAAAAAAAAAACTATTCATTTTTTAATTAAAATAATCAATATATTAGTTTGAAATTCGAAAATTCACGTTTAAAATTTTAATAAGTTTTTTCGTCAAATCCCATGTACCATGTACCACTGTGCAGCGAAACGAAAACAAATTATTGAAAAGACTTTTTGCGCGGTTCCCACTGCATACGTACAGCCCACCTCCCGTCCAACCGACCGAGGGACGCTGCCGCGTAACGTACGGCTCGAATCGCGGGAATAGATCCGAAATAGATAAGCGAGGATTAGGAGAAAGATATTACGAGGAAGAGTGTTGCACAGATAAGGCGGTTAATATAAGCGATGTAAGATTGTTAGTAGAGCAAAGTGACAAGATGTGATAGAGACCATTGTAGTCCGAACATAATACCCTGAACGGATCGTGTTGGGCATATGTCGAACTACAATGGCTGAGGAGTAGAGGACGAAAGTTTCTGGTCCTTCTACTAGGAATGTTAAAATTTAAGCGTGTTAGTAAATGCTGGCTGTCTATATTTCCATAAATAAGATTATATAGAAACATGACACCCAGCATCGTTCTACGATTTGTTAATGATGGTAAGTTGATTACTAAAAGTCTACTATGATAAGAGGGGAGGAAAAGATTTGCATCCCAATTAAGTCCCCTAAGAGCAAAAGTAAGAAAGTGTTTTTGTACAGATTTAATGTGATCTTGGTGTACATATATAACGTTTTAGTTATGTACGGGTCATTAAATTCTTTTGACCATCTTTTAATAAAACCAAGCACACCCATAGCTTTATTAACCATGGTAGATACATGGTCGGTAAATTTAAGTTTCAAATCTAATAGGACACCTAGATCGTTAACCTGAGTTAATCGTTCTAAGGCGTTCCCATAGAGAAAGTACATAGCCTGGTGAGGACTAGATCGGTAAAAAGACATAAGTTTACATTTCGATCCATTAAGCTTTAGGTTATTTGCTAAACACCAATTTTGAAGTTTATCCAAATCGGATTGAAGTCTAGACTGGGCGCTAGTGAATTTTTACTGAAGGCATAGCTTAACTTCATCAGCGTACATAAGTAAAAGTGAATTAGTTAAGGCAAGCGGCAAGTCGTTAATAAACAGAGTAAAAAGTTGGGGTCCAAGATGGCTTCCTTCCTTCCTTACTTTTTTGACCTTAAGTCTACAGTGAAATCTCAGAAAGTTCGTAAGGCTGGCTTTATGAAATTAAATAAGTTAATTTTGCGTGCGAGGCATGCGAGGATATATACATCGCATTACAAAAATTTTATTACACTTTGAACATATTTTTTGACGCTTGCGTGCCGTGGAAATATCCGTCCGCTTCAACGAATCCGCCTTGGTATTCAAGGCACCTTATAAATTTAAAGAATAGTATGAGTACATTTTTAAACAAGTGTACAGTTACAGTTCGTTGTACAGTTAGTTATTCAAGATACTTAGTAGCTCGGTCCAATTTCACCGTGCATAACGCAGAATGTTAAAGGAGTTATATTCGCCGCTGCAGGATTCAGTTTACTCAGGATCCGAAGCAGTTTTATAACATTGTAAACACTAAGCGTAAACATGTATCTTTTCCTCCACTGCTTACGTTTGAGAACTCTTATGCGAACACTGATCAGACAATGGCCGATCACAGTTTTTTCAAACTTTTTACACTGTTTATTAACGACTTGCCGCTTGCCTTAACTAATTCACTTGTACTTATGCACGCTGATGAAGTTAAGCTATGCCTTCAGTTTAAATTCACTAGCGCAGTCTATGTACTTTCTTTATGGGAACGCCTTAGAACGATTAACTCAGGTTAACGTTCTAGGTGTTCTATTAGATTTGAGACTTAAATTTACCGACCATATATCTACCATGGTTAATAAAGCTATGAGTGTGCTTGGTTTTATAAAAAGTTGGTCAAAAGAATTTAATGACCCGTACATAACTAAAACGTTATATTCATCATTGGTCCGTCCGACTCTTGAGTATGGATCGTGAGTCTGGAGTCCTCAATACGGAGTACACCAAGATCACATTGAATCTTTACAAAAAAAACTTCATTACTTTCGCTCTTAGGGGACTTAATTGGGATGCAAATCTTTATCTCCCCTCTTATCGTTGTAGACTTTTACTAATCAACTTACCATCATTAACAACCCGTAGAACGATGCTGGGTGTTATGTTTCTATATAATCTTATTTATGGAAATGTAGACAGCCAGCATTTACTAACACGCGTATATTTTAAAGTTCCTAGTAGAAGGACTAGAAACTTTCGTCCTCTACTCCTCAGCCATTGTAGTTTGACATATGCCCAACACGATCCGTTCAGGGTATTATGTTCGGACTACAATGGTCTCTACCACATCTTGTCACTTTGCTCTACTAACAATCTTAAATCGCTTATATTAACCGTCTATCTGTGCAACACTCTTCCTCGTGATATCTTTTTCCTACTCTTCGCTTAATCTATCTCGGATCTATTCCCGCGATTCGTTACGCGGCAGCGTCTCAAGGTCGGTTGGACGGGAGGTGGGCTGTTCGTATGCAGTGGGAACCGCGCAATTGTTTTATTAAATACAATGTAAAAAAATGAATATAATTTAATGTGTGAATTCAGATATCGACCTAAACTACTAGTAACTCTTTTGCTTTCATAATATTCTCATTCATTTTTGTTTCTTTAAGTTTTGATTTGATTGAAATTAACTTAGCTATGAATAAAAAGGAGAAATTAATTGTTGTATGTTTATCATCCCCACCAGGGCTTATGAACTTATCGAATGTCTGACTTTTCCAAATCTGGTGTCAGAAACAGGAATATAAAAGAATGAGGAGTTTATGACTTACAGTTCCTGCATTCCTGCGACGAAAGATCGATCCTCGTGAAGCAGCTGTAACTGAGCGTTATGACTCGTGGCCATTGGTGCTTAAATTTTGCACAATTTAATCCGAAGGAAAAGATTAGCCTAAGCCCATTTGCCTCACTTAAGTTCTTATAAATTTTACTTCGCTTATAATCAATAACTTTCTTCACTATTCATACGAATTTCTTTAAACTTTACATATTCTTTTATAATTTTGCTGAAGGCACTATTTAAATTTTACAGATTTCAGAGAAATCGAAGTATAACATTTATTCCGATTGAGTTGTTACAATTGCCATTCTATTTACAATATTGTTGGCTGCTTACAATTTTTTTTTATAAAAGAACTCTCTTCAGCTTAAAAAAATTGACTGCTGAAAAACACACAAACCTAGGGTTAAATCCTTTCTCTGGTCACTGACCTATCCTAACACATGCTTAGCGGCTGATTTTATAGAACTTTCACTATTTTATTTCACTTTTTTGCAGAGGATTCCACGCAGAAATATGTGTTGGTGTGGGGGTTGTTGCCCCTTTAGGGCCTTCCTTTTACTGCTTGCAACTTTTCCTCACTTTAATTTTTCTCCACCAGAAATTCGCCAATGGAGATTTGTTGGATTATGCACGAATAGTCAAACAACTCGGCAGACTTGGCTTCCTCGATCTAAATAAAACCACAATATTTCTTTCACTGTGCCACTGTGCAGAGATTTAGTTAACTTACGCGAAAAAATTCCCAAAATTTTCCGTCATCCGTCCGTGTAATTGGCTCCCGTGGCTGCGCGTCCTTATGGTTCCTTGTTCCAATTCGAAAAGAATTTGGAAATCCGGAACCCAAAAAAATGTGTGCCGGCGAACGAGAAAAACTTGCAATTGATCAGCTGATCTCAGCTGAGCTGACCAACACTATTTCACGAAATGTTGACAATCGATTAGCTACGTAAGTTAGCAATTGTGAGTATTATGTGTACGAATAAAATTTCACTACTAAACATAAAAAAATAAGACCAATTCTAATAATGTAAACCAACTATAGTCGATAGTTAGTAGTCGATAAGCATTAGTCGAATACAATAATTCGATAACAGATCGCTGTTACAGCCCTTTAAAGCTGTTTAGGCGACCTATTTGGCAACTCCGTATTCTGACAACCGAATTTCCACTCAAAACCAAACCAGGGAATAAATTTAAGAATTAGGAAAGATGTTTATCTTAAAATATCCTTTTTATACCCTTGCAGAGTGTATTATAATTTTGTTCAAAAGTGTGCAACGCAGTAAAGAAGACATCTCCGAATAATATATATACTAAAAGTATAATTTTTAATATATAAAGTATATATAATATATAAAGTATAATATATAATATATAAAGAATATATACTATTGATCAGGATCACCTCCTGAGTCGATATGAGCATGTCCGTCTGTCTGTCTGCTTGTCTGTCTGTCTGTCTGTCTGTTTCTACGCAAACTAGTCTCTCAGTTTTGGAGCTATCGAGTTGAAACTTTGCACACATCCTTTTTTTCTTTGCAGGTAGTATATAAGTCGGAACGGCCGGGATCGGTCGACTATATCCTATAGCTGCCATATAACTGATTGATCGGAAATGCCATAACTTCGTTGTTTTTTAAGATAGAGGGTTGGGTCTTTCCACACATGTTATATTTGACCAAAATATCTTGTCTACAAAATTTCATAAGGATCGGCCGACTATATCCTATAGCTGTCATAGAACGATCGGAATGGGCATAACTTTGGTGTTTTTTAAGTTAGAAAGATGGGACTTGGTACAGATTCTATTTTGGACAAAATAATCTGATTTGCCAAATTTCATAAGGATCGGCAGCCTATATACGATCCGCTACATATCTAATAATATAAGATGCGTGGCTCCACCTAGCGGACTGCGACTCAACTGCAAGGGTATATAAACTTCGGCTCCGCCCGAAGTTAGCTTTCCTTTCTTGTTTTTATATGTATTTAGGAATAGGGAGTCGAGTCTGTATTGGCTGGAATGTTTCAGCAATAACTCCTTCCTAACCTCTTGATCAACTCTTCAAACCCTAAATATTCATAAATTCGAGAATTGTAATTGTAACAATTTTCTCCCTCTATTATTGTCATTAAGTTGCCCAAAAGAAATTGAGAAATATATTGGTTGGAATGTTCAGCAGTATACTCTTTCATTTAACGCAATGAGCACCTCAGGTTGTTTTAGATTCAATAGAGATATGAACATACAGACAGAAACCCTTGAAATATATTTAAATGAAATCGATACAGCAAAGGCTAAGCCCCAGATATCCATAAAATTAAGGTTTCCGAAATTAAATAGTGGAAATAATAGAATTATTATAAATCAACTTTCGTTATCTTTCTGTTGTTGTTGAATATCCAAATCGAAATAATGTCAGTCCGGCGTAGTCCTAAAAATATTATATATATATATATAATATGAATATATATAAATATGAATTTTTCGAAACTCCGTGTCAACACCGCTTTCATAGAACGTGCGTAACTGCATGGTTACTGCAAAATGAACCGTGTCGAAATTGTCGACAACCATGCTTATCTTCGCAGCTCAATAATAGCAAGCGAGGATGACAAGACACTACCTTAGAAGTTCCGTGGGTTTAAAACGGATCCAACTTAAACTCGCGAATAGGTGCCGTTCCTAGAACTCGTCCGAATACCAGACCTACCACAAGGTCAACCACAACCGTATCCAATAATCGTTCGAGCACCACCTCGCAAGCTCAGCGTTCACCACGTGCTAGAGGCTCGTAACGAGCGACTAGCGTTTCAGAAGGGAGAATTCAGGAACACATAACAAATGCTTTAGAAGCATACCAAGCCCAACTCTCTTCGACATTATCAGAACAAATAAGTCTGGCAATGCAAAACCTTAACATACCTACTTCTCAAAGACAATCACTTGAGTGGGATTCGGAATTACCGACAGCCGACCCATTGCAAAGTCAGCTTTTTGATACTCTTGTGTCAGGTAACCATAACATATCCGACAATCGTTCACTGGAGAATCGTAGAGAGAACCACACCATCCGACCTGACCAAATTTCAAGCTTAATTGTTCACTGAAAGTTACAATTTTCCGGCTCACCAAAAGACATTTCCGTAGAAGATTTTATATACCGAGTGAATACTTTAACACGTCGCTCAATAAATGGGAACTTTGAATTTTTTTATCGGTACGCGAATTTGTTGTTTGTAGGCCCAGCTCTAACCTTCTTTTGGCGATGCCATAGGAGTTCAGAGGAGATGAATTGGCGATTTCTCGGTTAAGGGAACGACATAAAGACCAACGATCAGATCAGGACATTCGAGCCGCGATGCGTAGAAGAAGGCAGGGAAATAGTGAATGTTTCGACGATTTTCTTGACTCCATCCTAGCCATCGCCGATGCGCTATCTGAACCCATGTCAGACTCAGAGTTGTTTTCGTTTGTTTCTACCGGAATTAAAATTAAAATTCATTTAATTTTATTTATTAAAGTAAAATAAT
>JAJJHT010004927.1:48926-173735 GCA_021223865.1 Drosophila pandora | reverse complement strand
ATCTATTCCCGCGATTCGAGCCGTAGGTTACGCGGCAGCGTCCCTCGGTCGGTTGGACGGGAGGTGGGCTGTACGTATGCAGTGGGAACCGCGCAAATCTCAATGACCAAACATTGGTGACCCCGACGTGATATAATTAATATAAATTATAATTATTAAAATGAATAAAACAATACCGCGAGCATAAAACAGTGCGAACATACCCGTTTCCGTTTTGCGGTGTATTAACATACGTATGTGCATTTTAAACATAAACGGCATACAGTGCATCAGTGGAACAATTATTTTGTATTTATACATAAATTATTTAAAAATATAAATAAATACAATACATACAATTTTTATCCGGTCCGCCAACATACATACAAACATACATACATACGTCCCACTTGCAAGTGCATTCGACTCACACAAGCGTTCATATATATATACAATCCACAACTCAGTGTACGGTTCTGAGCGCACAGTGGGATAAATCGTGTTCGCTGCGCTCAAATATAATTAAATATAAAAAAATAAACAAGAACTATAATTTTGGCGCCAAAATTAATTTAAGCGTGTTTTTACCTAAATTGAGCGTATTTCAATTATAGTGTCGATGAACTCCAGCGGCGCCGTCACAGGAGAACCCACTCCATCTCGGAGCAAGATTTTAAAATGCAAAGCAAAGGGTATCCTCCAGGATTTGAAGAGGATCCAAGGCGCCCTGCAGCCAATGTCCAAGGTGGAGGATGCTATGCTCCATGTGCGTCACGGCCAGTTGGTCACCATGCTTTAAGAGTTAGACATTGCTAAAATAAGCAGCGACTTGCGATGGACAGTGTCTGAGCTTGTAGCTACGATGCATGCCGAAATCGAGCACGAAACGTCGTTGCGCTCTGCTCGAATTGCTGCCCATTTCACCCTTGCCAGCGGAGTTTCCAGTGTCCAGGTGGAACCAGCGCTCAGTCGGAGTTTTCAAGCCTTGCCTCCTCTTCCCCTTTCTACTTTCAGCGGAGGATATTCAGAGTGGGCTGAGTTTCATTCGGTCTTTTCGACGATCGAAGGCTGCAATCCTTTTATAAGTAAGGTGGAAAAGTTTCAGAGGTTGCGATCTTGTCTTCGGGACTCCGCTCCGTTCCTTGAAAATCTCCGAGGAGAATTATGATGTCGCAGTGCAGCTTTTGGAGAATCGATTTAATAACCGTCGGTTGATATTTTAGGCTCATGTGAACGAGATTTTGGGCCTCAATCTATTGGAAGGTGACTCAGTGGCAGCGCTTCGAGGGCTGTCCGATAAGTTCAATGCCCATATACGAGCCTCAAAAAATTTGGGGACGACAGTTCAGATCGCCGGCTGCATCATTGTCCAGGTTCTTCTTCAAAGGTTGGATCCAGCTACTCAGGCCAAGTGGGAGCAAGGTCAAAATGCCTCGAACTCGGGTCTCATCCCTACTTGGGGGTCGATGGCAGAGTTTTTGGAACAGCGTTGCAGGACTTTGAAGGCTATGGATGTGGCCTTGGCCGCTTACGCGCCGGGCACTCAGGTGGGAAGACGTAGAGTCGCAAATAACAGTAGAGCATCCTGTTGAGCTATCAGCGTTTTGATAGCGGCCGAATTAATAGATCAGGTTCAATTTTATATTTCAATTTATTGTGGGTCAATTTAACCCCAAAACAAATTCCGCGGCCGAACCAAAACAATGCCAAATTACAAGTCATAAAAACCCAAGAGCTTGCGCAGAAGCTCAACCAAAGCTCCCCAAAGCGCATACGCTACAAATAACAATAAAGCGCATGCGAAACTGGGAGACAAAACAGAGACGAAAACATGCTGATAACAACAGCTGCAGCTTAGCATTTTATGATTATTTTAAATGCACCTTTTGGTGGCTGCTTGGCCCAACATCCTCCCCCCATTGAAGGGTGGGCCCTCAATAACACTGTTGGAAGGGGCAGCAGTCACATCATTCCAGTGGGTATTCCTTGGGTTGTCTTTCCTAGCATAGAGCGACGACACATCCCGTGATAGTTCAACGCGTCCAGAAATCACCCAGCCAAATCGCGTATTCTGGGCAATGGGAAGCCCGTGATCTAATTGGATTTGACCAGCCGACAATAGGTCAAAGAATAAGCTGGCTCCAATCAACAGGTCCACTCGCTGCGTTTTGTAGAAGTTAGGGTCAGCTAGATCCAAATTGCCAGGAATCTTCCAGCGCGAAGCATCTATGTCCTGGCTAGGTTGATAGTCCGTTATATGTGAAGCTACAACAGCCTCAATTTCCACTGAGTACGTGCTAAGGCGGGACTTCAAGCACACATTAACGGATGCTCCATCCGTATCAAACCCAGCGCCGCCGAAACCGGCCACCGTAGTGGAGCATTTGGAACGGCCAAGCTGAAGTTCATTCGCCAGCCGCGACGAGATGAGGTGCACTTGTGAGCCGGAATCCAATAAAACTCGGCAAGGCAAGAAGGCTCCAGAACGACCACGAACGAGTACATTGGCTGTTGGCAGGAGCACTAGCTCAGCATTGCGATCCTGGTTCATAACAGGGTTGATTGAGCGGGATGGGTGCGCAACAGTAACGGCACCGATGGGACGGGAGACTCGTGTGGGCGAAATCTGCCCGCGAGGGTGCAACAAAATATGATGACGCTGATTGCACGTCGAGCAGCGGGAAGCTGAGGATCCGCGAGCGAGATGGCCATCGTCCAGACAAACAAAACAGCGAGCCAGACGCCGCACTTCGTCGTACCGTTCCTCAATTGTCAAAGCACTAAATTTTGAACAAGAAGGAAGCTCGTGCTCCGAAATGCCACACAGGGCGCATAGAGCAGGACGGGCGTTAATAACCATGCACGAAGATCGGTTATTCCAAGATCTACCTCGGCCCACTTGGTTAGCTGGGGGAGACGCCGCCAAAGAAAACTCGACGCATTCAAGAGTCCGGCACCTTTGCTCCAAGAATCGTGCCATGGACTCCCAAGACGGAATGCTGTCGTTGCTTCCGGCGAGAGTGTCTTCCCACTTGGCCTTTGTGGCAGGATCCAACTTCTGCAGGATAATCTGGATAAGCAAGCATCCTTGGATCTCGGCAGCTGATCCGCAACTCAGAAGAGCCCGCATATGCCCATTGAACCGATCCGATAGCTCCCGCAAAGTAGTAACAGATCCTGGCTCGACCACACGAAGCTGCAGGATCTCATTAATGTGAGACTGAAATATTAAACGCCGATTACTATAACGATTGCGCAATAGGTCAAGGGCCACATCGTAGTTCGCGTCATTAATTTCCAGAGCTCTCACCGTATCCAAGGCTGACTCGCGCAGGCATGAAATGAGCCACCGGAGCTTTTCCATTTTCGATAGGTGAGGATGGCTGTCGATCGTGGTCTTAAAAAGGGCGCAGAACTCCGGCCACTCGGCATAGCCGCCGCTGAATGTTGGCATCGGCAACGGTGGCAAGGAGGGGGCTTGCTTGTATGGCATTGGCGATACACTGGCACCGTCGAGAAGTGTGGAGTGCAACCTCCAACTGAATTTCCACTTCCACATCAGTCGCCAGCTGCGAGAATCTCCAATACAGATCACTCCCGATCTCGCTTAAATTAAGCTCCTCCAACTCTTCTTGAAGCGCGGTGAACCGCTCACGCAAACGCTTCTCCACCGACTCCAGCGCCAAAATGGAAGAATCCTCAGTCCGCGCCGCAGCCTTCACCTTGTGATGCAGCGCCTCCATTTTTTGGCAGGCCACCTCTGCTCTTCTCCGCAGCATCCTTTCCCGGTTTGCGGCAGCAGCTCCAATAATCTCAGCTCCAGACTCCATTCTTCAATTAAAATGCAACTTGTAGCAACGACAACAAGGGCGTTTTCTTGGCACTTTTAATGCTGATAACAATAATAAACCGGGATGAAATCACGTCGGGGTCACCAATGTTGAGCTATCAGCGTTTTGATAGCGGCCGAATTAATAGATCAGGTTCAATTTTATATTTCAATTTATTGTGGGTCAATTTAACCCCAAAACAAATTCCGCGGCCGAACCAAAACAATGCCAAATTACAAGTCATAAAAACCCAAGAGCTTGCGCAGAAGCTCAACCAAAGCTCCCCAAAGCGCATACGCTACAAATAACAATAAAGCGCATGCGAAACTGGGAGACAAAACAGAGACGAAAACATGCTGATAACAACAGCTGCAGCTTAGCATTTTATGATTATTTTAAATGCACCTTTTGGTGGCTGCTTGGCCCAACACATCCTTTATTATTACTAATTCAAGGTCCCATGTAGTCTCTGCATGACCAAGATTTTTGTCATTGCCCCCTGAGAGCCGCCTTGGCGAGGCTAGGCGACTTGGTCTATGCCGGAATTGTCTCCAAACTGGCCATCACCTGCGTGAGTGCCTCGCTGATAATTGTCGCAGTTGTGGGAGGAGGCATCACAGTCTGTTGCATTTTTTGGAGTTACATTCTTCCAGCAGCCAGCCTTCTGTTGTGCCGTCTACATCAGCCGCAGCCGAGTGCGCCGAGCCAATAGGCGCTTCACCATCCACGGCTAATGCACTAGTTGCCCAGGGTCGCAGCGGTGAGATAGCCTTACTGGCCACTGCGAACATACCCATTCGGGCATTCCATTTTTTTCCATGTCGGGCTTTTTTGGATTCTGGATCGCAGATGCACGTGATTACGTCCCGACTGGCTAGTCAGCTGCAGCTTCGCAGACGCAAATCGTACGTGACAATGACTGGCATTGGCGACACTGGCTTCGCGACAGACGGATTCTCTGTTGATGTGCTCCTACGATCCTATTGCTCTGAATATTCGGCGCTCGTCAACGCTGTAATCGCCACCAACATCACGGACCTTCAGTCTAGTTTTAGCTTGGATGTCTCCAGCTGGAATATTCCGTCAAACCTCTCTTTGGCTGATCCCCAGTTCTTTCGACCGCAGCAGATCGATTTACTTATCGGAGTCAGTCTATTTTATGATCTGTTGTGTGTGGGTCAAATCCAGCTCTCAGCTGGCCCACCGGTGCTGCGGAAAACCCGGCTTGGATGGGTTGTGTGTGGCGGTGGTTCACATCTGGAGAGAAAGTCGTGCGTAGCCACAGCTAGCAAGGACGTTGTTAAGAGCTCAAGCCAGCTGAATGAGCGCTTAGAGTGTCTGCTCCGAGCTCATTGTGAAGTGGACGAAAGAGGAATTGGATTGTGAGACGCATTTCCTGCAGAATTCTGCTCGCCTCGAGTCAGGCGCCTACTCGGTGAAGCTGCCGTTGAAGGTCAGCTCTGAGTTGCTAGGTGAGTCATACTCACTAGCCGTACGGCGATTTCTCTCCCTCGAAAGGAAGCTTTGCCGTCAGCCTCAATTAAAGGATCAGTATGCTGCGTTCATAAAGGAGTATTTAGATTTGGGGCATATGTCTCCAGTACCGCCTAGTGCACGACCTGCCAGACAGTATTTCCTGCCACATCACTGCGTTTTGAAGGAGGACAGCTCAACAACCAAGCTCAGGGTTGTTTTTGATGGTTCAGCTGCCACTACGTCTGGGTATTCATTGAATGACGTTTTGATGTCTGGTCCAGTTATCCAACCAAAGCTGCTGCACATTCTTCTAAGGTTTCGTTGCCATCGAGTGGCCATTACAGGAGATATTTGCAAAATGTACCGATGCGTTAGAGTTTTCCCTGAAGACAGCTATCTGCAGTGCATTCTTTGGCGGAATTCCACCCAGGATGAGTTGCAGGGTTTTAAACTGAATACGGTCGCTTATGGGACAAAGCCGGCCTCATTTTTATCAATTCGGGCAATGCATCAGTTGGCACAGGATGAGCAGTCTATGTTTCCAAAGGCTGCCGAAATTCTGCGTCGCGATTTTTATGTTGATGATCTAATTTCCGGAGGTGACTCAATAGAGGAGGCTACCAACATAATGCAGCAAACATCGGGGATCCTCGCCAAGGGCCAATTTCGGTTGAGAAAGTGGTGCTCCAATGTTTCTGAAGTGCTCTCTGATGATGGCAGCAACTTTACGAAGACTCTTGGCTTAGCTTGGGATCCTTCTACTGATCGCTTGCTATTTTCGTTTGAAGGGCTCCAGTCACCCTCGAAGCCCACTAGGCGCATCATCCTCTCCTCAATCGCCCGGCTTTATGATCCGATAGGGCTTGTTGGACCTGTCATTACGAAGGCGAAGATCTTTCTTCAGAAGCTATGCCGTGAGAAGTTGTCCTGGGATGAAAGTCTACCTCAAGCTCTTCACTCCGATTCGGACATGATTTGCTCCAGCTTCGCCATGGCGCAGCGTGCTGAATTCCCTAGATGGTCACTATCATCACAGTCTGAAGTGGAGATTCATGGATTTTGTAACGCCAGCATTGAGGCTTATGGGGCTTGCATTTATGTCGTATCCAAGGGTACCAGGTCAGAAAGTCATTTACTCTGCTCAAAGTCCCGAGTCGCTCCTCTAAAAACAATTACGATACCGAAACTGGAGTTATCTGGAGCAGAGTTGCTAGCTCGGCTTATGTCGGAAGTAGCTCAGTTGAAGGTCTACGACGGGAGGTATTTCTGCTGGTGCGATTCTGCCGTGGCGCTGTGCTGGATTCGGGAGGAGCCCGCTCGTTTTAATGTTTTCGTTGCCAATCGAGTTTCAACAATCCAGAAATTGACCAGAACGATGGAATGGCGTTATGTTCCTACGTCTTTGAACCCGATCCTCTCGCGTGGTGCTCTTCCCAAGCAGCGGTGCTGAAAAATCCATTCTGGAGCTAAGGGCATGGGTTCTGCTAATCAAATCCCCGTACGTTGACGTGACAGCTGGTTCCAAGAACGCCAACTCTTTTCCAGCACTGCAGCGCGTGTTCGCTTATGTGCACAAGTTCTCACAGCGAGTCCTTCACAAGGGTGTCACTGCTAGCGACATCAAGGCTGGAACCCACCTACTATTGCGCCTGGTGCAGCGTGTGTATTTTTGGGATGATATAAAGGCGTTTCAGAATGGACCGGAAATTTCGTCAGCCAGCATACTTGCCACATCCTCTCCTTTTTTAGACAAGTTTGACCTGTTGCGTGTGGGTGGGTTTAAGAAATTCTACATTGGATTTTGATAGTCGTCATCCAATTATATTGCCTAGAAGCCGTCCAGTTACTCGGGCTATAATTGTTGATTTCCATGAGCGTTCCATGAGCTACACACGGGGCCTCGTGCTCTGCTGGCTATTATTCGATCCCAATATTGGCCGATCGGGGGGAGGAAAACGGTGCCGAAGGCATTGCACAAGTGTATCCGATGCTTCCGCACCAAGCCTCGGTTGCTGGAGCACATTATGGCTGATCTCCCGGAGCAAAGAGTCAGCGGTTGCCAGGTTTTCGGAGTGACTGGTGTGGATTTTTGCGGCCCATTTTACTATAAGCCAGAAGTTCGCAATAAAGCTCCCGTAAAATATTACGTGAGTGTTTTCATTTGCTTTGCTACTAAAGCCGTGCACTTAGAGCTTGTAAAGGATCTATCCACATCTGCGTTTTTACATGCTTTAACGGTTTATATGCACTCGCCGAAAGCCTCAGCACATTTGGTCTGACAATGCGACACATTTTGTTGGAGCTAAAATCGAGCTAAAGGAGCTGCTCCAACTCTTTATAAGCGATGAGCATCAACGAGCGCTTCTGGAGTTTTGCGCGATTGAGTCCATCGAGTGGCATTTTATTCCTCCTCGATCTCCGCATTTTGGTGGACTCTGGGAAGCGGCTGTCAAAACCGCAAAGCATAATTTTTACCGGGCTGTTGGATCCTCAGTTCTTGGATTTGACGAGCTGCGAACTCTGCTTTGTCACATTTGTGCTGTCATAAACTCACGGCCTTTATTGTCTCTTTCAGAGGATCCTGCAGACCTTGATGTTCTAACGCCATCCCACTTTTTAACTGGTGGTCCGTCAGTCAGTTTTATCGAGCCTGATGTCACAAGGCTGAATTTTATCCGTTTGGACAGCTGGCAGCGTTTGTCTTTCCTGCAGCAGTCTTTCTGGTCCCGATGGAAGGAGGAGTATTTAAGCCTTCTTCAGCAGCGCTCCAAATGGCGTGCGTCCGGCCCTGCCTTGGCGATTAACGATGTGGTGCTAGTCAAGGACGAGAACCTACCCCCCATAAAGTGGCCGTTGGCTAGAATTCTGGATCTAGTTCTTGGTCAGGATGGAGTGCCTCGAGTGGCGGTGGTTAGAACCGCTTCTGGAACTACCAAGCGCGCAGTGACCAAGCTTTGCTTATTGCCCCTTAAGGATGAAGTTGAAGGACAGGCCTCAACTGGTGGGAGTATGTCGGGTCAGGCAGCAGCCACTGCATAAATTTAATATAAATGTAAAATATATATAAATGTAATAATTATAGCTTGGCATATAATCATTTTTCTCATATCTTTTGTTAGTCGCAAGCCGACTCTTCTCGGCCGCTCGGCTTTATTTTATTGTTGTCATTAAGTTAACGAACTTTCGCCCGCCCTATGCTAAAAGGCGGGCCCACTGGTACTCTTTATCTCAGTGCATACGCATCATAAATCGGCGCTTTCTGTCTCGATTTCATATGCGAATAAATCAACATTTTTATAACGTGGTGAAACAAATAATTACTTTGTTTTTATTTTGGATAAAAGTCATTGAAAAATCTCAATGACCAAACAATAATAATAATATTTAAATAAATAATTTTTAAATATTAAAATTGCATCGAATTTGCGTCCTTATAGTAATAAACCCAAAATTATTTCCACGACCCTTCATGATTTAAATAGAAGATTAACTGTTAAAGCGAAAAGCATTCGCCGGTAAGAAGAACGTTTGGAAGCTGGATCACTTCCTCTAGAAAAGACCAAGCTAGAATGCAGGCTTCAGGTTTTAGACGAGACAATTTCTAAAGCAAATGACTTGCAAGACCAGATCGAGCAATTAGACGAAATGGATGAATTTGGAGCCGAGTTGGAAGAATTAACAATCACAACCAAGGCAAGGATTATGTCCTTATGTAATGCCTTCAAGGAATGCCTGAGGACTGCCGCCCAGCTACTTCCATTTCTGCAGCCCCAACTCGAGCTAGTCTTCTCAGTCTACCAAAATTCAGTGAAAATTACTCGGAGTTCAAAAATTTTAAAAGTCATTTCGAGATCTTGATACACAAAGATGTGAATATTCCTGTTATTGAGAACAATCATTTAATCTCTTGGCCTCTCTGGTGAAGCCTTAGGAACTATCAATGCATTCCAAGTCACCGATAGTAATTATGACAAAGCTATCGCTAGTCTAAAAAGAGTCTATGATAACGAATGTCTCATCTTTGCGAACCAAATAAGTAAATTGTTCGGTCTTCTGAAAATTTCCCAGCCGTCTGCGTCGTCGTTGAGGGGTCTCATCGACACTGTGTCATCGATTTATGGATCATCATTATCCATAGGAGATGACACTAAAATTACAAAATTTATGATTCTATATTTAGTTTTGAGTAGGGTAGATCCAGAGACCAGGCAAAAATGGGAAGAGTCACTGGATTATGAGGAATTTCCGCTGTGGTCCGTTATCGAAAAGATATTAAATCGTAGGTACCAGAATCTATCCGCAGAAGAGACTGGCAAAATAAAACAGGAGAAAACTGGGCTTAGCAAGCAACTGAATAGAACTTCGTTGGCTTGTTCTTCTACCAACGCCAAACCAGCTTGCAGTTATTGTAACGCTAACAACCATTTTTTGGCCCAGTGCAGTCCGTTCGCTTGCCTTGCTGTAATGCAAAGGATTGTTTAAGTTTGTTAAGTCAGCATCTCTTTGTCTAAATTGTCTGCGAAAAGGTCACAACGTAGCGAAGTGCAAATCGACTAGATGTCAAATCTGTGCAAGATCGCACCATAAACTTCTGCACCGATTTACAGTGACTGAAAATAACTTAGCGTTACCACCACCAACAGAAAATCCTCCTCCAGCGTTAACGAATGATGGCCATTCTACTTCACATGCTTTGCATGCGTCGGCCGTAAAAAAGGTATAGCGACGTCGATCGTAAGCGTTGGAACAAAAAGTGGTGAGCACATATTGGCCCGAGCATAACTTGACTCAGGGTCGTGCATCAACTTTCTTGGAACTGGACAATCTAATTCACAAGTAAAGAAAAAGATACACACCGTGGTGAAGTCGAGAATCAATGGTAGCGAGTTTCCGTTCGACTTTTGGATTTTAAAAACCATTTCGGGCTATCATCCTGACCAGTCAGTGAACGTGAAAGATTGGACCCTACCAAAGAACTTGCCATTAACAGACCCACATTTTTATAAACCTCAGCGGATAGATATGTTGATTGGAGCTGAGTCATTTTTCGAACTTTTGTCCGTTGGCCAAATAAAGCAATGTCCGAACCATCCCATACAGCAAAAAACGCTGGAGAATATGGCAAATTCTTCAACTCCTCAACAACTGGTCTCTAGCCTGAATTGCCAAGAAGACATATAAGAATCAATAGATCACAATTTGAAAAATTCTTTTCATTGGAAAAAGTTCCATATTATAAAAAGATTTTGTCGCCAGAACAGGAGTTGTGTGAGAAACATTATCGAAAGACTACTAGAATACCGCCTTCAGGTCGATTTAAAGTCGGACTTCCATTTAAGTCGGATCCAAGCGTTTTGGGCAATTCATTCGAGATAGCCAAACGCCGTTTTTTGTCGCTCGAGAGAAGATTATCTCGAGATCCAGACTTAAAGAAAATGTATGTGGAATTTATGGAAGAATACGAGTCCCTAGGTCATATGTCCCCTGTGAGCAATGATGTTCTTGCTACTACACTACCTAATACCCCACCAGTGTGACTTACGGTCTCAAAGTTCAACGACCAAAGAACGAGTCGTTTTTGATGCGTCCTGTAAGACATCCACACAAAAATGTTTAAATGATTTGTTGATGGTTAGTCCGACAATTCAGGAAAATCAGGTTCCGCCAATTCAAGTTTCGCCTAAACAAATTCGCTCTGATAGCCGACATAAAAAAGATGTGTCGCCAAGTAATGGTGAATGAAGCAGAGAGGTGATACCAGTTGATAGTATGGAGAAAAGAACCATCTGAGTCCTTGAAATTGTGCAAGCTCAACACCGTTGCATATGTCACTGCACCAGCCCCATTTGACGAGGTTGAGTGAATCCGCGAAAAATACATACCCTCGAGCTGCTGAAGTTATGGGGTCTGACTTTTACGTCGACGGCATGTTAACGGGTGCTGGTTGCGTGGAGGAGCTAAAGACAAGTTAAGTCTGAAGTAAATCAGGTTCTTCAAAACGCTAGTTTTGAATTGAATAAGTGGTTTTCAAACTCGCCTGAAATTACTGCATCCGAGAGCACCGTTATACCAATAACACTTTTGGACTCAGAGCTGACTAAGGCATTAGGAATCGCTTGGGTTCCCAAAGATGACGTGCTTAAATTTGAAATTGATACTTCAGTCAAGGGTCAAAGGGCGACTAAGCGTTCATTCTTTCGACCCCATTGGCTAATTAAGCCCAATCCCTATATTGGGATGAGTCGATTCCACTGCATTTGGAATCAGCGGTGGAACAAAATTCAGCTCGCCTTGTCACAGTTAGAAGATATTTCATTACCAAGATTTGTGATGAGTGACCGGAGTCACCAATTCAAATTCATGCCTTTTCTGACGCATCGATGAGACCCTATGGAGCCTGCGTCTATATTCGTTGCGAATCTGCAGAAGGTATTAAAGTTGCGAATCTGCAGCAGGTATTAAAGTCTCGTTGCTGACTGCAAAGCCCAAAGTACGCCGCTCAAGACAAAGACGATCCCCCGTCTTGACTTGTGTGCCGCTCACCGTCTCGTAGAACTCTACCGTAAAATCAAGCCTATAAAAGTACCGATCGAACGCAGTATATATTGGTGAGATTCAGAAGTTTGTCTTCATTGGATATGTTCCCATCCATCGCCGTTGTCAACGTTCGTATCAAATAAAGTTGCTGAGATTCAAGAGTGGTCATAGGATAGCACGTGTCGAAGCCGTGATATATTCGAGGTCACTGGGTACCCTCAGTCAGGACCCAAGCGACGGCGAGGCGTTGACTCCCGGGCACTTGTTGACAGGCGGGTCGCTCCTCGCCCCACCTGCACCGCAGACTCCTGACCAGCAGGGACTGCCGATGGCGGCTTGTCTCATCAATCAAGCAAACGTTTTGGCAGCGATGGTCCCGTGAGCACGTCTTGGGCCTACAGGTGCGGTCGAAGTGGCATCAGGAGCAGGAGGACGTTAAGAAGGGCGATCTGGTCCTGGTCGCAGAAGATCACCAACAGATCGCCCCAACAGTGGATCACCGCCAGGGTCATCGAAACACACGCCGGCGCGGACGGAAGGGTCATGGTCGCCGTCGTAAGGACTAGCTCTGGAGCTGTATTCAAGAGAGCGATCCATAAGCTAGCGAGGCTGCCGGTTGGTTGAAGCCAGATGGAGGCATTCAATGGGGCCGGTGTAGCATACTTAGATTAGATTAGATTAGTAGCTTATTTAAATACTGAAGTCGAGAACAAATTGAAGTCTAGTTTAANCCGGGCACTTGTTGACAGGCGGGTCGCTCCTCGCCCCACCTGCACCGCAGACTCCTGACCAGCAGGGACTGCCGATGGCGGCTTGTCTCATCAATCAAGCAAACGTTTTGGCAGCGATGGTCCCGTGAGCACGTCTTGGGCCTACAGGTGCGGTCGAAGTGGCATCAGGAGCAGGAGGACGTTAAGAAGGGCGATCTGGTCCTGGTCGCAGAAGATCATCAACAGATCGCCCCAACAGTGGATCACCGCCAGGGTCATCGAAACACACGCCGGCGCGGACGGAAGGGTCATGGTCGCCGTCGTAAGGACTAGCTCTGGAGCTGTATTCAAGAGAGCGATCCATAAGCTAGCGAGGCTGCCGGTTGGTTGAAGCCAGATGGAGGCATTCAATGGGGCCGGTGTAGCATACTTAGATTAGATTAGATTAGTAGCATATTTAAATACTGAAATCGAGAACAAATTGAAGTCTAGTTTAAGTTACCATAGGGCGGAGCGGGAGCGAAATAAAAGCTCAGTTGCGTTCCCTTGCGAATTCACCCCGCTTCACCGCAATAGGTAAGCTAGGCTTAAGTTCTTTTTGTTGAATATATCGAATTTTGACGTCTAGCCGAGTGCATGTACTTTTCTTTTCGTCGTTTTCGAAATTTTATAGTAAACAGCCACCTCTTGTTTTAAAAATCGTTGGGAAAAAATAATCTTAAAAAAATAAAAAATAAAATTTTACAAAAAAACTAAATGCAACCGTCAGAGGATCAGGAGGCAGCTTTGAAAGATTAAGAAATTTTGCCCTTTCTTATCAAGCATTCCAAATCAATGTTCACAGAATTTCATATTGCAACCGACTTTCGTAACAGATGCCCAATCTGGTAGAATATTTTTAGTCGATACCGGAGCCGACGTTTGATCCTTCCATCCTATTCACAAGAATATACTTTTTGCAGCGAACGGCACAGACATAAAAACATACGGCACCATCCGCTTGACACTGAACCCAGGACTACGTCGTCCTTACACTTGAAACTTTGTTATTGTTTACCAATACTCGAATCATTGGATCCGATTTTCTACACCACTACAACCTCCTGTGGCATCCACGCACATCGAAATTCATCAACTATTAAAACTTCAAATTCATCAACTATTAAAACATTCGCTCAACTGCTGTGGACACAATTTAACACAATCACACATCGTCAACGACCAGCGTCACCCACGTCATCGACACCAAAGGAGCATCCCCCTGCACGCGACCACGAAGACTGACTCCAGAAAACTCTGAGCAGCAAAGAACGAGTTCCAATATCACAGTCCAACAGCAAAAACTCTCCACGAATAATTTCACCTGCCTTTATGCTCCCCTGAACCAAAGTCCAAAAACACATAGGTTCCATAACCCACAATTTCCGCGGTACACCTAAGAGAAGAAATTTATCAAATTTTACCATATATTGAATTATGTAAGCCTATCATTTTTTAAAAGTATGTGTACCAACTAAAATTAAAAAATGTTATCTAGCAGTTACCATACCTTTGGAATTCTCATCCAAGGTGGAAATCTCGGATTTTCTACATTAAATTTTGGTCTTCTATGATTTTTCCCCAAATATTTTTCTATGGAAGATTTTTATTTTCTTATTGAAATCAGTAGATCATTTACTTTTGGGTTCAAGGAAAAACTCAAAATAATCTTATGGAATTACTTATAGGTGGTTAAACAATATATTCTTCAATAAAATTGGAGTTTTTAATCTCATATTTATACCCTTGCAGAGGGTATTATAATTTTGGTCAAAAGTGTGCAACGCAGTGAAGGAGACATCTCCGACCCTACAAAGTATATATATTCTTGATCAGGATCACCTTCTGAGTCGATATGAGCATGTCTGTCTGTCTGTCTGTTTCTACGCAAAGTAGTCTCTCAGTTTTAAAGCTATCGAGTTGAAACTTTGCACACACCCTTCTTTCCTTTGCAGGCAGTATATAAGTCGGAACGGCCGGGATCGGTCGACTATATCCTATAGCTGCCATATAACTGATTGATCGGAAATGCCATAACTTCGTTGTTTTTTAAGTTAGAAGGATGGGACTTTCTATGGGTTCCTCTTTGTACAAAATAATTCGATATGCCAAATTTCATAAGGATCGGCCGACTATATATGATCCGTTATATATCTAATAATATAAGATGCGTGGCGCCACCTAGCGGACTGCAACTCAACTGCAAGGGTATATAAACTTCGGCTCCGCCCGAAGTTAGCTTTCCTTTCTTGTTTTAAAATGCCATGGCTATGACATGCAAGCCGATATTGTAGCATCGGCCCTTTTCGCTCCTGGATCTCCAGATTTGGCATAACGGCTCTATCACAACGGAACAAGGCAGAAAATTCGAATCACGGCTTTTCAATGAATTGTCAAGGCTACTGGGTATCGATCACAACCATGCGGCACCATCCACAAGCAAACGGAATCATCGAACGCTGGCAGACGAATTGGCCACAGAAACTCCAAATAATTCTTTTAGGTCTTCGCACAGCTTACAAACACCCGTACAGCTAGTATACGGAACTACGCTCAGGTTTCCTAGAGAGTTTTTCCACCAATAAAACAAAATACAATCCCAAATGGAATATGCCAAAGAATTGGAAAAAATCATGCGAGAGTTCCGTCCAGCACAAACAGCTCATCATGACACCGCTAAACCATTTATATTTAAGGAATTGGAAACCAACTCACATGTATTCCTACGAAATGACGCCGATGGCATTTCCCTTCAACCTTCATATGACGGTCCATTTGAAGTCATCGAAAGAAACGACAAACACTTCACCCTATCCGTCGCTGGACGTGCATTCACACAATTAAAAATATAAACGACCAAATAATTCGGCCAATGGCCATCTAAAAACCATACGGGCATACTGAAAGACTACTCGCTACAAGTAGCTTCACTCTTCAGAAAATCATCTCAATATTCACAACCCATAAATTAAACCCAGATTTTTGTATCAAACCTATTAATACAGTTTATTTTTAATATACAGTAATAGTTAATACCCAACATGGTTATACTTATGTGGAGCATATAAGCCTCCATAGATGATTGGGTCTGTTTTAAACATTTTTAGAATTGAACATGGCATTTTTGTGATATACGTTCCGATACATATATAATAATACAAGCTGCTGCTTAACGGCAAGAGTGTATCTACTTCGGTTCCGCTCGATTTATTTATTTGTGTTAAAAAATCAACTGGTATTTTTTCACATTTTTTCATTTTTTCAACTGGGTTTTCAACCGATTTAGACAACAGCTGAACGGTTCAAACGCTGCATTAATAGGCCAGGAATAGCTCAGGTGAGACTTCAAGCCCATTTAATACAAATGAGTTCAGTAAAATAAGTTAAATACTCAAAAAAAACAAGAAAGGAAAGCTAACTTCGGGCGGAGCCGAAGTTGATATACCCTTGCAGTTGTGCCATTTTCGATCGTTCAGTTACATGGCGGCTATTGCATATAGTTGGCCGATTCCTATGAAATTTGGCAAATCAGATTATTTTGCCCAAAATGGACCCAATTCTCGAATCATTGGATCCGATTTTCTACACCACTACAACCTCCTGTGGCATCCAAGCACATCGAAATTCCTCAACTATCAAAACATCCAACGCATTCGCTTAACTGCTGTTGACACAATTTAACACAATCACACATCGTCAACGACCAGCGTCACCCACGTCATCGACACCAAAGGAGCATCCCCCTGCACGCGACCACGAAGACACTCCAGAAAACTCTGAGCAGCAAAGAACGAGTTCCAATATCACAGTCCAACAGCAAAAACTCTCCACGAATAATTTCACCTGCCTTTATGCTCCCCTGAACCAAAGTCCAAAAACACATAGGTTCCATAACCCAAAATTTCCGCGGTACACCTAAGAGAAGAAATTTATCAAATTTTACCATATATTGAATTATGTAGGCCATGTTTGGGTTGACCATCATTGTTTTTAGTACATATTATTTTTAAAATTTATGTGTACCAACTAAAATAAAAAAAAACAAGAAAGAAAAGCTAACTTCGGGCGGAGTCGAAGTTAATATACCCTTGCAGTTGTGCCATTTTTGATCGTTCAGTTATATGGCGGCTATTGGATATGGTTGGCCGATCCCTACGAAATCAAATAAGATTATTTTGCCCAAAATGGAATCTGTACCAAGTCCCATCTTTCTAACTTAAAAAACAGCAAAGTTATGCCAATTCCGATTGTTCAGTTATATGGCAGCTATATGATATAGTCGACCGATCCTTATGAAATTTGGCAGATCATATAAGTGGGCCCAAAGTAGAATGTCCCATCCTTCTAACTTGAAAAACACCAAAGTTATGCCAATTCCGATCGATCTATGACAGCTATAGGATATTGTCGGCCGATCCTTATGAAATTTTGTACATAAGATATTTTGGTCAAATATAACATGTGTGGAAAGTCCCAACTTTCTAACTTAAAAAACATCACATAAGTCGGTACATAAGTCGGAACGGCCGGGATCGGTAGACTATATCCTATAGCTGCCATATAACTGATTGATCGGAAATGCCATAACATTGGTGTTTTTTAAGTTGGAGGGTTCAACACTTTCAACACATGTTATGTTTGGCCAAAATATCTTGTCTACAAAATTTCATAAGGATCGGCCGACTATATCCTATAGCTGTCATAGAACGACATTGGTGTTTTTTAAGTAAGTAAGATGGGACTTGGTACAGATTCTATTTGGGACAAAATAATCAGATTTGCCAAATTTCATAAGGATCGGCCGACTATATGCGATCCGCTATATATCTAATAATATAAGATGCGTGGCGCTACCTAGCGGACTGTGACTCAACTGCAAGGGTATATAAACTTCGGCTCCGCCCGAAGTTAGCTTTCCTTTCTTGTTTCTAATTGAAATCAGAGGATTATACCAAGTTTTTATACCATCCTAATTTCGGCTTCGGAAAGCTAACTTCGGGCGGAGCCAAAGTTGATATACCCTTGCAGTTGTGCCATTTTCGATCATTTAGTTATATGACGGCTATTGGATATAGTTGGCCGATTCCCAAATTCCCGATTTGCCCAAAATGGTATCTGTACAAAGTCCCATCTTTCTAACTTAAAAAACAGCAAAGTTATGCCAATTCCGATCGTTCAGTTATATGGCAGCTATAGGATATAATCGGCCGATCCTTATGAAATTTGGCAAGTTTTGTATCCTTGCAGAGGGTATTATAATTTTGGTCAAAAGTGTGCAACGCTGTAAAGGAGACATCTCCGACCCTATAAAGTATATATATTTGTAGTAGGTCCAGTAGTCCCTGTACTATGTCCAGTAACTCCTTCCATTATAAAATCGCTCGTTTCCATCACTCGACTGCCACATTTTCTCTCATTGATCATTTCTCTCACCCTTCTCTCTCTTGGCCTTCTCTCAAGTTGAGCCCCTGTAGTCATCTCTTTTCAAATTTAAAAGTTTATAAATTGCTAAACAAGTCAAGAAAACCTCGGTTATGTTGATTTTTCATATTTGAAGCCTTAAACTTAATTTATTTATTGATTCTTTTCATCATTATTCTCTTACAACTACAAACTACATGAGTCGCTTTCCATAGACAATTCCAACGTTTACCATAAACTTTTCATTCTTCCTTTTTTTTTTTGTAAATTATACAGAGCCATTCTTAATTTAAATCAATTAATCTTACATAACTTAAATTCATCATTCAACTTCATTCAACTTTGCCGCGCAAATACATGCACCATAATATGGCTCCGCCATAACACTGTTCGACCTTGCGAGAAAGCTGCTATACTGTGATCAACTTTTCCCTCCTTGGGACACAGATGCACATTCACTTGTGTCATCCTCATACTCTTTCCCCTCTTGGGACACAGACGCACCTTCACTTGTGCCGTCTTCATGCTCTATCCCCTCTTGGGACACAGACGCACCTTCACTTGTGCCGTCTTCATGCTCTAACCCTCTTGGGATACAAACGCACATTCACTTGTGCCAACCGCAGGCTCTACCCCCTTTTGGGGTTCATCATTATTCTGCAATTCTGCTGTTAATTTGCTGATTAACTGTCTATTTGGTAGCGCTCTTAGAAACTCGTGTGAGTATTTATACGTTCGCTTATTAACCAATGATTTTAATTCATATCGATCTCCATCTAATACTTTTACGACTTTAAATGGACCCTTGAACTTTGGATCAAGTTTTGTTTGATGACGCTCTTCAGTCTTCAATAAAACATGATCACCTACGTTATACGCAATAATTTTCGCTTTATTTTTGTCAAATCTTTCTTTATCGTATCGTGATTTATTCTCCATATTTTCTTTAGCTTTTATTCTAGCACTTTCTCTATTTACTATATTCTCTTCTTCATTTATTTTCATCATACCAAAAGGCCTAGCCTCTTTCCTTTTTACCAACTCTAAAGCACTAGATTTTGTAACTCTATTTGTAGAGCAATTTAAGGCTAACTGAATATCTTGCAATGCATCGTGCCAAGAACGTTCGCGTGCTCATTATCGTTCCACCTGTCCATTGGCACGGCTTGCTCCCGTGGCTGTTAAGTGCAACTCTATTTTATTTGATGAGCAAAATTCTCTGAATTTATTACTTGCAAAGCTCTTGCCCTGATCTGCAATAATTTGACTGGGTACTCCAAAGAAAGATATGCCTGACTTCACGGCTTTAATGCAATTTTCTGAGTCTAGATTAAGAGTGTGATATAAGTGAACAAACTTTGTAAATGCATCTACCTGGACAATAATGTACTCCTTTAAGTCGTTTTTCCCACTGAGTTTGCCACTTATATCCACGTATATAGTATGCCAAGGTATATCAACCTTAGGAATAGGGTGCAATTCCATTTGTGCTTTTGTGCTTATGACAGACCACCTAAATGCCTTGGGAATAACTGGCAAACAACGAGTCTTGCCATTACGTTGTATCTTGCGGTACAATAGCCCAGTCCTAATTTCGTAAGTTTTCATTACATCGGTCTCTACATCTTCACCAATTAATTGGTTCACGATTTTTAGTATGCTATCATCTCGTTGCTGTTCGGCTATCAGCCAATTATTTGTTATTATTATTTGTTGTTTGCTTCAGGTACTGTCGTGCATTTGCTAAAATACTCTATTACTCTTCGTTTCCCATATATCTTGTTTATTAGCATTGCGCCATACCCATCGGCACTGGCATCTGTATGCAATTCGATTTAGAGTTCATGGTCAAAGATTGTCAGTACGGGGTCAGACGTCAGTATATTGATAATCTTTTGTCGGATCTGCTCATGCTTCTCTTTCCAATCAAACATTTTAAGCTTAGAAGTCAACTCATAGAGCGGCTTCATCTGTTCTGAGAACCGCGGGACAAATTGTCTAAAATATGATGCCAAACCTATGAATTGCCTTAACTGAGTTACAGTGGACGGTGGCGACAGAACTGTCAGTGCTTCTATCTTACTTGGATTTGGTTTAATTTCACCATCTTTAATATAAAATCCCAGGTACTCTATTCCTGTGCGAAGAAAAGCGCACTTTTTTATGTTAAATGTAAAACCTGCCTCAGACAAAACTCTTAGCACAATGCTTAACCTTTCATATGCTTCCTCTTTTGTTTCTGCTACAATCAGCACGTCGTCTATGTAGACCACTACGTAGGAATAGGCTAAGCCACCCAGGGCTCGCAGTATGGCACGTTGAAAAATAGAAGAGGCATTTTTTAGCCCAAATGGCATCACTAGAAATTCATACTGACCCTCTGGGGTAACGAATGCTGTTCTTTCTATGGAATCGGAATGGATCGGTATTTGATAAAATCCGCTGGCCATGTCTAAAGTAGAAAAATATTTTCCGCCTCGCAAGCGATCTATCTGATCAGAAATCAATGGCAACGGGTACATATCTGAGACTGTGTTTGAATTTAACTCACGAAAATCAATACACAGTCTGCCTCTGCCATCTTTCTTTTTGACCAATAGCATTGGACTTGCAAATGGCGAACTGCTTGGACGGATCACATTGGATTTAATCATTTGGTCTATTTTTTCCCTAACTAATATCTTTTCATCTACACTGAGCCGATAAGAGCGCCTTTAAACAGTTTTATTCTTATCTATCAAACGAATTTCTAATGCTCCTGTGGTTACGCGTTTAGTTGGGATTCCATTTATTTAATTGTCAGAGTAATGTTTCAATATTATACCCTTGCAGAGGGTATTCTAATTTTGGTCAAAAGTGTGCAACGCAGTGAAGACATCTCCGACCCTATAAAGTATATATATTCTTGATCAGGATCACCTCCTGAGTCGATATGAGTATGTCCGTCTGTCCGTCTGTCTGTTTCTACGCAAACTAGTCTCTCAGTTTTAGAGCTATCGAGTTGAAACTTTGCACACATCCTTCTTTCCTTTGCAGTCCTTGGCTGTATATAAGTCGGAACGGCCGGGATCGGTCGACTATATCCTATAGCTGCCATATAACTGATTGATCGGAAATGCGATAACTTTGGTGTTTTTTAAGTTAGAGGGTTGGGACTTTCCACGCATGCTATGTTTGACCAAAATATATTACGTACAAAATTTTATAAGGATCGGCCGACTATATCCTATAGCTGTCATAGAACGATCGAAATTGGCATAACTTTGGTGTTTTTTAAGTTAGAAAGATGGGATTTGGTACAGATTCTATTTTGGGAAAAACAATCCGATCTGCCAATTTTCATAAGGATCGGCCGACTATATACGATCCGCTATATATCTAATAATATAAGATGCGTGGCGCCACCTAGCGGACTGCGACTGAACTGCAAGGGTATATCAACTTCGGCTCCGGCCGAAGTTAGCTTTCCTTTCTGGTTTTTAGCTTACATTTATCAATTTCACTTAATTCTATGTTGGTGTCAAGTACATTTTCAAAATTGGATGTCTCTTCATGTATAGCATTAATAATCTTAGTTTTGTAAATATTTAGTTTGTCTGTTTCGATAATCACACCAAAACCAAGCTGAAATATTTCTTGTCCAATCATGATGTCATGTTTCAAATAATTGTCTAATACTACATGGAACAAAATTTCTAAATTAAACTGTGTTATTTGAATCGTAGACAAGATCTGCAAATGGCTCTTAACAATATTGTCGCCAATTCCTCGTAGTACAATAAAATTATTTAATCTTTTTCCATCAATTTTGTTACTTAATTTTTCTTTTATCAGAGAACACTCGGCACCCGAGTCAAAAAAAATGGAAAGGTCTCACCCCTTTGATAGAATAAGCCTTTGGGCTAAAGAACTTGACATATGTCCACGCGCTTCTCCTTATTCTCGCCGTTTCCACTGGTGCTACCTTTGGGGCATACAGTAGCAATATGTCCAGCCTCACCACACTTGTAGCATCTTATGTTTGAACGCTCCTTTACTCCAGAAGCGCTGCTTCTACTGTAGTTCTTTCCTTTTGTTGAGAATGAGCTCTCCATGCGAGCGCGGCATAGAGCGTATTTGTGGCCAATTTTTCCACAACTATGGCATTTTACCTGCGACTGCATTCGTGGTTTTTTCTTGTCCAAACTTGACGAAGATTAATCACTTTCGTTTTTACGCTTCTTGAAGGCGTAAGCTTGCAGCTGCCCCTGTAGTTCATTACGTGTCGTCACGCTGGTTATAAAAACCCAACGCAGCAAATGATTGTCAATTTGTGTCATGTGGGCTAACGCTATTGACACCGCAATCTCTTCCAGCTCCGTAGATTTCCACTTGGATAGTAATAGCGTAACTATGCGACTGCCATATTCAGCAAAGCTTTCTCCAGATCTGGGATGTCCGTTTAAAACATTAATCAGTACGGCAGCCGTTGTCTCAATGCCCACGAATCGCTGGATGAACAGTTCCTTGAATTGGGTCCAGGTGATGCCAGCAAAGCATCTGCGTTATCTGCAAAGATTAAATCGACCATAGTGCACCATGCTGTTGCGTTCCCGCACCATCGGGATTAAATTTGGGCAGTGTCACATGCGTGGTCTTCCCATCTGACGCCGAAGATCTTGGCGCCAGCATGGCCTTTATGATTTCCATGAGGTTTTTGTTTTGCTCCTCCAGCGCTGCCGTATATTGAGTGGATCTTTGCCCTTGTGGCGAAGGAGGTGCCACTTCTGATGTAGTAGGTCCAGTAGTCCCTGTACTATGTCCAGTAGCTCCTTCCATTATAAAATTTGATGCGGCAGCACAGCAAGTTCCGCTCACGCTCGTTACCATCACTCGACTGCCACATTTTCTCTCATAGATCATTTCTCTCACCCTTTTCTCTCTTGGCCTTCTCTCAAGTTGAGCCTCTGTAGTCATCTTTTTTCATCTCTTTAAACTTTCGGTAACTCGTCATCGAACCTCACTCACCAGCAGAGACTACCACCGTCTCTGCTGCTATGCCTTTCGCATGAATTCTATATTCCCCGAATCTAGAACTTCGCGACAACTTTGTTTGCCCTTGAATTTTACTGTTTACCGACATATTCTTGATCAGTATCACCTCCTGAGTCGATATAAGCATGTCGTCTGTCCGTCTGTCTGACGGTTTCTACGCAAACTAGTCTCTCAGTTTTAAAGCTATCGAGTTGAAACTTTGCACACATCCTTTTTTTCCTTGCAGGTAGAATATAAGTCGGACCGGCCGGGATCGGTCGACTATATCCTATAGCTGTCATAGAACGATCGGAATTGGCATAACTGTGCTGTTTTTTAAGTTAGACAGATTGCAACTTGGGTAAAATAATCTGATTTGCCAAATTTCATAGGGATTGGCCAACTATATCTAATAGCCGCCGTATAACTAAACCATAGGAAATGGCACAACTGCAAGGATATATCAACTTCGGCTCCGCCCGAAGATAGCTTTCCTTTCTTGTTATTTTGGTGGGGTGGGTGGTGGGGAGGGTGGTGCCACCAAAAATGCCATTCAATGCAAGCACTTTGCAGCCTAAAATATCATATTCTCAGCTGAGTCAGCTGGGTTTGCGAATTTAGCTTGAAGGTGTGTGGAAGCCATGCAAGGCACCATAAGTAAGATTTTTACTCGACTCTGGGATTAAATAATTAAGTCAGATTAAGTTCATCAGATTAAGCGCATCATCAACCACCTCTTTCCACCTTTTCCTTCTTTCGGTACCTAGGGAGGGGACCCAATCTCTAGAAGAACTCCCTGACGAAATACTGGAGCTTGGGTATGTATAAATGCCACGGGATTCGATGAAGTGCCCTACGCAGCGATCAAACTCACAAAGATCCCAAATCCACGTTTGCTAGTACCCCTACAAAGTCTCTTCAAAAAGATCAAAGATGTTATGACGGACACAAGGCCGTGCTACTTTTTTAAAGCGCTAAATAAAAGGCCTTAGCGAGGATAGTTGTCAACACGCGAGGGCCCAAGCAAGGATGCTGGCTCATACTTCAATCTGTTTTCAGATCAGCCGCCTCCTAATGCGCCGATGCTCCTTTAAAAAACACGGCCTACCGGAAAAGGATTCAAAGGTTATTTAAGGTTTCAGCAGCATTTCTGGGAAGCAGCCTTTGTCATTTCCGTAACTGTTCCGGTGGGAAAACTGACACAGGAGATGCACCAAGAGAATCGCTGAGAGCTTAAGTGTACTGACGCATTCTAAAATAAATTTGTGTAGAAGAAGATGCTAATAACACTAGTTTACACGAAAAATTAACTTCTGTAAAACATATTTTTATATACAGTAATTTGGGGTCGGAGATCGCAAAATGACATCGCTTTATTTTTATGGCCATAATATCGTATATACAAAATTTCATAAGGATCGGCCGACTATATCCTATAGCTACTATATCGGCCTATAGCTGTCATAGAACGATGGGAATTGGCATAACTTTGGTGTTTTTTAAGTTAGAAAGATGGGAGTACATAATTTTGGTATTATAATTTTGGTCAAAAGTGTGCAACGCAGTGAAGGAGACATCTCCGACCCTATAAAGTATATACATATATTCTTGATCAGGATCACCTCCTAAGTCGATATGAGCATATCCGTCTGTCCGTCTGTCTGTTTCTACGCAAATAAACTTCGGCTCCGCCCGAAGTTAGCTTTCCATTCTTGTTTTATTTTTTGTTGTCCTATATTTTGGACCTAGGAAACTTCAAGCTTCTAGTGAATGCTCGTAGTTCTGCTTCTACACGCATCATATTCGTAGAAAAAGAATTTCATGCTACAATTCCATAAAAATTAGTTTTTTTATTATTGGTTTTTTTGGTTACAGTATAGTAAAACATTTTGATCCTAATTCCTTTTATGGTGCTTTTGGCTTTTTATTAGGAAGAAAAGTTGTTGATTTGTTGACACATTTATGTTGGCCATGTAAACCATGAACTGGTAGACATGTACAGTCACTTATTATTTCTGTTTTGAATAGAGTATCCGCTATTGAAGAAGTGATTTGTGATAGCATCTTCTTTTGATCTGATACCTTAAATTTGTCGAAGTTTTGAGTGGAAAAAATCCAGCCACCGTTATTGAGTACAAAATCAATGCCCATATCATTTTCAAATTGCAATTTTGTACGTTTTTTTACATCCTTGTTATCCAATGTAGCTACCAAACGAGTGTTAAAGCCTTGATAAAAAGAAGTACTTTTAGAATCAATTATAAAAAGAAAAAGTAATATTTTACCAATTATTTTTTCTGCTGGAATACCTTCCACTGCCAATGCTTTGACAGGTCCGATCAGATGCAATAATGCACCATCAAATTTAGTAAGAGATCCAGTAAATTGTGATCTGACGGATTTCCACTAGAAATATAGTAAAAAATGTATTCATATAAATTAAATTCGACATAGATTAGTATATTTTAAATGGTCATTTCGTACGGTCATTTCGTTATTTCGAAATAGGATAATAACTGACAGGTGCATTCTTAATTGAGAACTACATAAATACAATTTATTAGGCCTATTTAGTTTAAATTAAAGAATTTGTGAGTTCGATACACGGGCACTATGCTAATATACCATAATTGCCTTGAAATAATACGAGCATGAATGGTACAGTGGTACGAAAATGATTACGTACCGTAAATCAAATGAGCTTGGGTATTTTGGGTCAATGAATTTTTATACCCTTGCAGAGAGTATTATAATTTTGGTAAAAAGTGTGCAACGCAGTGAAGGAGACATCTCCGACCCTATAAAGTATATATATTCTTGATCAGGATCACCTCTTGAGTCGATATAAGCATGTCCGTCTGTCTGTTTCTACGCAAACTAGTATCTCAGTTTATAAAGCTATAGAGTTGAAACTTTGCACATATCCTTCTTTTGTTTGCCGGGATCGGTCGACTATATCCTATAGTTAAGTTAAGCTAAGTAAGTAAGCCCAAGGTTATATCCCTTGCAGTTAAGTTGCAGCTAATATTATTATGCATATATCGGATCTATATTGTTGGCCGATCCTTATAAGAATTTGCGTAGAAACAGACAGACAGACGGACATGCTCATATCGACACAGGAGGTGATCCTGATCAAAAATATATATATTCTTTATAGAATCGGAGATGTCTCCTACAAGTTATAATACCCTCTGCATAGGGTATAAAAAAAGTGCGTTCAACAAAAACCATGCCAGACTAAATTCTTAGGAAGAGACACGAACGGTCATAGGGGATCCCGTGGCTTACAAAATATTTGGCAGCTTATTTTATTATTTCTTTATGCTTGCTTACCAAGTTTTTATACTCTAAGGAATCGCTTCGCACGCCAATAATGCTTTTTGCTGCGCCAGCACGGAATGGATAATCCAGGGCTAAATTAAAAGCCTTTTCATCAGATTGGGGAATGATGCTGTTTAGAATTTCTTTAAAGGAATTGAAAACATTTAAAATCCTTTGCTCTTGTATTATTTTTTCCAAGCAACTATCACAGAATTCATTTGGACTATATAGATTTGCCCCAGACAGATTTCCTCTGTAGTTTAACTTTCCGTTATCACTTGTTAGTAGAGCTGGATAACGCTTTCCTTCATCAAATACAATAACACCAATTTGCACATCTGTTAAACCACGTGATTTTAGAGCTTCTCGAAGATCACTAATTGTTGGTGCAATTAAATTACTCAGAATAACAGGACTTACATTAATATCAACGACAAATACAATGTCAGCTTTATTGTTTGGTAATTTTACGGTGAATTCATTTTGATGGTCTCTCTGACCAGCCGGTCCGTTACACTTTATGCAACGTGTCGGTAAAATAACCCATTTATTAACCAGCTTAACCGCAGAGCCATAGGCTAGAGCAAATGTGCATGCAGTTGCCTCTGTTTCCTTTTCAGAAACCTTTCCAACTGATACATCACATGCTTTGCGAAAAGGTCTGGAATCGATCGTAAGAAAATGAATGGATAGGGGGGACTCGATACCGAATATCTCACTACATATTTCAGATCGCAAATGTTTTTCCCCTAGATCGTTGGTCGCAGGCACACCTGGACATTTTCCGATACCGTATTCGTTGACCAAAGCAGCAGAACCTGGAGTTAAACTGCCATCGATTCGTAAGAAATCGTCGTATGGCTCAGCATTGCCATTGCCAAAGAGTCCCCGCATCTTACTAATATAAAATCCATTTACGTTTATGTGGCAAATTTTAAGATCCGTAGTACATATCAAAGAGACTCCATATTCTGAGTGTAAGTGTATGGTATAATATCGCCGCCAAGCATGTATTCCAGATGAGTGTTGAGGATATTCAACTGAATTTCCGTTGAATTTTAGAGCACCGCTATCCCCAATTTCAGCAAATTTACCATCGCGATCTATGAGTGTTATGGATTTAAGCTTCCCATTTGTTATTTGGGCAATAACACTAAAATTATTGTTGACACTGTCTTGAGCAAGAATATATTTACAGTTCCCAGAAAAATCAAAATGTTGACCATCAAAGGTAAAAACATGCTGGCCATCAACAATATGGCCTCTAAGTTTAAAGTCATTAAAGAATATCCAAGAATTTAGCCAATTTTTGGAGAAAATATTCTGCCAATTTTCATTCAATATGTAGTTTAAAGTACTAGATTGGAATGAGAGTATTGTTGGTAGTTTTGACACGGAATCTAGATATTGAGGTATAGAACTAAACCACACTTGAAAATCGGTTGCATGTACATATTTTTCTGGAGAGGTATTTCTTATTGATGTGCAAATGGACCTAACGGCCTGGATAAATAGCCTACTTAGTTCACTAAGTGATTTTTGGTCATCGATTGATTGTTTTTTTAATTTAGCATCCAAATAATCATGTAGTTTTTTAAGGAACTCTGAGGTTTCTTGAGTTTGATGCACAATATTTATTTGCTCAAAGATACTGTTAGTGAGGTCAAGAGTCTTTTCAAGGATCTTGAAGTTTTTCATTTTGGCAGTGATCTCATTACAAATGCTTTCAAAATTTGGAAGCTTTTCAATAAATTGCTTAAGCTCGCCATTCAGCTCCTTCACTGCATGTACAAAAATTTTTATCATTTCTTGCAGTGCTTCGTTAATTGGTTTTATAAACTCAGAAATTACTTTTCCATAATTTTTTAGTACCGGTCCATACTTGTCCAACAAATTACGCAATCCTTGGAATATATTTTTATATGTATTTAAAATTTCAATTCGTAGCTGATTTATCACTTTATTTGTAGTCAAGATAAAGTCGTCCCATATTTTAAGAATGGAGTCCTTCCAAAGAGTTTTTAGCTTTTCATATATGTTTAAAAGAGATTCGTAAATATTTTCATAGGCTTCGCTTACTGTCTTCGTCACTTTTTCGAATATATTAACCACTTTCTGAAATAGTGTACGTCTAGAAGAAAAGAGTTTTTATCAATTTTATTATTAAAATTATAAATATATATGTATATTATTTAAAAAAAATACTAATATTTTGAAAGTTGCATAATACATACATTCCAATAAATATTTTTTCTATTGATGGATCTTCTTCAAGCTCTTTAATAAGTGAATTTATATTGTCGTCTAATTTATTCTTGAGTTGTGAAAAATCAGGAGAAGCTTCTTTGACCAATTTTATGTTTTCCGCTGCTTCATTTCGCAGCGTTTCGAATTTTTTACTGAGAGTTTTAGTCATGTCATCGGTTTCTTGTTTGAATTCTGATTCAATGTTTTCCTGTTTAAAAAATGCATATAAGTTCAATTAAATTTTTTTTCATGCTAATTTTTTTAACTCACCCAAAAGGTTTTAATATTTTCGTCACTTGTTTGGTAATTAGTCTGCAAAAAATTTGTCGGATCTAAAGCAACACGCCCATTAGACAATACCTTCCCTCTGCTAGAAATATCGAATTTAAATTCCTTTCCCAATTTTACTTCTGCATTACCATAAAGGAGATCGTGACGCTTAAGTGTAAGTATTGCAGACGACGGCTGAATCTCACTTCTGACTTCAATTATGTTTCGATCAAGAGCTTCGATTAAAGCATTATATTTCGCTGCATTTTTTTGTTTATTAATTTCCGCGAAAATTCTTAAGATTCGATTATTTGATTCGCTTAAGGACAGTTCAACTTTTTCCGTATTTCCAGATGACATTACTTTTAAATTATTTTTCCCATTATTTAATTCAAGCCCAATATTAAATTCTTGGTTTACGGTATTAACTGCTGCACTACCATTCAGTTCATACTGGAACTGAAGTCCGTTTGACTGAAAAGTTGTAAAAGATTCAACATTGAAACTATTCTTGGTCCGCGAATGTCGAACTTTATTGGATCCTATGATTTTTTGGTCAGCCAATCGAAAAACATCGAAAATAATTTCGGAATTGAAAATTTGTTCCTGTTCGGCGTTAGCTTCTACTCGAGCAGAAATGCTTAACGGGCGTATAGTCGGATGCTCCAGTTTAATAATACCATTTGCGTTAAGAGCAACTTTCTCAATTCCTGATATATCTAAAATAGTTGCGATTCGAAACACTTCATCAGGGCGTTGAATTTTATTAATGTATAAAGCAGCTGACTGTTCATAGTGGCCAAAAACTAGTCCATTTGTTGGATACTTTTGCACAGTTTCGAATGATAATTGACGCTTGGGAAGGGTGATTTTTATTATGGAAGAAGTGGGCTGAATGTGGGCAGAAATTTGGTATTTACCATTGTTTCCCGAAATAAAGCTGTCAAAATTGTATTGGTATTTAAATGCTTGTTGAATATTTTTGGATTTTAGTTCAAATTCATATGGGTAACCAAGTTCACGCAAATCAAACAAAACAAGGGTAGAATATTGCGCAGTATCCAGTTTTTGTTCATCAATGGACACAATTGATTGTAATTGCACGTTTGTACATTGTTTTTTTTCTTCGCAAATTGAAAACTTTGTGTTGAATTCTTTGTTTGTAATCTTAATCGTAGATATGCCGTTTTTACTTCCGAAATTTCCATTAAATGTATATGAGAAGCCAAATTCCTTATCCGCGTTTATATCGAACTGCTGTCGTGTTAATTTAAAATTACCAATATTTGATTTTCCCTGGTATTGCACTTGTCCTTGGCCATCGATAATTGCTTTATTTTGTTCTTTTTTAAGTGTATATGTTGCAGAACCCAAAAATATTATTTCAGTAGCATTCTTAAGTTGTACCTTTAATTGCTTGCTTTGTGCCCGCGCGTCGAGCTCATACCCATCTAAAAGTAATTTTTTGGAGGACCACGCGCTAACAATATAAAAATCGTCGATGCTAACGTAGGAAGCTTCAGAATTTATCTTGAAATCAAAGTCGACTATATTTTTTAATTCCAAAGTCAATTTTGCCTTTTGCTCACCCAATAATTCTACAATGCTCGTTATAATAATGGGGTTTTCTCTAATCAAATCAATGCGAATATCAAATCCTTTTTTATGAGGTGTTTGAAAAAGTTTTGTGTCCAAGCCGTACGATTTATCTAATTGTTTAATTCTTGCAATGATTAAGTAAGTCGAATCATCGGAAAATTTTTGACCACGTAAATTGACTTCGATGTCTTTCGCAGATTCGTAGCTAGAGTCTAGTTTATATACAAGCTCTGCTGCATCCGTACCGTAAGAAAATCCTGCATCCGTTTTAAAATATTGTGCTCCATACTGGGCGTTAAATGCATATTTTTGATTGCTGTTTAAGTCCCCATCTGTTAAGCTCCCCTTTTGCTCGCGCAAATAGTTTCCTTGCAATTTTAAAGGCGACTCCATACTATTAGTTTGGGTCTCAAAACTAAAACTTCCTTCCTGTGATGTACCCTTACAAATTGAGCTGACGTGAACATAGTTACCCTGTCCCGTTTTTAAATCTGCAGCAAATTCTACGATAGCTGGGTCATTTTTTTCAAAAGTGGATGGTTTTAATATTTTACCATGACTATTTATCTGAATGAACTTAATATTGGATCTTGGAACTTGTAAATGAGTTTGAATATCATATGTAGCAGGGGCTTGTTTATTATTATAATTTCCATTTAATGTAACAGTTAAAACATCACCGTATGACGCAGAGAGGCGACCCACTGCGCTTTTTACGCTGTATTCGTTGAGAGCAACAGAAATATCAATCGGTTGCGAGAATGGACTGCCGTGAGCCATCACGCGTATATCTAAACTATTAGCTTCTTCATTAGGTTGGTGTTTAATTTGACAGTTCAGCTCAGATTTGTTTCCATCGAATGCAGTATATATTAATTGATTGTTTGCAGAAAACTCCTTTGTCTTGTGATTAAAATGGTCAAGTTTTCCTTTGATTTCTATAGTACGTTTACTGCTTCCAGGCGGTTTATCATTGATCTGGGCATCAACGTGACCTTGGGTTATACCAGTCTTCGCATTGGTTAAAATTTTTCGATTAACAGTGCCACTAATAATTCGCCCATTTGGAATAGTTAATGAAAATGTGCCCTGAACTTCTCCATTACCTCTCAATTCGCCTTTTACACTGCCACTGGCATCAAAAACAATCTTTTTGTCATTAGCCTCGGCAACATTTTTAGTGGAAAATCTTAGCTTATCCAGGCTGTTTTCTGATTTGAAATGTATTTTCTCATCATTAATCGTTAAGCTTGTGTCTATGTCATATTTGGGAGCCAGTATATGAAATTTCGTTTCAACGTCGAGCTTATGCTTTGGTTCTGATTTTTGAGTTTCAATAGTTGCGGTAAGCTCTCCCTTTCCATTTTTTGCTACACGGAACTCACATTTAGAATTCAATACATTTTTAACATTAAAAGATACCTTTGCAGAAGATATTTTGTCTTGAGGATGATTCGACTCGCTGGTTAATTTAACAAGTTCTGTTGAATCACGGCTAACTCTCAACTCGCCGTTCGTTTTATCTGGGGTTCCAATAATTTTCAATATCCAATGATTCGATTTTTCCTTGCCACTTAGTTGAAAATTTCCCTCCATATTAATATGAATATCTTGTGCGGTATACCGCTGGCCTACTTCTCCTTTCGCAGTGAGTGACGTTCCCCAACTTGAAGTTAAAATATTATCAATGGTAAACAGGTTTCCATTGAGATTCTTTTTGGATATAATATTAATTGAGTGTTTTTTAAGCTTAGCACTTATTGCAAGATCGTAAACCTGTAAAGGTAAGTCATTGCTTTCATATTTAATATTTAACGAACCTACTTTTTGGTCAAAAGATAATTCAGTATCAAGACTAAACCTATTGGCATCAAAATTGGATTGAGTGATTAATTCTCCAAATGGCTTATTCTTATTTTGAACATAAGTACTTTGTTTAAAAGTTCCCTTGCGAAACGAATCCATGTCGTTACCAAACTCGAAGCTTACATCAGAATCAACTGCCCAAGTAAAAGCTTTAGCATTTAACTTAACAGCGTAGGAATGATCAATAACCAATAATTGTACGGAAGATCCATACACATTTTCTGGAGAACGTTCATCACTTATAAATAAGCCTGCGGCATACTGCCCGTTTTCTACTTTAAAATTGCCTTTTACCAAGTAGGACTGCTGTTCCGAAGCCACTTGTAGGTCTGAGTTAACTGAACTCGCGCCTATTTCTGTCCATCCATTTAACTTCAACCATTCTTTGTTTTCATTTGAAACTTTGAAATTTTCGAAGCTGTATCTTTCCAGTTTTTCTTTTATTTTATTTACAATTATTTTACCTTCAGCATGGTATCCATTAATATTGTTGGTAATGCCATTATTTCCTTGAATTTCAAGTAGAGGCCGGTATTCATTTCCATTCTTGGTAAACCCAATTTTACTTTTTTTTATTTCTTTGTCTTGTTCATATTGGCCGTAAATCACCAATTCACGATTATCATTATTAAGTCCAGCTTCAACTCCAAAATGGTATTGGGAATTGTCAAAAGACAATCGTCCATATAAACGTGGCTTTGATCCCAGTTCGAAAGCGATACTATTATCATGTGGAATCTTTGATTCTGGGGTAGAAAAATCTAATTTCCATTGTTGGCTGCCAGACGACTTAATTTTTCGAGTACCACTTAATCCAAATTTACGTTCTGATGTTAAATAAATTGCAAAACTAAATGGTTTGGACAAATGAAAATGGTCACGAACTGCAAGACTTTTTTCTGCATTATTTCCAATATTAGCTTGAATTTCACTTAAAGTGGTTGAACTTTCAACACAAATGTTTATTCCAATAATATCCAACTGATTAAAGCATATATCATTTGCATGTGCATTTTTACTTTTTTTTGTACTTTTGAGTCCTATAATTTTTTGCTTGTCCTGTTCAGCGATAAAGAGTTCCGCATTTACGTTTATATTAATAAGCTCTAGTTTTTCCCTTGGAAGCTCCACATCTAAGTTAAATCCTTCTCCATCGTTTAAAAGAGAAAAATGTACATCATTGCCACTAGCCGAATGTGCTCTAGAAACTATACGAAGGCCAGTGGACAGTACTTGGGCATTAAAACCAACTTGGAGATTAACGTTTAAATCGACACTTGGGACCATTTTTAACCTATATTTAGCTTTCTGCCAATTCTGTTCTAAAATAGCATTTATATCTATATTCACAGCAAAATCTAATTTAGTGGCTGCAAATCCTTGAGCTGTAAATTCGAGGGGTATTCCAATACTTGTTGGATATGCGAGCTCTGTGTCTAAAAATAAATTATGAAAAGCAAAGGATTTTTCAAACGCAGACAATTCTCTTTTTGCCTTTTCAAATGAATCCGTAAAATAATTCATAATATCATCTAATGTATTGGGAATGTTTTCACCGAAGCTTAGAAAAGCTAATTCCGAACCAAACAGCTTTAGGGATAAGTCTAGATTTATATCCCGTACAATTTTATTGCCGTAAATTTTATATTTTTTTGAAATCTTTGCTGCATCATCTGCAACTGAGCGTTTTGACCGCTCGCTACCGGCATTTCCTACTTCAATAAGTTTCACAATTTCATCGAAATCTTTATTAAGCAGACCTTTTGGACCAAAATAGTATTCTAAAACGTTCTCCATGTTTTCTTGGCGTATGCTTGCTTCAAAAATATTGAAGTTAGTTCCAAAAAGTTCTGTTGTTACATTAATTCGTGAGGATCGGGGCAAAAATCCTTGTTGTGAATAAATTAATTTGTAGTCAGAACTAGCTCCAAAGCCTAGGGCATCAATATTGTAAGAAATCTCATTATTAAAACTGTAACGTCTTATATCCTTAGGGAACTGTTTGATTATTCGAATATTAGATAAATGGTATCTTTGTTGTTCTCGGCTTCTATCTGTAGAGTCCCGAATTGCTTTTAAATTTGATGATATAAAGCCTCCAACTTGGTAGACTTTTTCAGAATTGACAATTTCCGAAATCTGGTTAGCTAAATCTGCATTAGGACATGAAATCGCCGCTAAATAGGCTTCTATGCGTATCTCAGAATCTTCGTTATAATCTCGAAGCAATTCCAATGATTTTGATTGTAGCTTTACATCGCACCCAATCCTAGCAATGGCTTGCAAAGCTGACACTCGTACACGATTAGATCTGCCTGTGGAGGCGCACTCACTTAGGGTAAAAACTATATTAGAGTTTAATGTCTTTGCGTTCGAAATGCTCTTTAAAATTGCCACAACGCGATCTTCATCTTTTTTAGTATTGACCTTGCAATTTTTTATACCATCTGAAAATTTTTTTAATATAGACTCAATTTCGGCCCCATGGCATACATTTTTAGAACAAAAATCAGCAACCAAGCTACCAATCGAGAGGTATAATTGGCTAGGTGCATTTGGCGTTAATTGAGCAGCAGCTTGATGAAGAGTTTCCGAGTCAACATTTTTGACTAGGTTAAGAGATAATGCAGCAATTAATTTTTCTTTATCATCAAATTTTCCAAACAGTCTTAGGATTGCTCGAGCCGATTCTGCAGTGCTTGTACGAAATAAGCCATCTAAATAAACTTTCCGAGCCAAAATTTTGTTTGGGTGTGGATATACAGATAATTCTATTAGGGTATCCGTGTCTGCTTGGCGCAATAAACGAATAAACTCTACGAATTTTTTCGCGCTATCTATTTTAACATAATCGCCAATAGAATTCACGAGTTCATTTAGTATCGTTTTAAGTGAATTAATGTTTTTTGACGAGTATGTTTCTGGCTTTTGGTATATAATGCTTTTTACAGTGGTTCCACTGGGTGGAAAAATACTCTTGTCGTCTGAAGCATTTTTCAGTTTCATGTTTGTGAAAACTTTTGCACTGATATCAGAGTTTCCTTTAGTGGACCCAACAAATTTATATGTTTCAGTGAGTTGCACACTTTCTACAACACTGTTTACAATTTTCAACTCCTTAGCATAGTTGGCCTGCAAAATTAAACTGGATGTAATACCAGCTTTTTCGTTAACTACGCCAGAAATAAGGCCGCTTTTAATTTGTTCACGATAGGCACAGCTGTTAAGGTTTCGCACTTTTGTGATAGTATCGATATTACCCGATTTGGAAACTGATGTATGAGTTGGACACTGGCCAAATACATCAACCTCAGTTTCTGTATTTGTTCCCGACTGCAACATTGAAATAATAGCACGCTTTATGTTTAAAGAATATTCTAAATCTGTAGAATCTGTACAAATTTGGGGTTCCAGTTCTCCACTAGCCAAAATAAAATCGATAGGCTTCTGTATTCCGTTTAACATTTTTTTTTCCATGGACTCCTTTGTATTGGATACTTTAACTGAAGTAAGCTGTAATGAGTATCCGCAGTTTCCTTTTGAGAATATTTTAGCCACTCCTGATAATTTTAGACTTGTATCATCCGCCTCACTAATAACCCCAGCATTCAGACCAACGGTTAAAATACTATCGAAAGAGTATTCATAGGAGTTACCGGGAGTGTACTTCAGCAGTCCATTATCCGCTGAAAAAACAATAATTAGGCCAAACTCAATATATAAAAAATTTTATGCAATCAACTTACATTTGGGACATCCAACATTGCAACTGCCATCTAAAATAAAAAAAAAATTTGTTAAATGTTGTATTTTTTATTGTACGTCCGATTATATCCTAAAGCATTCATAGGCTATATTACTGAACATCGATTTATAACTGAACATCGATTACTGAACGATCGGAAACTTGCTTTGATCTTTTTATAACCTTGCAGAGGGTATTATAATTTTGGTCAAAAGTGTGCAACGCAGTGAAGGAGACATCTCCGACCCTATCAGGATCACCTCCTGAGTCAATATAAGCATGTCTGCCTGTCTGCCCGTCTGTCTGTCTGTCCGTCTGTCTGTCGGTTTCTACGTAAACTAGTCTCGCAGTTTTAAAGCTATCGAGTTGAAACTTTGCACACATCCTTCTTTTTCTTGCAGGAAGTATATAAGTCGAAACGGCCGGGATCGGCCGACTATATCTTATAACTGCCATATAACTGTTTGATCGGAAATGGTGTTTGGAGTTTTTCAAGTTTGGTTTTTTTCAAATTAGAGGGTTGGAACTTTTCACACATGTTACATTTGACCAAAATATCTTATGTACAAAATTTCATAAGGATCGGCCGACTATATCTTATAGCTGTCATAGAACGATCGGAATTGGCATAACTTTGGTGTTTTTTAAGTTAGAAAGATGGGACTTGGTCTAGATTCCATTTTGGGCAAAATAATCTTATTTGCCAAATTTCAGAGGGATCGGCCAACTATATCAAATAGCCGCTATATAACTGAACGTTCGGAAATTGCACAACTGCAAGGGTACTAACTGCAAGGCCCGAAGTTAGCTTTCCTTTCTTGTTTTTAAATAAATAAACTTAAAGCGGAAAAGATATACTGCATATTTTATAGGGTTTTGCCCAAATATATAATCAGACAGACTCGATATAAGCAGACAGATATAAGCAGACCTCCAAAAAGCAAAGTTGCCAATCAAATACACACACATGTGTAAGTAACAGCAAGCTTCACAGGGGCTGCACAAAATTGGTAGCTGCACTTATAGGACTATATCTTGAGTTAACAAATTTTGCCAGATATAAGCGATATAAAAAATCTATATAAAGCTTAAAAGCTATCTCCACGTGCAATATAAATAAGATCAAATGAGCATATTTTAAAAAAATAATTTTTTTTCTTAAAAAAAAAATTTATTTTTTGTGCATTTGCAAAAACTTTTGGTCTTAAAGAAAGATATTTAAGAAACCTTTTCAACGGCGTAAAGCACGTTTTAATATCTTTCTTGATTATAAAGTTATGAATTTTTTAATTAACAACGTTTTTTTAATTGTTTGAGGTAAGCTTAAGGTATTTCAAAAAGTTGTAGAACAATAATTGCTCATATGACAGTAACAAACATTTTCCAATTTTTTTCAGGATTTTTAAGAAAAAAATAGTGCAAACAGACAAACCGACGCAAACTGGCTTCATTTTGAAGAACAATAATTGCTCATATGATAGTACCAAACATATCCAATTTTTTTCAGGATTGCCAAGAAAAACATAGTGCAAACAGACAATTAGACAAAGAGACACACTGGCTTCATTTCGAAAAAGCTGTAAAAATCGAATTTTTGTAATAATTTCTGAAAGAAGTGTCGGATTGGTTGAGGTACCAATCGACGCGTGTTTAGCATTAGAATGCAAATATATAAAAATATTCTATCTGCGGACTAAAATGTGTCCACCAACCCCAATTTAGTGATTCCAAATTTGTTTACTTTCACCTTAATTTCTCCCAAACCAAATAACTTTTAAAAAATTTTTGGACAAAAATTATCTAATTAAAAAAATACCTTTCGATTGGTATATAATTCATTTAGATCGGTTGCCCACAGGAAATTATTAATTCTTCGGCTATATATAGAGTCTCCTCGCGCACGCCAAGGCATGCTCGTGGCACCTCGTGGACTGCCGTCCAGAGTGATAGTATATAAAGTATACTTATCTCCTGCGTCGATATAAGCATGACCGTCTGTCCGTCTGTCTGTTTCTAAGCAAACTATTCTCTCAGTTTTAAACGACTTGAAACTTTGCATACATCCTTTGTTTGCAGGCAGTATACAAGTCGAACCGGCTGGGATCAGTCGACTATATCCTATAGCTGCGACATAACTGATTGATCGGAAATGCCATAACTTTGATGTTTTTATAAGTTAGAAGTTGGGACTTTCTACAAATTTTATATTTGGCCAAAATATCTTATCTAAAAAGTTTCATAGGGAACGGACGACTATATCCTATAGGTGCAATGTAACTGAACGATCGGAAATGGCACAACCTTGCTATTTTTAAAGATGCTTGGGGCTGTTTCCAACATTTTTATTAGGAAATTGATTTGATGGTGAAATTCTCACAAGGATCGGTCAACTATATACGATCCGAAGGCAGCTGTAATATATAGTCGGCCGATCCTTATGAAAATGGCCAAAAATGGAATCTGTACCAAGTCCCATCTTTCTAACTTAAAAAATTTACTAACTTAAAAACTTATGAAATTTTGTAAATAATATAAAGATAAAATACATAACATTTTGGCCAAATAAAACATGTGTGGAAAGTACCAACTCTCAAACTTAAAAAACCCCAAGATATGGCAATTCCGATCAATCAGTTATATGACAGCTATAGGATATAGTCAACCGATCCCGGCCATTCCGACTTATATACGAAAAAAAGAAGATACATATATTCAAGTCGATAGCTTTGAAACTGAGAGACTTGTTGGGTAGAAACAGACAGACGGACACACAGACATGCTTATATCGACTCAGGAGGTGATGCTGATCAAGAATATATAAACTTTATAGGAAGATACTTCTCCACTGCGTTGCACACTTTTGACCAAAATTATAATACCCTCTCGAAAATTGACTTGATTTGTCTGCATTCAATTCAAAATTCTTCGTAAAATATCAATATCTTGCATAACTTGATATCTTGCCGTTAACTGTAGAATATTGTATACGAATATATTATACAGGCTCGGTTATAAGTCCTATAAAGCATAGCATATGTACCCTAAAAGAGTATAAACCCTGAACGAGAGGCAATTAGGTGAAAATTTTGTAGTCGGCGCAGCATTTAACAACCTACCTGGAGACTTTTATGAAATCTTAAGGAAAGCGCCAATAACGAAAGGAATGTGTTCTCTTGCATATAATTTAGTAGCATACAATATATTGTAACATGTTGAGCTCGCTTAAAAAATTTAAAAAAACGTGAAAGTGTTTTTAGTGTCCTGCCTGAACTAAACCGGGTTCTAAATTTGTACAAAAATGAATTTAAATGTCTTTTTAAGAGTAGCCATTTTTTTTAATTAATAGCACAGTGCAGTGATTCTGAACTTTTAAAGTGACATAGTAGGAATTGTTTATCTGGTCGAGTATAACACAAAACCGTGTATGAAATATTTGTAACACCCTCAAAATCTTAATTTATGGTTAAAAAACCGTTTTACGGGACTTTTTTGCGCTTAAAAATTCCTGAACGCGTTTTTTTAAACCGATTTCAAAATTGCCGGTGTTTTTCAATAGTTTAAGGTTGTAGCCCTTAAAACAAAAATATATCTTCAATTTTTTTAAACAAAAAGGACAACATTTTACACAAATTTTTTAGTGTAAGTAATCATGTTATATCAATGGCCCCGCAACCTTCTTAACCCGCAGCAACTAATTTGCTATTATTTTAAATTTTAAGTTCGCTAGATTAAAAAAATCGCATAAATTCTCAATCAATTCTTCTAAAGTGTCGAAATATTCTAAATTCGTCTAAATCGTCTTTAAAATGGTCATTTGCAATGGGACTAACTTCCACACATAATGTTAAAATACAAAAATGATGTTCATTGAACATATATGTTGTATACATACATGCATAACTTACCGGAATTTGCTGCAAGCATTATTAATGCAAGCAAAAAATATCCAAAATTGCAACATTTCCTAGCCGCCATGTTGGGCCGCTCGACGTTTTCTGGGGGAATTTAAAACAAGATTTGAATAATGATAAAATATTTTAAATTTACATAATTTTAAATGTATGTTTAATATATTAAGAAAAGTAAGGACGGGGGTAGTTTCGACCATATGATACCCAATAGACATATTTATCACCCCAACTCTTTCAAAGTCTCAAAATAAATTTTTTTTTGCATATGTTTTGGAATAAATATCTCAAAAAATCGAGTAGGTAAGAAGAACGAAATGTCTGTATCTCCTCTAAAAATGGTCGGATTTGAATAAGTCCAGAACAGACTCAGCTGTTGATGCTGATCCAAAATGAATGTACTTTATGGGGTCGGAGATGATTCCTTTACACTGTTACATACTTTCACACGACTGAAATATACCATTGTACTCTACGAGTAGCGGGTACTCTCAGTTTCAAAGTTATCTTCCATTCCTTCCTTTCAAATGAATATAAAAGTCGGAACGGCCGGGATTTTTCGACTATATCCAAAAATTAATATATACCTAAGTTCCTTTTTATAAAAAACTTAACCGTTTTAAATTTTCTTTAAGAATATTCCGAATGTATTCTACATATATTATATGTAGCTGAAATACACGATAGAGATCGAATTTTTCATAACTTTTGATTTTTTTTGCAGGTGGAAAAATCGTTTGCTTTTTGTTGGAAATTTTGTAAAACATGGTCTGTTCTATCAATACTCGTATGAATCGGTATTCTATATCCTTTACCGTTACCACAAAACATATTATTAGTGCTAGCATAAACGACGATTTTGCTTGAAAACTCCAAAATAGCATAAATTTAAGACACAGCTCATTCCACTCACAGCTCATTTTGGTGCTGAATGACTTTGATTTATATGGTTTTAGATGCTGACATCTATTTGGGTTTTCTTTTTGTAAAAACATTTTTCGGAATTTCTTAACTTCGAAATAATTTAAGTCTTAGAACTTAGAAAAAGTTTCTTTTTAGTTTTTTATACCCTTGCCAAGGGTATTTTAATTTTGGTCATTCATTCACAACATTCATGTCATTTTCCATAAGGATCGGCGGACTATATCTTATATCTTAGAACGATCGCAAATGTCAAAATTTTCCAATGTTTTTTATGGAATATGGGACTTTTCTCAACTTTATAATGCAAAATCCAATCCAATATATATCTGACACTATAAACTATCACATAACTGTCAAATTTGTAATAGTATATAATTCATTCTAATTAATTAGATTATAATTGATATATATATACATTTCAAACAAAGACTTATTTATATATATACATATAGATATATATGAGTCATTGTTAGAAATGTCTCATTATAAGTTTGTGAGGCACGTTCTATTTGGTATCGGGGTTTCCTTTGAAACATTAGATAAACTAAACATTTTTTTTTACTCCACTTTGGTAATTTCAAATTTTTCACATCCGAATAATAAAGTACAATTGAATTAATGTTAAAAGGTTTTAATTGAAACTTCCTTTGATATCCAATAATCTAAATAATCATTCAGGATATACACTGTTTTCGAGCTAAGGCACTTTTATTCATTTTACCTTTGTCACCCCTAATATTTTTTTTCAATTGGACTTATTAATTGTATCGACATATATATGTGCGGGCTCGTTTTAAATTTTACATACGAATCCGATCACCACTTACTTTGAATTAAATTGGGTTTCATGAAAATACTCACTTTAAATACCTCTAATTAATCGCTGGCATACACACAGACAAGATAATACATGTATAAAGATTATATATGTACAATCAACAACATTTAATCTATTCAACTGTGAGATGTGTAAGTTGTGAGAGACTTCTTGGAACGGTCGAACAGTTCTCATTCGGTTGGAGGAAACTAGCCCTCATGAACAGAAATACTTCTTTATCAATGCCGAATGGTGTTCGTTTCGGAACAATGCTCTTGCCATTATCTTTTGCTTTAATATAATAAGCCCCTACTAAAAACCCTCCCATACTCTTCAAATTTACTACTTGATTTTTATTTACTCTTTAAATATTTTTGAGTTGGAAATTATAAGAGCCATAGGTTTCTCTTAGAATTTGTGAAAGATTTATAATACTTTCTATATATATAACGTGTAATTCATTCAATTTGTGAAAGATTTATAAAACTATCTATATAAACATTGCATTCAAATGCAAAGCAGTAAAGGAGACACCTAGAACCTTATAAAGTATATGTATTCCTGATCTGGAACTTCTCCAGAGTCGATATAAGCATGACCGTCTGCCCGTCTGTCCGTTTGTCGGTATGGCTGTTTTTACGCAAACTAATCTCTCAGTTTTGAAGCTATCGACTTCAAACTTTGCACAATTCTTTCTTTCCCTGGCAGCTATAGGTTGGAACGACCGTAATCTGCTGAATATATCATATAGCTGTCATATAACTGATTGATCAAAAATGGCAAGCCTTTGGTTTTTTTTTAAATAGAAGCTTGGGACTTTTCATGGATTCTGCTTTTAGTCAACTGATTTGCCAAATTTCGTAAAGATTGGTGGAATTTATCCCATAGCAGTCATATAAATGAACGCTTGGAAAAACAAATCCATAGTATTTTGAAGAAAGAAGCTTCGGTCTTTTTAAAAACAGTTTGTTTAGAAAAATTAAGTAAGCGCCATATTCTTAACGATTGACCCACTATAGCCTATACGATATATGTCTAATAATACAAATTACTACTTAAGAGTATATGAATTACAAGAGTATATGAACTTTGGATCCGCTTGAAGTTAGGTTTCCTTCCTTGTTATACCCTTGCTGAGAGTATTATAATTTTGGTCTTATCGTAAATTATATACACAATTATACAATAATAAATACATACATTTGGTAAATTGTATTCTTGATCAAGATCACCTGATTTAGATAAAAAAAATTTTTTTTATTGGATTTATTTTTTTGTTGACGTTTAAGGCATGTGTTCTCAAAGAAAAAACGTGGCAATCACTTTGAGGTCTTTTCTGTCACTTATTGGGGCTTCAAAAACTCGTATCACCTTAAGAAATTGGCCTCCAAGGCGTAGGATCGGAACTGTTTAGGTGATTCCATGCGTATGTTCAATACGGCAGCTTGGTGGCTGACCAGGTTCTGCCAATCGATCTAGCTACATAAATTTATTTCGAGCCTGAGTCGATGATCAGTTGCATCATTTCACCGTCCACTTTGCATGTAATAACTTCATTGTCTCAGTTCTCCTTTTTCTTTACCCGAAAACAATCCGCGTTTATTGTTTCCTCCGAGCCATAAGTAGTTTCGCTTATAACCGCCTTGCCTAATATGTGGCACGCGTTCGGCATTATCGAGCAAAATGTCAGAACCTGGAGCACTTCCTGCGTTAAGCGATTCTGGCTGGACAATCGATGCTATGCTCCCGATGACCATTTTCCCGCATCGTCCACATTCTGTCAATGGATGGGAGATCCGAGATTTTTGAAATTATACATTTTAGATAGTAGTGTGTTCCGGCGCACTCATCGACTCCAATTTTTTGATCCCCTGCTCTTCAAATTGGCAAATTTTTATAAATTCGTCCAAGCTGTAATCCTTTTCCAAAAGTTTCTTCCTTAAACTTGAGGGTGCCCCTACGTTTCTTATTTTATCCTTTAGACAAATTTTTTCTACTTCGTCCGAATGAACATTTAGTTATTTGACGTCCCTCCCTGGAAACCGTGGTCCGGAACAGAAGTCTCTCAAAACCGAATTCCGAAATGAAGAGCAATACGCGTTATGCTTTTTTACTTAAGGTGTGTGTTAAGCTAATCATATTTTTTAATAGCGGTTGAATAAGTAGACGCGGCTCAGTTCATTTTCCAATATTTTATTTTGGGGTTCAATTTAACAATAAAACCGTAGCCGTTCAATGCCAAAAATACAAGTCAGTGAAAGCTTAGCAATAGAAACTCAGAACAATGCATTTTTATACCCTTGCAGAGAGTATTATAATTTTGGTCAAAAGTGTGCAACGCAGTGAAGAAGACATCTCCGACTCTATAAAGTATATATATTCTTGATCAGGATCACCGCCTGAGTCGATATGAGCATGTCCGTCTGTCCGTCTGTCTGTCTGTCGGTTTCTACGCAAACTAGTCTCTCAGTTTTGAAGCTATCGAGTTGAAACTTTGCACACATCCTTTTTTTTCTTGCAGGTAGTATATAAGTCGGAACGGCCGGGATCGGTCGACTTTATCTGATTAGCATATAACTGATTGATCGGAAATGCCATAACTTTGGTGTTTTTTAAGTTAGAGGGTTGGGAAATATCTTATGTACAAAATTTTATAAGGATCGGCCGACTATATACGATCCGCTATATATCTAATTATATAAGATGCGTGGCGCCACCTAGCGGACTGCGACTCAACTGCAGGGGTATATCAACATCGGCTCCGCCCGAAGTTAGCTTTCCTTTCTTGTTTTTTATCATTTCGTTAGCAAGAGGCGAGGAAGGGAAAGCGCAAAAATGCAAGATGAGTTAGTGAGCAACAGCTCCACAAAAATTGTCCCAAAAGCGCATGCGCTGCGAATACCACAAAAACGCATGCGAATCGGTGAGAAACTAAGAAAAATAGAAACTGGTAATAAACCCGCCGCTGCTCCTCCGTTTCAGAATTTATAAATTATTTCAAATAGCTTATCCTTTGGCTGCTTGGCGCAACATCCTTCACCCGTTGAAGGCTGGACCTTCAACAGAATACTTGAGGCGCGGCAGACACAACCTTAACACTGCACGCTTAGTCGATCCAACCGCTGTCTTTTGTATGGCTTGGTAACAGGACTATGTCACCAAGAAAAACTACAGGGCCAGGGGATCGCCATTCGGAACACTGCTGCAATAGTGTAAGATACTTCTCCTTCCAACGCGCCCAGAAAACATGCTGCAAGAAGGAGACTCACTGCCTCCCAACCACACGGTTGAAGTTTAGGGCAGTAAGGTCCGGTTCGATGAAAGTTGAGGGCGCCATTTAGTAAATGAGCCGGAAATAGCACATCTAAGTCCGCAGAATTTTCTGAAATCGACACAAGGGGTCTAGAATAGAAAAGAATAACAAGAATAGTGCGACTAACTGCCCGATATATCGTAGGTGGTGTTTCACCGTCTTTACTGCTGCTTCCCACAGACAGCCAAAATGTGGTAGCATTATCAGACCATATCTGTCTGGGTTTACGTCGCGTTCAAATAAACCGTTGGAGTGCGCTCAGAAAAGAAACTGTGGAAAGGTCATTGACAAACTTCAAATGGATTGAAGAAAAACGGTCCACAAAAATCCACACCAGTTACATCAAAGCTTTGGAATCCTTCTCTCGGTCGGAAGATCAGCCATGACATGCTCCAGTAGACGAGACTTAGGGCGAAAACACCGTATGCATTTGTTTAAAACCCTTGAACGGTCTTCCCCCCAATGGGCCAAAATTGAGAACGGATCCTTGCAATTAGCGCCCGAGGGCCAGAGTGCAGGTTCATCTCACGAAAGTGAGTCACTATAGCCGAAGTGACGGGAGGCCTCTTGAAGGATTGATCGGATGACAGAGTTTCACAATCGCCCGTCAACACGAAGCAAACCAGCATCATCCCCAAAAAGAGCAAGCGAGGCAAGCGGGCTTAAGGGTGGAACCTATCTGCGCGATTGGATTGGCGACTCGGTAAGCTGGACGTCGCGCAACAGCAGATGGGTTCCCCCTTGGAGATCCTGGACAGAAATCCCTTCGTGACAAAATTTGTAGGCGAAAACTCTCTGTAGGGCGGGAAACGAGTTGGCCAACTTTGACAATGAGGCGATATCCCTGGGTGGAGCCGTAGCCAAGAAGGTCCTGGTGCGAAGTTCGATGGTTGCCTTTTCGGCAACGATAGCGATGGGCAAATCATCTTTAAAACCACGAAAAAACGGAAGGCCCTAGGACCAATGCTGGGAATTCAATAGCTCAGTGGAAAGAGAACCTCTTGATAGTAGATCTGCTGGGTTAAAGGCAGTAGGAACATAACGCCTTTTTATTGCCTTAGTGAGCTCCTGCATGGAAGAGACGCGACTAGAAACAAACACGTTAAATCAGGCAGGTTTATCTTGAATACAGGATAGGGCAACCAAGGAGGCACACCAACAATAATAATTTCCTTTATATATTCCAAGATCACAACTTCAACCATCACTCTTGCTAGTATTTTAGTTCCAGATAGTTCCAGCTTCGGTATTGTCTGAGTTTTTATGGGAGTTTCTTTGAGCATAACAGCCCACAATCAGACCATGACAATACAAGCATCCAAGCTAGCTTCGCAGAGTCCGTAGACCTCCAACCTTTCTTGGCAGGGAATGACTAAACGAGGAAACCTAATTCGCTGAGTTTGATTAAAACTGGAATAGAATTCGGATTGAGTAAAGTTTTTAATCCATGAAAAGTCCATGAAAAACTCTGCATAGTTTCTGTAATAGGATATTTGCCCTGGTAAAGATTCATCGGGCACCAAGCCCATCGGGTCATAAAACAGATATATAGATCTCAATAATCTAGAAGATAGTATAGATTTCCTGGTTGGTTTTGCGGTGGGCTAAAGGGCTTCAAAGGAAAACAGCAGACGGATCCCATGCTAATCCAAGAGTCTTTGTGAACGGACTGCCATCGTCAAATTTTAAATCTATCACCTTTGGGTACACCTTTCAAAGCCTCTCAGAGGCCACTGTGGTTGGGCTTGTATGGAGCCGCGGCCATAAATACTTTCCGTTGAGATATCAATGTGAAATTTTTTTCAAAAATCTAAAAAAATATTAAAACTATATAGTCAAAAAATTGGATACATCGGACGACTTTATCCTATAGCTCTCATAGCACCATAGTAAGTATGGCAGTAGTATTACATATATGGCAACGGTGGTCAAAAATACTTTCTTACTTACCAGTGGAATTAGTGTTAAAATTTCATTATTAGGCATCCAATTTATTTGTATTATATTTAAATTTGTATATATATTTGTATATATATTAAATTATTTAGAGTATAAAAATGTAACTCCTCCTAAAGCTTTTCAAAATATAATGAAGTGAGGTTCTAAAGTTCCTTTTATGATATGAATATAAATAAATGTATTTAAATCATTAAAAATAAAATTTAATTGAATGCTAATTGGAGTGAAATTTGGAGTGAAATATTAACAAATATCTAATAATAAATCAAATGTGATGGGAAAAACATTTGATATGTCTCTTTCTGATAGTTTTCTTTGACTTGTTATGAAAGGGTCTGATCGCAAAAGAAGTGTATTAATTAAGTCTGTATTTGTCAATATGCGATACATCTTCCGAGTATGATCACTTTCCTTTTTCCTTTTTGAGTACTAAGCAAAATTAAATTTGGATCGTCCACGTTCAGCACTTGCAATCCTTTGTTGAGGTGGCTCAATAATAATTGTTTGAATAGTGTTCAACCAATTAGATTGATGCTTAACAATTGAATTCTTAAAACGATTTTTAAGGAAAAAAGCATAAACTTTTTTTGCAAATGTAACTAATGCAATTATTAAGTTTTGTCATGTCAACTGCGTAGCCTTTGTGTTTAATGCTTTCTTCTTTTACACTAGTAACTCTCCGATTTTTTCTGCATTAACGCCCTCTTCGTTGCACCAAATATCAAAGACGAGCACGCGTGAAAATTCGCACTTACAAGAGCACCTATTAAAAATGAAAAAGAAAAAAAATAAGCGAAAAAATAATATGCGAAATTATCGACAAACACAAATGACGAAAACAAAAGAAACATCCCAACAGCAAACGAAGAGCAGCAGATTTGACCTTGAATATAGTAAGACAGCTTGAGTTTATTAATGAGTATATACAAATCGGCAAAAATCGGCAGCTGAACTTAACATTTTTATTACCTGAAAATATTGGCAAATCCACTGATATCACTTATAAAGGGGGAATCGGGGGGCAACATATCTAAAAGTCTACTTAAACATGAAAAAGACGTTCAAAATATAGACAAAAAACATGTATTTTTTCAAATTAATATAACAAGAACAGTTTAACAAGTACGATTTTTTATAATATCTCAAATTTTAGAATAAACCTTCAACTTTAAAATCCATTACAAATATTTTAAATTTGAAGACGTAATAAATGATCTGATCACTTCAAAGTTCGGTTTTGTTATGAAAAATTCGGGATGCGCGCAAGCTGCGCTGTGAAAATGATCACCTGCACTCAACTTCAATTTTATTTTTACAGAGAACGGTTAATTTTCCGGGCAAACCTAGTATGCCACAAAGAAGTTTGGACAATTTAGATGCAATTTGTTTACTTTTCCTACATTTTTGTTGTTATGACTTTTTTTATTTTTGGCCTATGGGCGCAACCACTGTGCTCTGGGAAGTTGGCGCACCATTTCCTTAATTGAAACTTTACCTCGTTCAACAGGCTCGATGTCTGAGCTATTATCTCAATCGCTTCGGTCTTCGTTGAGGCACCAGATATGAGGCTGGTGCATTAAGCAAACAGATAGAAAAGACTCTGGCTTTGTGCCATAAGTCACGGTGTCGAGCTTAAAATCTTCGCGTCATCATGGATAGAATCTCTCTAGAGGATGCACTGCGGCAAACTATCATCTGGAAAGACCCTTACGCAGCGGTACATCTTGCCTATGTCTCCAGCCAAAGCTATAAGATGAGACCGAAACCGAAGCAAGGTATGGAAAAGCTTAGGTTGAATCACGGGGCCGGACATCAGGACATCATTGTGGCAGCCGAACCGTGGAATACAGTAGTGTAGCTGTCTTCCTTCAGGACGCAGTGATGGGGAAGGAAGTACAGGCACTTACCTCGAAATTCCTGCGGCACCAGATCCAAGTATTTCTTGATGAACGACGTACATATATTGGGACCTTGAATTCGGACGATCCAGCTTGCGCTCGAGTGAGCAAGGCCTGTGCGTAGGATTCTCCTAACAGCTTCACATTGTGCTTGATTGGAAGACGAACTGAATAAGCACCTCATTCAAGACGGATGCAGTACATGGCGAAGTGGGCCTCGCAATTGAGCTCCTCCTTAGTATCTTGAACAATAGGCGCAGTGCAGGCTTCCAGTTCCCACAATTGGTGGAGAAGATAATCGAAGCGATCGTCAAAAGGGTTCGCGGAGCCAGAAGGAATCATTTTACATGAAGCGGCTAAACGAGGTTTTCCTGGGGTGCCACCTCCTCCAGAAACTACCCAAGCAAAACGCGACTTCTGCACAAGAGGCAGACCGTCTCCTAGTTGGATTTGCCCAGCTGAGAGCAGATCAAGAAACAGGCTTGCTCCAATTTGCAAATCCACACGCTGAGCTCTATGGAAGTTTGGATTAGCTAGAACCACATTGGCAGGAACCTTCCAGTTGGAGACATCTGTGTTCAGGCCAGGTTGGCGCCCTATGATGTGAGATGCCACAATTGCCTCAATGTACACAGAATACCTGGGTAGGCGTGACTTCAGTCAAACATATACCCATGCTTCATCCGTAGTGAATACAGCGTCTCCAAGGCCAGTCACTGCTACAGAGCATTTGGACCGTTGAAACTGAAGTTGGCTGGCCAGCTGTGTCGTGATAAGATGAACTTGTGAGCCGGAGTCAAGTAGCTCGGCAAGGAAGAAAAGCTTCTGATCTGCCAAGGACGATAATGTTGGCGGTTGGCAAGAACACTACTTCAGCGCAGGAATCCACGCTGACAAGCGTGTTAGCTGGAGGAGCCTAAAAAGTCACAACCACAGTTTCATTAGCCGGATCCAAACCAAGAGGGAACGGAAGTAGTGCTGGATAATTTCTCGCAAGGATGCAACAGAGCATGATGTCGGCGATTGCACGTTGGGCAGCGGGAGGATGAGCATCCGTGCGCTAAGTGCTCAGACTTGAGGCAAACAAAGCAGAAGGCAAGACACCGGCCTTCATCGTTTCGTTCTTCAACTTAGAAGGCGGCGAAACTTGGGCAAGAAGGCACAGCATGTGCCAGGATGCCGCACAGGGCACACACTGCAGGCGGAGCATTCAGGAGCATGCACGATCGGTTATTAAATGGTCGCTGGCAAATGCGGGGCTAAGGCCAAACCCATAGTCTCAAGGGTAAGGCACCTTTGTTCCAAGAACCGAAGCTTAGATTTCTAAATTGGCAGACTGTCATCCCTGCGTTCCCACTTGGCCTTTGGTGTGGCAGCAAACTTCCGATAACTTCCGAAGAGTTGCAACGGATCCCAGCTCAACCACCGTTAACTACAAGATCTCGTTGATGTGAGCCTGGAAGATTTATTTATTTACAATCTTTTTGCTCAAAGTTAAAAATGTAAGCTACAGAGGGGGGGTGTCGCAGCCATAGCTACTAAGGCTTTCGGAAGATTGATCGTCGGTTACTGAAACGGTTGCACAAAATATCAAGGGCATCATCATAGTTAGAGTCAGTAATCTCCAGCGCTCTCACAGTCCCCAGGGCTGAGTCCCGCACGCATAAAATGAGCCACCTGAGCTTCTTCATCTTGGTCAAGTGCGGATGACTGTCAATAATCGTCCTAAACAGGGCGCAAAAATACGGCTACTCGGCATAGCCGCCGCTAAATGTTGGCATCGGCATCGGAGGCAATGATGGAGGAGGCCTGTATGGAGTACGTGAAATCCCAGCACCAATTGTACCATCCAAAAGCGTATAGTGCGCAGCAATTCTCATGGAACGCTTGGCAACATCCTCTCCCTACTTGACGCTGCAGATCCAGTAGCTTCAGCTCCCGACTCAATTATGAAATTACAATGCAACTTTGTGACAACAAGTTGTATCTCAATAATCATTCGGGATGACAATCTCGTCGGTCACCAAAATGTTACGCTAGCACACATTTAGCAAGTGCACCATGTCAACTGTAGATTACCGCCTACAACTGCTGCCCTCCTAAGCGATCGCAACCAAGCCTCCATTCATTTTTCCATAATGTCTTATCTATTGCTTCCAACAAGAACAGAAATAAAGGAAATATAAATACCAAAACATTTAGCAATACTTCGAAATAAATTTGTTTTCATGGTCTAATTTTTATCGGTTTCTCTTTTACTTTTAATCGTACATATGCGAATCTAATCCGCTATCTTTGCACAGCTGTCTCACCCATAGCTTCTTTTCCCAGTGATGAGTTACTTTTTTCCTCTTCTTTCGTCCTCGTTTCGCAAAATGTGAATTTAATCCGATTCTTATGCGTAATCGTTTCCCCAGTTCTTTTCGTGGCTTAAAAAATGTTTTCTATTCGGGCTATTGCACGATTTGCCTTTGGTCATTGCACAAATTCTACTTATTCTTAAATTGTAGTTTTTTTCTTTTACTTAATTGTCGCCTAAATATAAATAACATATATAAGAAGAAGAGTAAGTTAACAGTAATATTCATTCATCCCATGGTGGATTCGGATGGTGGTCATCTGGGACATGTTCTCAGAATATTAAAATATGAAAACTAACCTTTGATATACCTTTGCAGTCATCGCGAATATAACCTATAGTTGATAGATCCTTGTGAGAATTTTATTTTCTTGTGCTAACTTTAAAAACACCAAAGTTTTTTACTTATCAAATCAAGATACAGACGTGGAAAAATCGTCTTGAACACCAACTTGGCTCTACTGACCGCTGTCTTTAAATTTCTGCAACCACTGCAAAACCAACAGCAACAACCATTGTAACCGCCAGCACCCCGGTGCTGGTGCTTTAACGACTTCAGCGAAAATAAAAATATAATAAATACTTTTAAAATCTTCAGGGAGACCCTTGCTTGTTTTAAACAATCAGCCTGCAGAATAATCCGGCTGGTAACAGACTTATTTTATAACAGAATGATTTGTAAGGGGCAGGACAGACGGACCATTTAAGGCAGGATCGTCCATTCCCTATCTAGATGAATTTAGGTGTTCGGAAGCTCTCGCAAACGATAATCCTATATTACCGGGCTCGTTCAGTAGGCAGTAGGGGGGATCGTTGTAAAGTTGTTTGTGAATCTCTGACCCGCAATGCACACAATTTGAGATAGGATCCATTACATTACATTAAACTAGTATACAATGAAAATTACTTTTGCAGTAACTTTTGTAAATGAACTTTTTGCAGTAAACCAGTTTTCAATGTTCAATGAATGAATGTTTTGTTGTCTGGGCGTTTTCCGCTTATTGATAGCTTATTGATCCTAAAAATCATTATGTTATGTAATTATGTTTGGGTTAGAGACACATACATGCAGTCCATCCGCGCCGAAAGGTCTACCATTGCTGATGAATTGGGTTACATTATTGTTCTTGGAATCTTGGGCGTCCAAGCTGGAACATTAGATTATTAAGTTATGCATCAACAAAACCTTTCCTTGAATTCCCCAACACAACCCAACTGGTTCATTTTACTTACTTCACTGTTTGTCTCTTTGCACTATTTTTTTCTTGCCAATCCTGAAAAAAATTGGAGATGTTTGTGTTCTACAACTTTTTGAAATGCGTTAAGCTTACGTCAACAAATTAAAAAAAGTTGTTAATTAAAAAATTCATAACTTTATAATCAAAAAAGATATTAAAACGTGCTTTAAATCGTTGAAAAGGTTTTTTAAATATCTATTTCACTTGTTTTAAGACCAAACGTCTTAATAGTACACAAAAAAATATACACTGAAAATAATTATTTTTAAAAATTTGCTCATTTGATCTTATTTATATATGAGATCAAAGTGCAGCTACCAATTTTGTGCAGCCACCTGTGAAGCTTGCTGTTACTTACACATGTGTGTGCATTTGATTGGCAACTTTGCTTTTTGGAGTCTGCATATATTTGGGCAATACCCTAGAAAATGTGGAGTATGTTATATCTTGTCATCTTTTAGTTTATTTATTTAAAAATAAAATCCAAATTAAAAAAGGGCCTAAAAAAAAAATAGAAACATTGACTCAAATAGGACTAGAACTCAGGCCCTCCGTGCTAGAAACCACAACACTCTCCACTCGGCTAACCTCGAACTTTGTTGCTTGATGGAAAATTTTGATGTAATTCTGCTTTGTGTTTTAAAGTCTCAGTCTTAATGAGAAGACTCACAAATGCACAATATTACGAGTAAAAAGCTTTTTATGCATATGCCCCCTCTGAACATATAATGCATATAAATAAAACACTGCTTTACTTAAATTACAGCCACCACCGTTTTTGGGCCAAATCATGGATTAAAAGCTAAAAAAAAACTAGGCAAGCCTACTCCGCCAATACTATTCTAATATTTATTATTTTATATCGCACACCCAAAATAAAGTGTTACATTCAACAATTTGTTTAACTAGAAAAACCGGAAAAACCTTTTTTTTAATTTTTGAGTAATGAGTATTAGCATCTGAAACAGTAGCAGTTGTTAGCTAAGCATGGTCCAGAGCTGGAGCAGCTCTAGGTGGTGCAGAAGTAGTATGAGTCAGATTTGGTGTGCCATAGGCCTTATGTATTTATTTAGACCATAGGCATATGTATATAAATAATATACACTATACTCTTATATTAAATAACTGTGGACGGCAGTCCACGAGGTTACGACCTGCATGCCTTGGCGTGCGCGAGGAGACTCAATACAAAAAGCCGATGAATTAAAAATTCTCTGTAGGCAACCGATTTAAATGGATTATATAATATAAAAAAACCTCTTGACGAGGTAAAGTATCGGTGACGAACCTGCATGCGAAACCTAAAATATATGATATTAATTTTAGTTAAACTTGCAACCTAAAATTGCATATAAAAAATATTTTTTTTCGGCACGTGCCTGATTTTTTATACCCTTGCAGAGGGTATTTTGATTTTAGTCAATAGTGTGCGACGCAGTGAAGAAGACATCGCCGACCCTTTATAATATATATGTTCTTGATCAGGATCACCTCCTGAGTCGATATAAGCATGTATGTCTGTATGTCCTGTAACTTTGGTAACTTTTTTTAAATTAGAAAGATGGTAATTGGATTTGCCAAATTATAAGGATCGGCCGACTATATCTTTTAGCTGCCATAAAACTGAACGATCGGAAATGGCACAACCTTGCAATTTTTAAAGATGCTTGGGGTTACCATGATTGTCGGTCTTAACTACAAATATTTCCCAACTCCAAAATTTGTCTGGAACAGCAGAGTGCTATAGCATAGGGTGCTCGGTGGACCGTGTTTAAATTGAACAAGATCCCCCAATAGAGCTGGAAAACAATCGCTGTTTCCAATGTTTTGGAAAGTCAAAATCGATGAAACATCTATGTTTTTTCATAATTGTCATTAAAAAACAACAGTATTTTATAAATCGCATCTTTAGACTCCTTGTCGCCAATTGAAATTGATGTTTCTAGAATTATAATAATAAAAACAGTATATGCATAAATTCGCGCTTTTTCAATGCTTTAATCCAACCAAACTATTAACACTATATTTAAGTTTTAGCCGCTAATCGATTGAGAGTCAATCGGCGACGAGGCTTCGTAAGCTTTCGGATAAATTGAATTCGCATATGCGAGCCCTAGCAAGTATGGGCACAACGAAGCAGATTGCTAGCTACATCATTGCTAGCCACATTCCAAGTGCTGTTGCAGATGTTACGCAGTCTAAGTGGAAGGAAATACAAGTTGACTTGGATTCCATTCCAATGTGGCAGTCTATCGCCAATTTCCTTGAGCAGAGATGCCGGAGTTTGGAGAGCATACATTTGCCGACGACATCACATGCACCAATCTTTGCTGTAGGACGAGGCAGACCCTTTCATCCTGGTTACTCTGCATTTGTGATCACAAACTCTTCCGCATGCATGATATGTGATGGCCATTCTTAAATAATAAACTCCTGCCCAAGGTTTTTAAGCTTGTTGCCTGAGGATCGTTTAGGCGAAGTTAGGCGATTGGATTTAATACGTAAGTGCCTTGGATTGGAGTGCCATCATAGTCTGCTGCATTTTGGTGGGAATTCGCCAGTTCAAGGCCAACAGCCCGCTCCCGAGGTTTCCGCAACTAGCGTTGCTGTTTTTCGTTTAGCTCGTTTATGATCGATTATGTTGTGTTGCTAGCCACTGCCAATATTCTGGTTAGGGACCGCTGCCCTGCCGAGTTCTACTGCCCTGCCGAGCGCTGCTCGATTCTGGCGAGCAGAGGCATCTAGTCACTTGAAGGCTGGCGGATCAGCTGCAGCTGCGGAAGATAAGGACTCCGGTGACTGTATCCGGTATAGGAGACGCAGGGTTCTCTACCCCTCTCAGATGGGTTTTCTATGAAAGTCAGCTTGCAATTCCAATGTTCTGACTACTTTGCGCAATTAACTGCGATCGTTGCCTCCAACATCACTGAACTTTAGCCCAAATTTGCATTGGACGTCAGATCTTGAAAAATTTCCGCTAATGTAAAGCTAGCGGATCCTCATTTTTACCAGCCAGTTTTTTTTCCAAACCAAAGAAGAAGCGCCTTCGCAAAGTGCTCAGCGAGAAGGAGTAATATTACAGACACCGTCGTCACTTCGAGCAGCGCTTGGAGAAGCGTCTGGCCGGGATCTGCACAGTGGTGGCTAGTGTAATTATTTATATATTACCCAGAGTGGATGTGAAGCCGCTCTTGGACTTTGGCAGCGAAATGGCTACCGAGATGCCATCGCCTAGCTGCAGTGACAGCAAGGATGAAGACGACGATGACGTCTATTGTTCTAATTTAAAAATATTTCTGCCAAGCGGTTTTGATTTTGGCAAATATTTGGAAAAAATTAATCTAATAAAAACAATACCTTGTAACGGACAGTGAGGTGGCATCTCTGGAAATGTCGGGTGAGAGGAAGGGGTTGCACGCGGTGTCCGTCCAGATCTCGTCGGCTATTGGGTGGGTTCTGGAACACCCCCTTTTTCTCCCCTCGATGCTGCCTCGGGAATCATAAATTATGTTGCGTGCGTGACCTCACGAACCGCGTAGGTCGAACTCAGGCTCCTGTGAACAGTGCTTATCAGGATCCTTCGGGGATCCCCAAGAATGTGCATGGCCTAGGCTAGCGGCAGGGCGATGGCAACTCAAACGCGGCGAATTATGTTCTCTTACTCCATTAAAATTTCATTTTTTTATTCCTAAGCAAAAAAACATAAAACTCTAGACAACATCCTTTTCCTAGCTGCCTAAATATTCCTAATACTTCAATATATGTTCCTTCTGGCTATGCTTAATAATATCTTATCGCTACAGGTTTGTGAACTTAAATGTATATTCGAACTGGCAGGATTTGCGGACTTGCGTTCATTTTCCTAACACAAGATTTTAATTGCTAAGAGAGCGCTACTATAAAGTCCACGCGTGTGGTTGACTGTCTAACCGGTGAAGCCTCTTGGGCTGGAACTCGGAAAACGAGGAAAAATATTGATCGGAGAATTCCGTATCACTTCAACTGGCTTAACATAGATCGAAGATTACTCACTTTTTGTATCCGCGACGAGTCGTTGAAGCGCTTCCACTACTCGAGGCTGGAAGAGAAAATATACAATTCGGGAGGACTTTTTCCTCACCCGTTAACAATGCCAACAACATTACATTCAGCCAGCAGCAGTGCTCTAACGCGAAAACTCCGCCCACTACTTCTTCTTCTCGGCTCCCGGCACCGTTAGGCCATCAGCCGGTGTTCTCTGTCCTCCATGATGCCTAGCTCTCTCATGAGCTTGTACGTTCCACCTGATCCTACAAACTGTTGCCCAAACACCAAGTAATATGGGGACTCACCCGTGCCGGAATGGATCGAGGTCCTCAAAGCGAGGTCTGCTCGCTGAGATGTTCGTCCCAATTTCTTTGGTCTGCATTTACATACGACCTTATGGCAGCAATGACGGACCTATTCACCCTTTCCGACGCATTGGCCTGCGGTGAATGGACCGCTGTAAAAACCTGCGTCACCCTATTCTCCCGCATTAACGTCCTAAATATTTCTCCTTTGAATTGCGTTCCATTATCTGAGAACACAGTCTCCGGAACTCCGTACGTGTGGAACAACTCCTGCTTCGTGTACTTCACCACTACATCCGCCGAGAGCTTCTTCACTGCCTTCAGGAACACAAACTTGGTGTAATGGTCTAAAGCAGTGGTTCCCAAACTTTTTTCTCTCATAGATCCCTTTCAAGACTTTGCTGGATCCGGTGGACCCCCTGCAGCAATCCCTGCAGCAATCCCTGCAGACCCCTGGGGGTCCACCTGGACCACTTTGGGGACTACTGGTCTAAAGCGATGAATATCCCAATATTTCCACTCTTGGATCTCGGATACGGCCCCAGGAAATCCACATAAATTCGCTGAAAGAATCACCCGAAAACTCTTGGGCCTCTTCCCATTCCAAGTCGCTTCCTACTTCCGCTACTGATTTGTTATAACTTCTGTGTGAGCTTCTGTCGTCCCGTCTCTGAGTTTCCCCATACGGCTTCTTTCCCCATCCTGGCTTGGGAGTGCCGCAATCTCGTCGTACCTCCTCTAAGAATCGTTCACGGCGCCGACAAATCTCCCGTAAGTGGCTTATCGAACGTATCGACACATTCAGCAGCTCGTGGCGGATCTCGGACCTGAGATTCCTCCTTACCATCTCCACAAGCATGGCATCGCTTAATGGAATACTCAGACCGTCCATCAACTGTTCTATCGCCTCGTAAACCGTGTCAAAATCTTCTGCTTCCGATCTCTTATCGCCTCTCTTATGTCCTCATACGACCTATCATCCCTGAAGTGTTTCCTGAGCGCGTCGCATAAATCGTTCCATCTCATTCCTCTATTCAACTTGTGAAAGCGCCAGTAAAATTCTCCCGCTTTCCCATCAAATAACAAAAGTTACTGAGCTGAAAAGTTACTATCCAACGTCTGGTGCGTCAAAGCTTCTACCCGATAGATGAAATTATCGATGGTCATGCCATCGGGATGTCCGCTAAAACGAATCTTCCAGCTATTCAGGATCTGTCCTACTTTCTCCGGTCTATACCCAAAGTTGTGATCAGCCTGTTGCCTCACGCCATTTCCTAAATAGTCGCCCTGATCACGGGTTTCCCTTTCATCACCAACTATCCCACTACGTTGATCGTAGCTTCCTGCTATCTCTTCTCCTTCCCTCTCTGATTGCGCCCTTTGGTGGAACAGTCTGTCCATTTGCGCTGACAGTTGTTCCAGCAGCGTCGCCTGCATGGCGCTGATTGATTGGGACACAATCGAACTCAACTCCGCTGTGCTTCCTGCCGACTCTGCTTGAGAGCTCGCTAGGCTGGTCCCACAGGGTGAATCTGCTCTGCGAGTCAGCTGACTCGTGCTCGCGCCAGTCGTATCGCTGGCCGCCTGTGCTTGCTCGAAACACACTACCTTGCACGTCGGACATGACAACTTCGATTTGGCGTGTGTTGTTATACACTCTTTGTGGAACTCGTGTCCGCACTTGGTTCTGGCTCTGCCGGTTGCCATCTCTTTATTACATAATGTGCAGACGGGCACCTTCACAGGTGTCGCTGCCCCCTTCTCTGCCTCTGCTGGGTTCATTCTTCCTTTCTTGCTTAGCCAAAAATAATACTCGCTTTTCAAATACCAAAACTCTAAAACTGAACTTTGCCTCCGTTCTTACTTTGCCAACTGTCATTGCACGCTGCCTAATGTTCTTCTTCTTTTCGCCATTGCTCCTCTCCTAGTTCCGTTCTGGAAACCGCTCTTAACAAAAATCCCCTTTTTAGCTCTTTGCCGCTAATTCCCAGGCCTGCGATAGCTGAAAACTCTGTGGACGTGGTCATATCGTAACTGCTACGATTGAACTCCAAGCGTCCTACTGCTCTCCTAGGGGATGACGGGATCGCGCTACCAATCTACAGCCGTGGTCAGATATCAGTCCGCTGACTAATACTGCATTTCCAAGCGACTGTGGCACTGGCTCTCCCGTCCCTTCGCTCTTGTAGCAGCCTGCTATCCGGTACTCGTGGTCATTCGGGTCCTGTCCCCTCCTGAAATCCTATGCGAGAAACCGTCCTGCTAGACTCTACTCGAAACTACCGCTATGGCTGCCGTGGCACTGTGGTCTACTCTCTCTTTTATGTGTAGAATTCCAAGCAGTAACTGCGCCACTGCTGAGGATTTTGGTCTGGTTACTACCATGCTACTGTAACCGACCGAAAAGATTTGTTCGCAAAACATGGCTGCGTCTAACCATGCTAAAAACATGGCCCCACGTTGGACGCCAGATAAATTTATGATTAAGATAATTATAACTGTAACGAACAGTGAGGTGGCATCTCTGGAAATGTCGGGTTAGAGGAAGGGGTTGCACGCGGTCTCCGGCCAGATCTCGTTGGCTATTGGGTGGGTTGGGAACACCTCCTTTCTCTCCCCTCGATGCTGCCTCGGGAATCATAAATTATGTCGAATATGTTGCGTGCTCCTATCCTACTCAGGCTCCTGTGAACAGTGCTTATCAGGATCCTTCGGGGATCCCCAGGAATGTGCATGGCCTAGGCTAGCGGCAGGGCGATGGCAACTCAAACGCGGCGAATTATGTTCTCTTACTCCATTATAAATTTCATTTTTTTATTCCTTAACAAAAGACCTTAAAACTCTAGATAACATCCTTATCCTAGCTGCCTAAATATTCCTAATACTTCAATATATGTTCCTTCTGGCTATGCTTAATAATATCTTATCGCTACAGGTTTGTGAACTTAAATGTATATTCGAACTGGCAGGATTTGCGGACTTGCGTTCATTTTCCTAACACAAGATTTTAATTGCTAAGAGAGCGCTACTATAAAGTCCACGCGTGTGGTTGACTGTCTAACCGGTGAAGCCTCTTGGGCTGGAACTCGGAAAACGAGGAAAAATATTGATCGGAGAATTCCGTATCACTTCAACTGGCTTAACATAGATCGAAGATTACTCACTTTTTGTATCCGCGACGAGTCGTTGAAGCGCTTCCACTACTCGAGGCTGGAAGAGAAAATATACAATTCGGGAGGACTTTTTCCTAACCCGTTAACAATGCCAACAACATTACATTCAGCCAGCAGCAGTGCTCTAACGCGAAAACTCCGCCCACTACTTCTTCTTCTCCGCTCCCGGCACCGTTAGGCCATCAGCCGGTCGAGTCTCTCCGCTCTCTTGATCGACAAAGCGCTTTTTGAAAGCGCCGCAAGCGCCCTGTCCCTGCTCCCTATTCTATGGCCGACAGTTAGTCCACGGTTAAGAATTCGCATATTTCACGGCGGCTCCTCCGTTCGACGGCGTGCTCTTTAAAAGCGCCGCCAGCACTCCGTCCTTCTTCACTACTCCAGGATGGCGCCTACTGCACGGCGGCTCCTGTGATCGACGGGGTGCTGCTTAAAAGCGCCGCCAGCACTCCGTCCTTGCCTTCACTGCACCAGGATGGCGCCTTCTTCACGGCGGCTCCTGTGAGGTTAGGGCCGAACCCTATCCGAAGCTCCGGCGAAGCACCCCTTAAAGCGTCGCGAACGCTCCAGCTGCTTCAGCTCAGGGCGAGCTCACTGTGTTTCCAGCTCCTACTTGGCACCATGCCTCGCTGCCTCTAGGGGTCTAGCTCGCACGCTGGTACCCCTGACCTAGCTAAACGAAAACACCTACGTCAGGCTCGCACAACCATGACCTAGCCTTAAGACTCACCTAGCTTCTGCGACCCGCGCCCTGCCTTGACTGAGCTGCACGTACACCGCCAAATGGCCGCTTGTGGCCTTCTTCCTCTATGACTGCTGGTCCTGCGCCAGCTACGTCAGCACGATGATTCCTCAGCGGGTAAAACTACGCTGCAGTTATTCGCACATTAATTTTTCGGCTATATATAGTGTCTTCACGCGTTAGCTACAAGCTAGGGCATGCGTGTCGTTGGCAGTCAAACAAAGAATTAGACAAAAGACAGATGTAAAAATATAATTTCTGGAATAAATTCTACTCGAATCGTCGGATGTCGCTGCCATATATCTAAACGATCACTTCTTTAGTATTTTTGAAGATAGTAGCTTGGGATTTTTGCGCAAATTTTGTTTTTTATATGTTCATATAGATTTTCAATAGTTTGGCACCGATGGGATGGTCAGCACAGAGGTAAGAGGGGAAAGCGAAAGCGAGCGACAGTCGAAGAGAAAGATATTCATAGATATTGCAGAAGAGAAAGATATTCATAGACATTGCAGAAGTCACATTTTAGGCGTAACTGCAATTGATATATCCTTGCAGTCGCAGCGTATATTTTAAGATGGCCAAAGTTGGTCTATACTTGTGAAAATTTTATTATAACATTAATTTTTTATAATACACATTTTAAAAAAAATTTCCCATCTTCTATTTTCAAAGACATCAAAGTTGTGTATTTTCCATAGCTTGCAAATAACTGTTAACCGTTTTTTTGTTAACGCTCTGTTTGCGAGAGCAAACTAAACAAAGCATGCCGTTTCGGTTCCTCTCTGAGCAGCAGGCTTTGTTTTTTTTGTTTCGGTTTTCTGTTGAACGAATTACGATGAGCAAATCATGAAACTCTCATCTACCGAACATCGCTCAATGAGAGATTTGAGTTTCACTCGCCCTGAGAGACTCAGTAAAAGACCGATTGACTGAAAAAGTCAGCGCAAAAAGTCTTTTCAATAATTTGTTTTCGTTTCGCTGCACAGTGGTACATGGAACATGAAATTTGACGAAAAAACTTATTAAAATTTTAAACGTGAATTTTGAAATTTCAAACTAATATATTGATTATTTTAATAAAAAAAATGAATAGTTTCCTTTTAAATTCATTTATTTTGAGTTAAGCTTAAAAACTAAACTCTGGACAACTTTGTTGTCCATTTTGTTAAATATAAAAAATTGATGCACTTTCTTATTAAGTTCTCGTCCCATTTTCAATAAATTTGATGAATCACTGTTTACACGACAGATTTACAAAGCAAATTGACAAGTTGAGCCCACTAAACTTCACATACACACATACATGCACAAAACACTTTTTGAATTGTCGAACGCAAGCAAACGGTCCTAGAATGAGCAGACCAAACGAAAACAGAATAAAGTGTGCTTTGACTGAGCGCGAGCAAAATTTGTTAACGAGCAACTCAATCGGTTGCTCTCAGACTTTTTGCTCAAAGTCTCAGTGACAAACACTTATTTTGAGACCGCTCGAATCGGTTAACAGTTATTTGCAAGCTATGGTATTTTCTGATTGTTCAAGTATATGGTTGTTAAATGATATAGTAGGCCGATCTTTGTGAGATTTGGTCTGATCAGTAAGCCCAAAACAGAATTTATAGAAAACCATCCATCCGGCTGATCCTAATAAAATTTTGCGATTCGGATAAGAATTCCCAAAATGCAATCTGTACCAAGTCTTATCTTTCTAACATAATAAACACTAATGTTATGCCAATTCCGATACGACAGCTATAGGATATAGTCGGCCGATCCTTATGAATTTTGTACATAAGATATTTTGAGCAAATATAACATGTGTGGATAGTCCCTCTAACCTAAACAACACCAAAGTTATGGCATTTACGATTAATTACTTATATGGCAGCTATAGGATATAGTCGACCGATAGGCAAATAAAGTAAAAGTTGACTCTAGAACTAGATGACGAAAAATGTAGTAATCACCTCCACATTTGGCACAGCTGATATCGGTGCATCAAAACGCAAATTACTTCAAGTAATTGCGTATCCACGAAATTGTTTCTGTAAATGCGATCTAACGTTAAAAAGGGTCGTATTGCCGTGGTTAAGCTTCACCCAGTCTGTGTGCCTAATCAGGTTAAATTTCGATCCCGAGTCCATGATTAGGGGTATCCACACCTCCAGTTAGGCAATTTATAAGTCCTTCTCCGTAGCTGCTAATGTTAAAACAATTCTAATACGTTTTCTTCCGTTTGAACCCAGCGTGCTCATCTTAAGATTCCCGTTTCTTGATTGAGAATACAGTTTCGTTCTGCATTTCCGTGCAAAATGACCTATCTTGAAGCATTTTTTACATTTTGCAACTCGCGCCGGGCAGGAGAAATCGCTACTCGCGTGACCCATTCGGCCTCATCTGGGCACTCAATATCCGACTTTGCTTTGGTAGGTTTTATTAGCATGACTTCGGCTTGTTTATTTATTTTTTCCCCAACCTGGCAAGCTTCTATGTCCTCGTCCAAGGAATACTCCCTCTCTAATAGTTTTTTCTATGTACTTTTGGTAGAGGTTTAACACTATTTATTGGTCTTGTAATACAGCCGCTCTAGGCGCTTGCTATTTATCGATTGCCAAGTCGCTCTTGTCCGTCGATTCCTTTACACTCTCTTTGGCAACATCTCCGCTCTCGTTTGTGACGTCACCGCCCGTTGCCTGCTCCCATACTTTATAAGGACAGGAAATCCATCTTTAACATTTACGGATTTAAGTAATTACGGTGGCTACAGTTATATATATCGCCGCCGCAGACCTATTTTGTTTTTTTGTTGTAAATTTGTCGAAAGAATGGTTGGCATATTTTTCCAGTTCTTCCTTAATCCATATTACATGGATATTAAAGGGGTCCATTTTTTACGGCCGGTTCCCGGTGCATACACAGCTTAAGGTACAGCTTATCTCCCACCCAACCGACCGAGGGGAGCTACCGCATGACGTACGGTTCGAATCACGGGTATAGATCCGTGATTCTATGGGTAGTAAGTATCACGAGAAAGAGTGTTGCAAACATAAAGCGTTAAGGATAAAAGGTTTTAAGTTATCCGTAGAGCATACTGATAAGATATGGTGAAGCCCATGGTGGACCGCACATAATACTATAAAGGGATGTGTTGGGCATATGTCGAACTGCAATGGCTGAGGAGTAGAGCACGAAAGTTGCTAGTTCTTTTACTAGGAATGTTAAGAGATGCTGACTGTCTGCATTACCATTATTTAGATTATATAGAAACTCCCAGCATCGTTATACGGTTTGATAGTGATGGTAAGATGATTAGTAAGAGTCTACTATGGTAAGAGGGAAGGTGAATATTTGCATCCCAATTAAGTCTCCTAAGGGCGACAATTAGAAAGTTTTTTCAAATCTAATAGGACACCCAGATCATTAACCTAAGTAAAATGTGCTAGAGAAAATACATTGCCTGGTGAGGACTATCGATAAAATGACTTGAGTTTACATTTTGATCCACTAAGCTGTAGGTCATTTGTTAAAAACCAATTTTGAAATTTATCCAAATCGGATTAAAGTCCCGATTGAGCCCTAGTAAAACTATACCCTAGTATGCCCTAGTAAAACTATAAAGGCAAGTTTAACGTCATCAGCGTACATAAGTACAAGTGAATAAGTTAAGGCAAGGGGCCTAAATCGTTAATAAAAATTTAAAAAGTAAGGGTCCAAGATGGCTTCCTTGTGGCACACCAGATGTGTCGGAGACTAAACGAGAGTAATCATCTTAAAAGAAGACACGTTGGGCTCTCCCAGATAAGTAGCTCGAAATCCAGATAAAAAAATCAGTTGGAAATCCCAAAGGACTAAGTTTTCTTATAAGAAGTGAATGTTTAACAGAGTCACATACTTTACTGAAGACAGTGTAAATGACTGTGTAAACGACTGTTTGTAAGCCATTCCGGAATCCATTCGTTACATAAGATGTTAGCTCCAATAAGTTTGTAGTGGTAGAGCGGCGCTTCATAAATCTATGCTGGCACGGTGATATTAATGAATTACATCTGTACAAATGTGGGGTGATTAATTTTTCAAAAAGCTTTGGAATTGCTGACCATTTAGAAATGCCTCTATAATTGACAGCGTCGGATTTTTCCCTTTTTTTGCAGAGGAATAATGTAAGATTCTTTACACATACAGGAAAAGATCGAAATTTCAAGCGACATATTAAAAAGTTTGAGAAGCGGTCAATTAAAGGGTAGGTTTCGATTAAAACCTTAAGAGTGGGATGATGTGAATACCATCAGGATCTGAAACGAGAGACAAGTCCAGCAGCCGACGTAACAAATTTTCAACGTGATTAATTTGACCGAGTGATATGTCAAACATGCCAACGAGGAAGCCATGGAGCGTGTTAACCAGTTAAGACGGTGAATTATCAACATTAGACCACATGAGTTCTGAGAGATATTAAAGTCACCCAGAGCTACCAGGAGCTCGTTTTAAAGATCACAAATCAGCCTTTCATTTCCATTTTTAATTAGGTTTGTAACACATCAGAATTTTGCGGTACGATTTTTCGAAAATGGCCAAAAACGGCGTTTTTCGACTATTCAACCGTTATTTTCTCGAAAACCTGACGTGATGGCGACCAACTGACCACGGATTCGGATTCAGCGACCCCAAATCCATATAGGAGGTATGGTCTGATCTCTTTTTTTTTTTTTTTTTTTTTTTTTGTGGAGCTGTGTAATGAATGCCTAGTATATGTGTATTTAAATTTAGTAATGTCCGGCACCTTTATGCCAGCTTTTGTTTTGGCGTTGATGTAGGCCGAGATATCAATCTCAGAAGTGTCAGGGACAAGCCGAGAAACTAGTGCAATGGGTTTTGCCGCAGTAACTTATACTGCGGCATCAATTTGTACCGGGGGTCCAGACGGTTGATTACCCTGTTGGGTGATTTTAAGGGGGGAAATTCGGAAGCAATATTTTTCCATGGTCCATCCCTTGGGGTGTCTAGAAATATGAGCGGCTGCATAATTTTGAAGAGGCTGATGATGCGACAAAATTTAACAAAATCTTTGTTTAAGTTACTTTTTTGAATGTTTTTGGTTAAGGTGATAAGATTTCTTTTTTTATAATAAATTTTATTAAATTATAATTTTTCTTTGTTATATCAATCGTTCTTAGCTACTGGTGTACAAATAATAAATACAAAATTTATAAACAAAATATTATTCTCTTTTTATACCCTTGCAGAGGGTATTATAATTTTGGTCAAAAGTGTGCAACGCAGTGAAGGAGACATCTCCGACCCTATAAAGTATATATATTCTTGATCAGGATCACCTCCTGAGTCGATATAAGCATGTCCGTCTGTCCGTCTGTCTGTCTGTCCGTCTGTCTGTCTGTCCGTCTGTCCGTCTGTCCGTCTGTCTGTCTGTCTGTCGGTTTCTACGCAAACTAGTCTCTCAGTTTTGAAGCTACCGAGTTGAAACTTTGCACACACCCTTCTTTCCTTTGCAGGTAGTATATAAGTCGGAACAGCCGGGATCGGTCGACTATATCCTATAGCTGCCATATAACTGATTGATCGGAAATGCCATAACTTTGGTGTTTTTTAAGTTAGAGGATTGGGACTTTCCACACATGTTTTATTTGACCAATATATTTTATGTACAAAATTTCATAAGGATCGGCCGACTATATCCTATAGCTGTCATAGAACGATCGGAATTGGCATAACTTTGGTGTTTTTTAAGTTAGAAAGATGGGACTTGGTACAGATTACTCTTTGGGCAAAATAATTCAATATGCCAAATTTCATAAGGATCGGCCGACTATATACGATCCGCTATATATTTAATAATATAAGATGCGTGGCGCCACCTAGCGGACTGCAAGGGTATATAAACTTCGGCTCCGCCCGAAGTTAGCTTTCCTTTCTTGTTTTACTTTCAATAACCAATGTTGTTCTTTAAGTTAGAAAGATGGGACTTGGTACAGATTCCATTTTGGGCAAAATAATCTGATTTGACAAATTTCATAGGGATCGGCCAACAATATCCAATAGCCACCATATAACTGAACGAAAATGGCACAGCTGCAAGCTTCGGCTCCGCCTGAAGAAGAACTGGGAGAAAAAAATTTTAAAGCATTGTGATAAAAGCCTAACGGTATACATATATGCTTAATACATTTTAATTAATAGATATTAAACTTGCATGGACACTTATAACGGTAAAATATAATATATATTTCCAAATATTTTTCCAATATATCACATATAGCACATCACTAACAGCAGATTTCTTACGCTTTGGAGACTCATATAGCAGCTGAAGATTATTGAACTGTGAATCAAACGTACAGAGTGGGGCATTCATTTCGCGAAAACTGCTATGCAAATCTTTAAATCCACTGTTATTCAGTCTCATGAACGACTTAATTTCATCCTGAACAACACGACAGCCAGCTGCAGCCGTCACACCAAAGGTGATACCTTCGTGAAATGGCAGCCGAAACTGAGGCCGTGAACTCAGTTTCGAGAGTTTGCTAGCTGTTTTTCCTCTGGATAAGACATCAGTTGCATTGTTGGCGGATGATACGTGACGCATTGAGACTGCTCTGTTACTCATTGAATCTTTACTACCCGATTTGCTACAAAAGTGGGGTAAATGGAAGCCGTTGCATTGTTCAAAAGTACAACGGCGTGTTCTTTCGAAAGAATCAGTCCTAAAGAACCCAGAAACCTGACTTTAAAAAAATTAAATAAGTTAATTTCGGAATTTGATTGGTATGATCTACTGGCATGTGAGGATATGAACATCGTATTACAAAAATTGTATTATACTTTGAACATATTTTTCGAGGCTTGTATGCAGTAGAAATATGCGTCCGCTACAACTACTCCGCCTTGGAATACAAGGCACCTTATAAATTTAAAGAACGTTAAGAGTTGACTTTTAAATAAACATAAATTATCTGGCTGTACAGTTAGTTATTCAAGATTCTTAGCAGCTCGGTCCAATTTCACTGTGCACAACGCAGAATGTTAAAGGAGTTATATTTGCGTCTGCCGAATTCAGTTTACTCAGGATCCGAAGCAGTTTTTTTACTTTGTAAACACTAAGCGCAAACAGGTATATTTTCCTCCTCTGCTTACGTTTGAGAACTCATATGCGAACACTAATCAAGCAATGGGCGATCTCTTTGCGTAGTTTTCCCAAACAACGTATTCACCTAGAAGCAGTTCAGCTCAGCCTTACTTTTATAATATCCAATCAGCCAACCTTATATTTTGCCCATCTTTCGATCAAAGTGGTGTGTTATCGGATCTTCTTAAGGTCAAGCCCGTGTATTCGCCAGGCCCTGATGGAGTACCAGGCTGTGTTCTAAATAACTGCGCCGAGGCTCTGTGCAAAACGCTCGTTAAACTCGTAAATGTATCGCTGGAAACTCTGTTAACCATTCGCTTCTTATAAATAAACTCAGTCTTTTGGGATTCCCAACTGATCTTCTTATGTGGATTTCGAGCTACTTATCAGGGAGAACCCAACGTGTTTTCTTTAAAGATGTTACCTCGCGTGTAGTCCGCGCCACATCGGGGGTGCCCCAATGAAGCCATCTTGGACCCCTACTTTTTACACTGTTTATTAACGACTTGCCCCTTACCTTAACTAATTCACTTGTACTTATGTACGCTGGTGAAGTTAAGCTTTGTCTTCAGTATCCGATTTGAATAAATTTTAAAATTGGTGTTTAGCAAATAACCTAAAGCTTAATGGATCGATATTATTTTATCGATCTTGTCCTCACTAGACTATGTACTTTCTCTATGGGAAGGCTTTAGAATGATTAACTCAAGTTAACGATCTAGGTGTCCTATTAGATTTGAATCTTCAATTTACCGACCATATATCTACCATGGTTAATAAAGCTGTTGATGAACGGTTACATTGCCACACTGGAAAATGCCTTAATTATCTATTCGGTTTGAAAACTGAGCACACTTTTTTATTATCTGTAACGGTTCTTTTCCTTGTATACGTAAGAAGAATATGCTAGAAGCGTCTGTGGCAAGTTCGACGCGTTAGTTTTTTGCTTTGCTTTGGACAGATGGCGAAGTCGAGGGATTGAGCCAGCAATGCATTTCAATAAATAAAGTTAATCAACACAAAGAAATTGATCCTTCAGAGCCAGATTCGTTATTGTTAGTAACTAAAAGTAAAGCACCATTGCGATGGAACAACTCGGCTAATGGGAGTGAGGGGCCGTCTTAAATGCAGCCTCACCAAACTGCTACACACAGCAGGTAACTCTACCGCATCCATCGGGGTTGACGCCGTGGGGGTACTGCAACTCAGGCTCGACAAGGTTTGGAATGATTTCGAACTTGCCGGAGATGATCTGAGCGTGCTTGACGACGTCGAGGGCTGGGTTGATCCTGCGAATGACTACGACGAGGATGAGGCGAAGTACATAAAAGCCCGTGCGATTAACTTCAACACCAGGCTGACGCCGCGGCGCCAGTAAGGGAGACAGAATTACCGAAAATTCACATAAAATCATTTGGTGGCAGTTATAAGGCATGGCCAGCCTTCAAAGCACTGCACATTGCAAGCAACATCTGGGTAAGATACAAAAGTACCACTATCTAAAATCGTTTCACGTGGACGAGGTTGCAAGTTTGGTACGCCATTTGCCGATTTCTGAGACCGCATATGACAACGCTTGGGAGCGCCTCAACGAGAGATACGATCGACCACGTCAAATTATTCACAACCTGTTGGACACCTTTATGGAGCTACCATCGACTAACAATGGAGAGGTATCCATATTGCTTAGCGTATCAGATGGTGCAAATGAGGTCATCCGTGCATTGGACTCCATTGGCCATATGGACCAAGACTGCAGGGTTATCCATTTATTGCTGAATAAAATCGACCCAGAGTCCTGCCGCAAATGGCTAGATGCAAGCCGCGCTTCAAATTCACCAAAAGTCGAAGAGTTCTTCAAGTTCTTGGACGCACGATGTGAAGAATTTGAGCTGTGTCAAAGCGATCCTGTACCGAGACAGGGTGGTAACAACAAGAAGACAAGCAGGGCCATGGTAACCTGCTGCGCTGACAAAATTGTTATGCGGATGGGCATCAACTGTCTAAGTGGCTTGCCTATCGACCAAAGCCTTTCTTTTGTAAAGCAAGAATCTCTCTGTTTTAACTGTCTCAAACCAGGACACAGATTATCAAACTGTAGCTCAAAATACAACTGTCAGCAGTGTGGCAGCAGACACCACACACTCATACACACGCATGCTATGCAGACCAACAAGGGTCAAATCACAACCACGTCTTCAAGCGATCGCAAGAATCCAGACATGACATCGGTGACTGCGAGTCACATGTCACAGGCACTACTCACGCCAACCCTATCGTCACATGAGCAAGTAGGACGAACATGTACATTGCCGACTGCATTGGTACACATCCGCAACTCTCAAGGTACATACACAAACTGCCGGGTGCTACTCGACACGGGCTCGGAGTTATCATATGTATCGGAACGCTGTATTAAGGCACTGGGTCTTAGACAGGTTCATGGCTGAATTCTCATTTCCGGCATTTCTTCAATCAAGGCTGATACCACGAGGGGAGTCAGCACACTCACGATCAAGTCACGAGTTTCTGCTCACTCGCTACATGTAAAAGCTCATATTCTAGGCAAAATCACATCTACGATGGCAAGGGAAAACATCGATGCATCTGCGCTTGAGATCTTCACTGAGATTCCGCTCGCAGACACTGAATTCAACTCGGCATCGCCTATAGACGTTCTACTAGGCACCGATTCTGTATGGGCTATTATAACCGGCAACAGAAAGCTGGATGCGCAAGGCAATATAATAGCTATTTCAACAATCTTCGGATGGGTTATCACATCGATTGCGTATCAAAATCGATCAATCACCACGTCAATTTTGTCTAGAGTCGATATCCATGCTACTATACAAAGGTTTTGAGAAATCGAGGACTTCCGAATCACCACTCACCTGATCCTGAAAATGTTAAGGTTAAAGAGCATTTTCAAACCATGCACTCACGCGACTCCAAGGAAAGATACACCGTAGAGCTTCCATTCAAGTATGCAGATCCACAATTCACTGACACTCTGCAGGGAGCAACCTAACGCTTTGCTTCTGTGGAGTGCCGTCTTCATAGAGACACACTCCCGGTATGTACAATTCATGCAAGAGTATAATTCTCTAGGCCACATGCGCCAATTGAACCCTGACGAAATTCTCACCATCGATGGAAGGGTATTCTACATGCCACATCACCCTGCACTTTGAAAGAAACTACGAGTAGTTTTTGACGGTTCATTCCAAGATTCTTCTGGTCAATCTTTTAACGACACCCTGAACGTTGGGCCGAGCATTCAACGAAACCTTTTCGATGTATGCGTACGCTTTCGTATGCATAAATAAGTTTTTTCTGCGGACGCAACTATCAACGTATCGTTTGGAGAGAACATCTTTCAGCTTCACTTCTAGATTACCAACTCTGCACTGTAACCTATGGCACTGGTGTGCATCATTTCTGGCTGTACGGGCTCTTGAGCACCTAGCCAGAGACTACCAACATTTGTATCCAACTGCTGCGCGCATTCTTCTTGAAGATTTCTACGTTGATGAAGTTTTAACAGGAGCTGACACCGAGGAGAAGCTTCTACAAAACAAACAAGAACTAACTCATCTAATGACATGTGCTCAACTCGAACTTGGAAAATGGATTTCCAACAGCAGCCGCGTTGTCGACCCTGAGACAACAATCACAAACAACACATCATACAGTCCAACTCTACTGACACAATCGAATTGCACGCCTTCTCTGACGCATCTATAAAAGATGGAAACATACAGGTTACTATTATAGCTGCAAAGACTCGTGTTGCACCGCTCAAAACACAATCTCTTCCACGCCTGGAATTGTGCGGCGCACTGCTACTAAGTCGACTCATCAACTCAGTCAAAACTGCACTGAAAAACTAAAACGTCACTGTCTACGACTGGTGCAACTCTACCATTGTTTTGGCTTGGCTCTCGCGCATACCAGCCAAACTGAAGACTTTCGTCGCAAACCGCACTGCCGAAATCCTCAGCATCATTCCACAAAATCACTGGCATCATGTCAAATCAGATGACAACCCTGCTGACTGCGCTTCAAGGGGCATGCTAGCTGCTGACTTAGTAAACCACAACCTATGGTGGAAGGGGCCACACTGGCTATACTCAACCGAAGCTGAATGGGTAAAAACACCCAACTCTCCACATTCTAGTTTTATTTCAGATGAACAAGTCCAGGCTGAAGTAAAAGGTTTTGCATTCACAACTATGAGAGCATCCAACACTGAAACCTCACTATTGGGCCAACTGATCGACCAAAGCTACTTCGTATTCTCGCCTACGTTCTCAAGATCATCCGACGCAATCGCAGGAAATCAAACACCGCTACGCTGACATTTGAGAAAATCCATGACGCACGGATCCTGTACCTGCGCCATGCCCAAGACGAATTCCAAGCTGAATACAAGCGACTCCTCAACCAGCAAGATTTGGGGCACAAATCAAAATTGCGCACCCTTTCACCGCAAATCGACAAACATGGGCTCCTGCGAGTGGGTGGTCGCTTAGGTAACTCTGCCAGCGGATGTGCAGCATCCAATAATTCTGGCCAAATCGCATCGCATAACGAAGCTCATTCTGGAACATGAGCACTGGATTCATTTACATCGGTTTATCGGCGTTATTCGTGATCGCCCTCCAACGCTACTGGGTATTTGGCGCACGCAACCTAATTCGAAAGATCACGCATGACTGTCTAAAATGCTTTAAACAACGTCAACACACATCTCACAAATTCATGTCAGATCTGCCGTCTGTCAGAGTTCGGCAGGCATTTCCGTTTGCAAACACTAGCTGCGACTACGCCGGGCCAATCACCCTCAAGGTCCACAAGGGACGAAATCCACGCAAGGAAAAAGGTTACATCTGTCTGTTCGTATGCCTAGCCACTTCTGCCTTGCATTTGGAATTGGCTACAGATCTTACAACCGACACATTCTTGGCGGCACTCAGACGATTCATCTCTCGCCGCGGAAAATGCTCGCAAATGTATAGCGACAACGGGAGAAACTTCGTCGGGGCAAAAAGGGCATTAAACGATATGCAAACTCTTCTGAAGTCAGACGAACACAACAACACTGTACTGAAGGCCCTGGCAGACGAAGGAATTAACTAGAATTTCATTACCCCCCCCCCCATGCACCACACTGGGGTGGCAAATGGGAATCAGCTGTGCGCTCTGTTAAATTGCACCTTCATAGAGTCATTGGTAAGAATGTCCTCACTTTTGAGAAAATGCACACTCTTCTCGCCCAAATAGAAGCTGTGGTCAACTCATGGTTACTATTCTCAACTTCGGACACTGAGGTCAACTATCTGTCGCCAGCAAACTTCCTCATTAGTCGTCCATACACGACAGTACCAGAAGGCAATCTATCACATGTACCAATCAACCGTTTGGATTATTGGCAACAGACTCAAGCTATGCTGCAAGGCTTCTGGAAACAATGGCACATGGAATATCTTACATCACTACAGCATCGGCCAAAGTGGATGAAAAAATCGGTCAACATTGCCAAAGATGACATCGTGCTCCTTAAGGATTCTCACACACCGCCAGCAGCATGGGCTCTCGCAAGAGTCATCGAAACATATCCAGGAAAGGATGGAATGGTCTGCGCTGTACGACTCAGGACTCCAACTGGAGAAACAACCCGTCCAATTGTCAAGATCACCCTATTACCAAATTCCGAAACAGTTTTTCAGGGGAGGCCGGGATGTTGAAAATGCCTTAATTATCTATTCGGTTTGAAAACTGGGCACACTTTTTTATTATCTGAAACGGTTCTTTTCCTTATATACTTAAGAAGAATATGCTAGAAGCGTCTGTGGCAAGTTCGACGCGTTAGTTTTTTGTTTTTCTTTGGTTGGACAGATGGCGAAGTCGAGGGATTGTGCCAGCAATTCATTTCAATAAATAAAGTTAATCATCAAAAGCTATGGCTTGATTTTATTAAGGGGTTAGGTGGGTTTGCGAGGCCAAAAAATTGACTATTTTCAAAACAATTTTTTTACATAAAGCATGAAAATGTTGATTGCAACTTTTAAGTTTCTTAAATATACATATTTAAAAAAAAATTTGGGAAATTTTCAGAAAAAAATATTAAACAGTCAGCCATTGAGACGTCATTTCCCATGACCCCTTGGAAAAAAGGTGCTTTTGCGTTGACAGCATAATTTTTGATAGAATCATCTGAAATGAAAAAAACTAAATATTTTCCTTTAGTACAGACCTAAAACTAGAAACTGAACGAAGGAATAAAAAACAAGTGAAATTTGGATTTTTGGGACACCTTTTCGCAAAAAAATTTAAATTTTTGACAATTTTTTGTTTAAATAGTTGTTATCAACGAAAAAAAATCTTTCGTTGAAGTTCTAGATAATCGTATCTCGAGGACCTGAGCAAAATTTTATCAAGATCGGTTGAGTAGTTTCCGAGAAATCTTGACAACCGACTTCGAAAACACAGTTTTGAGAAAAACGCGCTTAAAGTTTGCGCTCTGCTTGTACCTGACCTCGAGCGCCTTTTCAGGACTGTATGTCCGTAACTTTTATTCGAACCGACTTGAAAGAGAATATTCTTAAGATTCTGTAGAATTTTATAAATAACGATTCAAAAAAACAATTTTTTGAAGCATCCAAACCCACCTACCCGTACATAACTTTAACGTTTTATATATAATTGGTCCGTCCGAATCTTGAGTATGGATCGTGTGTTTGAAGTCCTTAATACAAAAAAAATTCCTGACTTTCGCCCTTAGGGGACTTAAGAGGGATGAAATTCTTCACATCCTCTCTTAGTAGACTTTTATTAATCAACTTACCATCATTAACAAACCGTAGACTTAAACTATCGTTAACTTAAACTATCTTAATACTTAGAAAACTGTAAGATAATACTTAAGAAACTGAATTTCTGAATTAACCCATACTTGACGGTAAATCTATTCTATGTAGCAGTATGGACAATATCACACTCTTAAGTTCGTTCAAGGATTTTCTGTTTGACGTTTTGCACGAAACATCGAACCCCACTCGTAATTGGGTGTTGCTGCTTTCAAGGTTTCAGCAAACCTTGTTTTAGTGATTTTTGGGCACATGTGTTGTGGGAACAAGTTTCATATGTCGAAAGATTCATATTATTTCACGAAGTCGGAATATCCTTTTGTTTTCATTTCATTGCATCTTTATGCTATATATATATGTATATATATGTCGTTGATTTTACATTAGCCATAAGTGATTTCTGCACCTCTGCTTGCAGCTTTAGGTAAGCCTTCTTGTTATATCTACTGTTTGTTGAGTTTTCAAATTCCTATTTGGTTTCCAATTATTGAGCGTCTTCTATTCGACTCGTGCCATGCATTAGCTTGTCACGGTTACTATCGAAGGTGTCGGCATATTTCTCGCTGTTGATCCGGAGGTCCTCATCATGCTTGATATAGCGATCTTTGGATTTATGCATCTTTAAGAATGGATAGTTTCGTTTGAAAGTAGGATGACTTTTGCTTTAAGTCCTGCCCAATTTCTTGCTTGCATCAACGGATGGCTGAAAAATTATTTTAAGGGCAATGTTCTCACTTTCCATCTTTAAGTTTTACGTTTCTGACCGATGGGAGTATTTATTTCGCTGCTAGTATACTAGTAGCTGGATGCGCTCTGACTCGCTACCGAGAGTAGTCGAAGAAACTAAAACTTTTTCTTTGATGGACTTTGGGAAGTGCTACCGATTTATCGATTGGAGGGAGTCACACTGCAGTGGGTGGATTGCCAAATATGCGGTATACAATCGAAAATTGTATGTATCGAGCTGAAACTTGGCATATTTTGAATATACCACTATAAATGTTTAAACAATGTTTTAAGTAAGCTTGACCACCCCTACCTTAATTGCCCATTGAAGGCAACATAACGTATATGTGATCTGAAATTAGGTTTCGATTTTTATACTTATTTTAATAATTATTTTCTCACTAACTATACTGATTTTTATTATTTATAATAAACATGTATTTAATTTTTGCTTAAATAGGATAAACAAGATGTACAGAGTGACTCACAAAAAATTTGCCTTTTAAAATCGCTATACAAAAACGTTGCTATTATTAAAATAATCGCTGCTATTATTAAAATTTTGTGTAAAGTTGGAGACATCGGATATCATGCAAAATTCAACATAGATACAGCAATAAAAATAGAATGTAGACTCCTTATTTGTATCTAAAATTTATGCGAATAAGCTTGTATTAGAAAAATCCTTTCTGGCTGTATCGCTATCGTTCGGTTTCCGCTTCCATTCGGTTTCGGCTTATCTACATGCAATCCCATTTCTTGCCACATTTTCTTTTTTACATGTTTTTTTTCAGATAGCATAACGAGTTTGTCACTTTCGTTTTGTGCTTGCTATTTTTATACTCTTGCAGAGGGTATTATGATTTTGGTCAAAGGTGTGCAACGCAGTGAAGAAGACATCTCCGACTCTATAAAGTATATATATTCTTGATCAGGATCACCTCCTGAGTCGATATAAGCATGTCCGTCTGTCCGTCTGTCTGTCTCTCTGTTTCTACACAAACTAGTCTCTCAGTTTTAAAGCTATCGAGTTGAAACTTTGTACACACCTTTCTTTCCTTTGCAGGCAGTATATAAATCAGAACGGCCGGGATCGGTCGACTCTATCCTTTAGCTGCCATATAACTGATAGATCGGAAACGCCATAACTTCGATATTTTTCAAGTTAGAAGGATGGGACTTTCTATGGATTCTGGATCTGTCAAATTTCATAAGGATCGGTCGACTATATCCTATAGCTGCCATATAACTGATTGATCGAAAATGCCATAACTTTGTTGTTTTTCAAGTTAGAAGGATGGCAGTTTCAATGGATTTCTCTTTGGGCAAAATAATTCGATATGCCAAATTTCATAAGGATCGGCCGACTATATACGATCCGTTATATATCTAATAATGTAAGATGCGTGTCGCCAACTAGCGGACTGCGGCTCAACTGCAAGGGTATATAAACTTCGGCTCCGCCCGAAGTTAGCTTTCCTTTCTTGTTTTTAAGCTCCATTCTATAGGATATTTTAAGAACTAATTCAAAAACACTTATCCATGCATGTATTGGACTTATCCCATACTGAAGGTGTCCATATTTCGGCGGGAAAGATTTTCCATCAATCGAATTCATAAATAGTTTTGGGCCTGCACCACAGATCGAACATTATTGACAGGAGCTAATTCCCGTCAAAATATTTAAAACTTTCCCGTCTCTCAGTGTCAAGGAATCAAATTTTGTATTCTTTCTTTAAAATGTGATCTATTGGGAATTCCTTAGGGAATTCCATTTTGAGTGGCCGACAAAATCTTACATATGCGGGGATCCATTATTCCAAAAAATTTTCTTTCTTCATCTACAAGCTTCAAGCGTATGACGGACTGATCTGATCTGAAGTGATCTGAACTGATCTGAAGTGTCTGTTTCATTACTTTCAAATCTTTTCTCATATATACTTTGTCCAGACGAACTGTGTTGTGTAGTATATATCGCACTTATGTATTTAACTCATATGACGAATTTCAATTTCGTCCAATGCATAATTTATTGTGAGAGGTATTGCTTCTGCTGCTTTAGTTGCAGTCTTTCTGACGAACAATAATTATAAATAAGAAATGTAGTATTATTTGCACTCCATTTTTTTTTCTGATATTTTGACTGCGTGTATCAAAAGTTCAGTATCATTGTCATCGAAACTGCTACATTTGTAAGAAGAGGTCCTCTTTCATCATTATCTAACTTTGGTCTTTCCCATTGTAAGTTTCGCATCTCCGCCTGGTTATCCACTTTTAGACTTTTAATTTTTTTGTAAAGTTCGCCCTTTTGGTTCATCACACAAATCACCAATGTTCAATCCCTTCACTTTAAAGATAAAAAAAATTGCATGATAGCATTTCGACTACAAATAATTTTTAATAGTTTTTCGTCTGTAGAACGTTATGCGGAAACTACGTCAAACTTGAACTTGCGGGAGTAGCGGTAGGTCCCGGAGTCATAGTCAAGGAACGTAAATAGTCTGACTAAATTTACCTGGATTCTGCAAGGGACTGCTCGGGTTGACCAGGCGTTTGCTGTAATCAGGCTAGAGTTGATGTGGGGTGCTTGAAATCCTGGGCTGGTTTTCCTCAAGTACCGGTGGTATGGTGGTTCGGCTGATTCCTTATCGGCCGGTCCCACTGGCGGTCCTTTTCACGGGAGCAACACTCGAAGTAGGTTAGGTAACGCGGGGTCTACTGGTGGTCCGTTTTACGGGAGCAACACTCGAAATAGACTGGTATGCCGCGGGATCTCCTCGGGGAGCACGGGAGCAACACTCGAAGTAGTTATGTAATGCGGGGTCTACTTGTGGTCCGTTTCACGGGAGCAAAACTTGACGTAGACTGGTATGCCGCGGATTCACTTGTGGTCCGTTTACACTGGAGCCACGCGAAGTAGATAGTTTTTAGAGAGTCCTACTTTGTGAATCGTTTTACACAGGATCACATGAAGTACATCAATTTTAAGTGCCGTAGTTTCAACACTGAGTAACGATTGACTCTGATCTCGCAACTGTCTTTATTTTTGAAGAACAATTCTTATATAAGATGCTTAATTATACATACTTAAATCTAAGGAAGGTCAATGTTATGGACGTGCTAAAACTAATGTTAATGCCAGGGTCACCCACCTCTGAGTCTGCTGACTCAGATGGTTTGTTCATGTACCGCTTGTACATGCATTTCGGCATTTCAGCTAGCTGGTTGTTGCTTGCTTTGGTCAGTCGGTCATTCTTCCCGCTGATAATGCTGATTTCTGCTTCTGGCGCCGTCTACTAGTGCTGGGTTATTAGGTTGGATATTGTTTTGTGCTTATTGCTAATAGGTTAGGGGTCTGTATATAGCAACATGCTGATGCATATTGATTGGATCAAATTACTAAGTGTGCATATAGGGTAGTAGGTCTTGGCACTAGGTGCCAACAATAGTTTCTATACAGGGAATTTAATATTAATATGTTAAATAAATATTAAGATTTTCTTCAATAAAATTTTCGATTATATGCCGCATATTTTTCGAAATCCGGTCCAGTGTGCACTGTTGGGAATATTATTTTGCTTTCTTAGCAGAAGCCTTCCTGTATTTCGTATTGTGGAACGATAGAGTCACTATTCGTTCCAATTTGTTTTCATTCGATTGGTTATCTTGGGCCAGCATCGCGTCGGGGTCACCAAAATGTTTATTATACCTTGCAGACGGTATTATAATTTTGGTCAAAAGTGTTCAACGCAGTGAAAGAGTCATCTCCGACCCTATAAAGTATATATATTCTTGATTAGAGTCACCTCCTGAGTCGATATAATCCGTATATATGTCCGTCGGTCCGTCTGTCTGTCTGTTTCTACCCAAATTAGTCTTTCAGTTTTAAAACTATCGACTTGAAACTTTTCCCACATCCTTCTATTGTTTGCAGTCAATATATAAGTCGAAACGGCCGGGATCGGTTGAGCTGCCTATAGCTATAGCTCCTATCCTTATAACTTATTTATCGGAAATGCGAAAAGTTCCGCAATTGCCATGTCATCTTCGCATCGTTCAGCTGCACCCGAACAGACCTTCGATATTGTGACTCCAATCCAATTTTCAGTTATGGTTCCGCCAGACTTTGTATGTGCTTCTCGGACTTGCTTACCGCTCTCTGCCTTGGGCTGGACTTTTACATTTACTTCTCGTATCCGCAAAAATAACACTCTACAGGACGCTCATTCTTCCAGTACTCTTATATGGTGCGGAGTGCTGGACAGTGGTGCAATCCGATGCAGCTGCTCTTGGAGTGTTCGAGAGAAAGATTCTCCGCAAAATCTTTGGTCCAATCTGCGTTGGCGATGCTTATCGCACCAGATGGAACCACGAGCTGTATGAGCTGTACGGGGATGTTGATATAGTAAGCCGAGTCAAAATTCAAAGACTCCGCTGGCTGGGTCACATCGCCCGTATGGAAGAAGACGCTCCGGCTCGTAAGGTATTTGATGCGGTAATCGTCGGAAAACGGAGGAGAGGACGACCCCGGATACGTTGGCAGGACCAGGTGATGGAAGCCCTGTCTACATCTGGTGTTACCAACTGGCGAGCGCGGGCCCAGGACAGGAAAGCGTGGAGGCAGATTGTGCAACAGGCTGTGACCCGATAGGGTTGTGATGGCCATTTATTATTTATTATTCTCGTATCCGCACGGTGATGCTCCATCTGCTGGTATACTTTGAGAGAGCTCGCATACTTCGCTCAGCTCCTCTTTCTCCAGCGCCTAAGCCCAATTTTTCCTTCCCATTTCTAAGCTATGTTATTTTTAATTATTAGTTCATGGTAGCCGGACAAGGGCATGAAGGCGCTTTTTACCTCTCAGAACACATACACAATATGCATACAGTGTTTCGCCTACTTGACACCAGGTGGTCACTGTGCATACGGCCGCAGCGAGACTTGATTAGGAGTCTGACTGGACCAAGGTGTCCCCGATCGAATTCTATGACGGGCTTAAGTGCCGAGTTATCCTTGTTTTGCAGGCGTGAGTTTCTTGCGATAAGGCGAACGCCTGAACGGTCAATTTGTATGCCTCAAGACTAGGCTACCTGATTAGGCTACCTTCTAGGCTTACCCTGGGCTTAAGTTGCATCACAGATCCTTTCGAACTTGCGTATAATCTCACACTTGACTCTAAGACAGTCGGACTCTCCAAAAGCGATCCTTTAGGTTCCCACTTTTGGCTCTTTTAAGGAAACTCTTCAACTTGATTGTCAGACTCTTCAAATTCCCAACCAATGTCGGTCTACTTTCTTCTGTTTCTACACCGTTACTTTCCGCGTCGTTTCTTTCTCACCGTACTTTCTAAACACGACCAAGCAGCATCTCCAAGGACGTGCAACAGTCGCTTTCACCCTTCCCCCTGGCTAGCTCGGAACTCGGATACCTACCTTAACTCCTTCTACCCTGGCTTTGCTCAGGAGATTTAATCTACGCACAATCTAAAATGTATTTCATTTTGGGTTTATTTTTTGACCATCTTTTAATAAAACCAAGCACTTCCTTAAGGCGTACCCAAAAATAAGAGGGAGGGCTAAATTGATAATATTTCATGTGTTTGGATTTCAATCCATTAAGCTTTAGGTTATTTGCTAAGCACAAAGTGTCAAAAAATAATATGTTCCAAAATACCAAGGTTGTGTCAGAAAACATACGAATTGCATTATACCAAATGTCAGCATACCGTGGCACATTGCGCACATGGCAAATTGATGGGTTATTGGGTATATTCCGTTAGAACTTTTTATGTGCATTAAGCCAATGGTAAAAACGTAGCTTTGCAAAATATAAAAGTAAATGCTGAATATATAAAGCAATGTTTTGGTCTAGACAAAGGTAGGTGACCATATCCTGCTCAAGTTAAGGACGGCACAAAACACAAAGCTGGCTTCAAAGTCTTAATGGGAATCTTAATGGATACCGATATGTGTTCAGATCCCTTTTAAGTCGGAGTGAACATACAAGTACGCACCCGCTGATTTGCCTGGTATGTTGAAGTAGTTAAAGATGTATGCGAGATCGCCGGTACTCATTGGTACCATAGATTCAAGACCTGAGCAAGACCTGAGAGCGTAGAGTTATAAAAATTTATGATTTGAAGAGATGAATCCAGATTAAATGAAAATCTGAATAAAGAGAAGTGTGTCGGAAAGTACGGTTCGATAAAATTGAGTAAAAATTGAGTTGTCGCTTTAAGAAAAGTCGTTTTAGCAGGGCGACAGTGTAGTGTCGCTGTCGTCGAGTGTGGTTCGGTGGTAAGGATAGAAAGAAGAAGGGACGACGCAGGCAGGGAGATTTGCAATTTGGCCGTCGTGGGTGCAAAGCCGAAACTCGCTGTACTAATATGATGTCAGAAAATAACTGTGCTGCAACATCAGAAGTGGGATCTGGCTCGCTACCTAATAATTCTGAAGGACCATGGCGAATTTTGATGGAATTGCAAAATATAAAAACAATTGTGCTACCAAAATTCAACGCAGACTTTGACGGCGCTGAGGCATCGGCCTGGTGTTCGACCGCAACGAGTTGTTAATGGCTTTGAGACCATCGTTGGAAGTGGTTGTGCTCAAAGGAGAGATGGTTCATTGAGGAGAGACGTTTATAACAATATTTGACTCTGGAGCGGAATGTTCATTAATAAAATAAAAGATAAGTGACAAATTAGCTGGTAAAAGAATTAACAATGTAGTAATGTTGAAGGGTATTGGTAGTGGCGGCATATGTAGCACATTGCAAATACGTTTGTAGTCGTTTATATGGATGACGTAATGGTGGTAGCTGCAACAAAAAGTGAGCCTTTGGAAAAGTTGCAAATTACTCTTGATTATCTCACGAACTCTGCATTCTCATTCAATATAAAAATATGTTCTTTCCTTAAGTCAACGGTTCAATATTTAGGATATGAAGTGAGTGCAGGTGAAATCCATCCGAATTCGCTTAAAGTTACAGCGTTAACTACCTTGCCACCTCTTCAGTCAGTTTCTGCTTTACGCCAATTTATTGGATTAGCGTCTTATTTCAGGCAATTTATGCAAGGATATTCCTGTTTTATGAAATCGTTGTACCGTTTGACTTCGGAGAAGAATGAATTTGTTTAGAAATCGGAACATGAAGAAATTAGACAGAAAGCTATTTCCATTCTTACACAAAAGCCGGTCTTAGTAATTTTTGATCCGAACCATCCTATTGAGTTGCACACCGATGCAAGTTCTAAGGAATACGGTGCCATCTTGTTACACAAAATCAACAACAAGTCTCATGTCGTTGAATATTTTAGTAAGGCTGCTTCTCCTGCTGAATCACGGCATCATTCCTATGAATTAGAAACTGTTGCTGTTGTTTTGCCTATAAAACATTTTCGCCATTATTTATGGGGTAGAAATATTGTTGTCTTCACTGATTGATACTCACTTAAAGCATCAAGAACTAAACTGGATCTATGTCCCAGAATGCAAAGATGGTGGGCGTATTTACAGTCCTTTACTTTTGACATACAGTATAAAGAAGGTAAACGAATGTCTCATGTTGACTTCTTTTCAAGAAATCTGCCTTCAGCAGAGTTGACTTGCAAAATCCCAGAAATACGAGTTAATCTGGCAGAAATATCAGAAAATTGGCTTTTGGCCGAACAGCGTAAAGATTCTGAAATTGTTAATATTGTGGATAAATTGAAAGAAAATTCTCTTGCTATGGCCATTGCAAAAATTTATGAGTTGAGAGCAGGAATATTATATCGAAAAATTCTGCGAAATGGTAGAACTCGATCCTTATCAATTGTTCCTCGATCATTTAGATGGTCCGTAATAAATCAGGTCCATGAGTCCATCATGCATTTGGGATGGGAGAAGACATTAGATAAGGCCTATGACTATTACTGGTTTGATAACATGTCCAAGTACATCCGGAAGTTTGTTGATAACTGTATTACGTGTAAAATGTTAAAATCTTCTTCGGGTAAAGTTCAAGCAAGTCTTCATCCAATACCAAAAGTATTGTACACCTTGGCACACCATTCGCATCGACATAACTGGGAAGTTGAGTGGCAAGTCTGATCAAAAGGAGTATATCGTTGTCCAGGTTGCCAGGATGCCTTTACTAAATTTGTTTATTTAACTTATTTATCTTAAAATTGATGCTGAAAATTGTATAAATGCTGTCACGTCGGGTATTTCTCTGTTTGGAGTACCAAACCGCAACAAAAATTAAATTGCATTTGATTGCGACAGGTGCAAGTAGAGCAAAGGGTCAAGCTTAACGCATTATGAGCATCTTAAAAAACTTATTAACTGCCGTTGAAACTAGCAATCGATCTTGGCAAGATGCCTGAGGAGAAGTTCAATTATCTTAGAACTGTACAGTTAGTCGAGTGACAAAGGCAAGCCCTTTAGAATTGTTTATAGGTAAAGTTGCCCGCCTATTGGGATTGATTCCACCTTGCGATATGGTAGAAGAGGTCGACTTGGCTGAGGTTAGAGCACGAGCAGGTCAAAATATTTTAGCTGCAGCAGCATATAACAAGGAGAAATTTGATAAAAACAAGTGTAAAGTTGTAGGATGCAAGGTTGGAGATTTCGTATTGTTAAAAAACGAAGAGAAGCATCAAACAAAGTTAAGTCCAAAGTTTAGGGGGCCTTTTCAAATAACTGAATTGTTCGAGAGGTCTTTGACAAATAATAGAAAATATAAATATGCTCATGATGACATACCTGTTGAAACTGTTGAAAGAGACAGTAGTGAAAAGGAATCTGTTGAAAGAGACAGTAGTGAAAAGAACACTGTTAAAAGAGACAGTAGAGAAAAGGACACTGTTGAAAGAGGCAGTAGTGAAAAGAACACTGTCAAAGAGACAGTATTGAGATCATGTAAAGAGAAACTGTTGCAAGATACAGTACAGGTGCCTTAAGGGCTAATAACAAAATGTATAATATTAATGTAAGCACAAGTGCAATACAATTGTTTTCAATGCAGTCATATACATATTTCATATGTTCTATATATAAACAAAATCATTTAAATAAATTGTAATCATACATAAAGGTCCTTGTTTTTTAAAAAAGACTAGATTTGGAACATTAAATAAAGCTCCCGAAAACGCTCGGTAATTGAACAATAGATATATCGGATCGTATATAGTTGTCCGATCCTTATGAGAATTTCACCATAAAATCTATTTTCTAATAAAAATGATTGAAACAGCCCCAAGCATCTTTTAAAATAGAAAGGTTGTGCCTTTTCAGATCGATCAATTATGTGGCAGCTATATAATCGGACGATCCTTATGAAATTTTCCAAATCAGATTACTTTGCCCAAATAAAATCTGTACCATGCCCCATTTTTGTACCCTTGCAGAGGGTATTATTATTTTGGTCAAAAGTGTGCAAAGCAGTGACGGCCACATCTCCGACCGTATAAAGAATATATATTCTTGGATCATCTCCTGAGTCGATTTGAGCACATCCGTCAGTCCGTCTGTCTGTCTGTTTCTATGGAAACAAGTCTCTCGGTTTTAAAGCTAAAGAGTTGAAACTTTGCACACATCCTTCTTTGTTTTCAGGCAGTATATAATTCGGAACGGCCGGGATGGGTCGACTATATCCTATAGTTGTCATATAACTGATTGATCGGAAGTGCCGGTCATATGTCAAACTCCCATGGGTAAGAAGTAGAGGACGAAAGTTTCTAATGAATAAGTTAAGGCAAGGGGAAAGTCGTTATTATTCAATGTAAAAAATAAGTGTTTTGATAATAAGATTTGATAATAATTTACCCTTATTAAAGGATTGGCATAATATAATTTTGGCTGATTGAATATTATAAGTGTAAGGTTGAACTGGAATGGTGCAGGGTGAATACGTGGTTTGAAAAATCTGTGCAAAGAGATCAATGCCTAATCAGGCCATTGCCTGATCAGTGTTCGCTTATGTGTTTTCAAAAGAAAGTAACCGGGGAAAAGATATGTGTTTACAATTAGTGTTTTCGAAGTTATAAAACTGCTTCGGATTCTGAGTTAATTGAATCCGACAGCTGCTCCTATAAAATTCTGCGTTATGCACAGTAAAATTGGACTGAGCTATGAAGTATCTTGAATAAATAATTGAACAGCCACATATTTTATGTTTATTTAAGAGTGTAGTCTTGATGTTCTTTAAGTTTAATAGGTGTCTTGTATAACATGGCAAATTTGTTAAAGCGTACGGATATTTTCACAGTACGCAAGAGTCGGAAAATATATTCCAAGTGGGATCAAATTTATGTAAGGCCATGTTTATATCTTCACATGCCACTAGATCGGAACAATCAATTTCCAAAATTAACTTATTAAAATCGATTTGAGTTTTTAGTGCAGACCTAAGATCAGTTTAAGTATTGGATTCGATTAAAACATCAAGTCGTGGTTCATATTAATACACGGAATAAAACAATAAAGACGGTGAATTATCAACGTTAGAGTTCTGCCATATTAAAGTAACCCAAAACTGGACATAATCAGACAAAAGATTAAACACGAATCGAATATCGGACAAGTGTCACATACAGCGGACACATACTGACAATTTGGGCGGTTCGGACGAAAGTGGTATATCGGAAAAGCAACGTATAAAGATTGATCGAATAAGATGTGATTCTCATTTTGTGATTTTACCTCTTAAGTTGGAGTCCACAGAATTTAGCACTCCTCCACCGCAGAGGTCGATCATGACTAAAAATACTTACCTGGAAAAACTTTGGAGTTTCAAAGTAATATGGGAGTTTCACTCCTACAGGTGAAGAAATTTTTTTCTCGGTTTGGCTTTGGTATCTGGGTTTGTTATCTGGAAAGATGACGGGTGCTCAGAATAAGTGTATTTAAATTTAGTAATATCCTTATGTAGGCTTTTGTTTTAGCTTCTATGTAAATCATGCAAAGTTTTTAATGCCAAACTATTTTTTGTTGCACACCTATAATGCATTTATTTATCACCGAAATTAATATTGTCGCCTGTGCGACTATCGATTCTATGATCCCAGCCAACTTAACAGAAATCAACATAGAGTAAAATTAATTGAAATTCATTGGAATCCTCGATTGGATGAAATGTTTGTAAAGACAGAACGCATACAGTTTCTTATCTGATTTTTTCACCTTGATAGCTGTAAAAATATGAGTGGCTCTACTGAAAGCAGTATCCAACCATGGTTATTATTTCCTATTGCATCTCTAAGGACTCCTTTTTACAGCATTACTTACTGGAGCGCCTTTCATGAAACTTTGAATCATGACAATGGATCATGACAATGGAACAACATTTTAAGAAGCCAATCGCATTTTGGACGACATGCAACATGCTGGACCAAGCTAACTATCAAGACTTGGACTTAGCAATAAAACAATCAATTGGCATTTCATCCCTCTACTTGCGCCGCACTTTAGAAGAATGTGGGAAACAGGCATTAACGATAACATTCGAAAAGCTGATGACGCTGCTTATACAGTTTGAGGCAAATCTTGATTTTCGTTCACATTGTTTATCTGGGATCAGCCGTTGGATCCCGGCTCATTTTCTGACCGAAACTTTCCCGGCTCTCTTTCTGTAAAAGGGAGTACTGGAACGGATGAAAAGATAGGTCTTGCCTATTCACTGAACAGTTTTTCAAAGATGGCCGGTATGTTAGGGAACGAGACACACTTTATTTTAGCTCATATTTATTTATTGTCATATAATCTAATTTTTTATGCTTGTTGGTTGAACGGTTGTAACAAAGAAAATTAAAAAAAATTCTTTCCATGCTGACCACTCTCTTCTTGGCGAATGGAAAAGATATTTATTTACCTCTGCACCGGATATTAAAGCATTGCTGGGCATGGATGATTTTTCCCCTAGCGTCTGGTCTTGAGCCCCGGAGTCACTCTGCATGCTACCCAGCAATGTTTACCAATCCCACGAAATTGTAGACTTGGATGATACTTTTAACATGGGCTTCTCTCATTATCTCAAATTCGTGATCCCTTAATTTTTAAAAAATGTGGATAAAGTAAAGACGAATTATGCAATGTTTCAAATTTTACAGTTTTTTGCCTTTTGCTTCGCCTGTTTTTAATTTTTACATGAAATAATCATCTAATTTCTTATTAATTGCTCTATTTTACCGTTTGGTATGGTTTTCTTATTTTTCGATTTGGCTCGATTTATGCTTATTACTCTAAATTTTTTATTGCCCTATTTAATATTATTGATACCAGGGTAGGGTATTCTCCACGCTTATATACTCAATTTGGGCATAATAGATTCTGTATTCTGTTCTAATTTTAAAGATTTTCAGTAGTTTGTAAATAGTAGAAAGTCATCCACATAAATACCTTCTTCCATGCTCTAATAGAGTTGAATGACAGTAGAAACAAGAAAGGAAAGCTAACTTCGGGCGGAGCCGAAGTTTATATACCCTTGCAGTTGAGTCGCAGTCCGCTGGGTGGCGCCACGCATCTTATATTATTAGATATATAGCGGATCGTATATAGTTCACCGATCCTTATGAAATTTGGCATATCGAATTATTTTGCCAAAGAGGAACCCCCATTGAAACTCCCATCCTTCTAACTTGAAAAACAACGAAGTTATAGCATTTTCGATCAATCAGTTATATGGCAGCTATAGGATATAGTCGGCCGATCCTTATGCAATTCGACAAATCAGATTGTTTTTCCCAAGATAGAATCTGTACCGAATCCCATCTTTTTAACTTAAAAAACACCAAAGTTATGCCAATTTCGATCGTTCTATGACAGCTATAGGATATAGTCGGCCGATCCTTATGAAATTTTGTACATAAGATATTTTGGTCAAATATAACATGTGGTGAAAGTCCCAACCCTCTAACTAAGAAAACACCATTTCCGATCAATCAGTTATATGGCAGCTATAGGATATAGTCGACCGATCCCGACCGTCCCGACTTATATACTGCCTGCAAAAGAAAGAAAGGTGTGTGAAAAGTTTCAACTCGATAGCTCTAAAACTGAGAGACTAGTTTGCGTAGAAACCGACAGACGGACAGACGGACAGACGGACATGCTCATATCGACTCAGGAGGTGATCCTGATCAAGAATATATATACTTTATAGGGTCGGAGATGTGTCCTTCACTGCGTTGCACACTTTTTACCAAAATTATATTACTCTCTGCAAAGTATAAAAATGTATAAAATTTTCGCTTCTTCTTTAAAAATTTGAGGTTTCAGTCATCCACATAAATACCTTCTTCCATGCTCTAATAGAGTGGAATGGCAGTAGAAAAAACTGTATAAAATTTTCGCTTCTTCCTTAAAAATTTGTGGTTTCATTGCTCTTCTACCACAGCCGGATCAAAAATATTGTTTCTTATATAGTTGATTTTCTTATTTTATTTTGACTTATCAATTTTCAATCAATCTAAAACTGTATAATGAAAAAAATTTCTTGCAGTTTCAGCAGATTCAGTAAAACATTACAGATTTTATAGATAGCCATGACTTTTTGAAAATATGAGATTAAAAACTCCTTTTTAATTGATGAAAATCTTGTTTAACTAACTATAATAAATTCAATAAAATTATTTCGAGTTTTTCCTTAAATCCAAAATTAAAACATGGTATAATCTACTGATCTTAATAAGAAAAAAAAATCTTCCATAGGAAAATGTTTGAGGTAAAAATCATAGAAGACCAAAAATTAATGTACAAAATCGGAGATTTCAACTTTGGATGAGAATTCCAAAGATATGGTAACTGCTAGATGACATTTTTTAATTTTAGTTGGTACACATACATTTAAAAAATAATATGTACTAGAAACATTGATGGTCAACGCCATTACACGGCCTACATAATTCAATATATGGTAAAATTTTATCAATTTCTTCTCTTAAGTGTTCCGCGGAAACTGTGGGGTGATAGAACCTATTTTTGTTCTGGACTTTGGTTCAGGGGAGCCTAAAGGTTATGGATCAGATGAAATTATGTGAGGAGATTTTTTGCTCTTGGCCCGTGTTATTAAAGATTATAAAAAATTAAATTATTTAAAATTAATATTATTTGTGTTTATTATTGAGGAAAATTGAACCACTGAACCAGGGTAACGAAAGGGGGAGATTGAAAAGAGAAGTTAGTGCGAGTTAGTAAAATGGAAAAAATAGAGATAAGAATCTCTATTGAGTGAGAATAGAAGCAATAGGATCTAAAAATTGCAATTTGTTTTTTTTTGTTTTTTTATGTATTTAGGAATAATCACCGTGCTTATGTTAAGCTTATTACAAATTTTATAAAAACGCAGTGCACACAAAAGAAACACGTCCGTCCGCTTTAAGATAAAGAGAGGAATTTTATTAAGATAAAGATAGGAATTTGTTTCGTTATTCCAATCTAATTGATTCCTCGAAAGATCTCCTTAGAAGCTTTTAGCTACCGAAAGTTACAAAGGGTAACCTTTGTATATACCTCTTTAGGGTCATTGGTAATGGCTCCGAGGGTGGTCTGACTCCCAGGGAGCTTTGGCGAAGGGTGATAAATTAGCTGCATGGGCTCATGGAGTGCTCGGGGAGGCTCAGGATGTGCACCCCCCACACTCCCCGAACGGCGGACTAGAGGGTCACCATGGTGAAGGAAGCAGTTGGGTTACGGCGACAGGTTGTGCTGACAGCGATAGCCGACAGATCGGCATACTAAAAGGATGCGACGTCAATGCTTATCACCGTCAATGGCGAAGTGCTGATACAAATGGACGGTGTGAGTCAATCTTCGATTTTATCCTCAGCTCTGAACTCCTAGTGGGTAACAGAGGCTTTGAGCCCACCTTTATCGTCAAGAACATGGAAAGAAGGCCTATAATGGGGAACGTCCCCAAAGATAGGCAGAGGTTCCGGAGTTGTAGTCTAGTGGTCTGCCCTGGATAACTCCTTATGCAGAGAAAAATTTAGGACGACGCAGCGCATGGCCGAGGCAGTCTGCGAACTGTGGCCAGCGACATCCTAGACTTCATCCTGGACCTACAACCTACTACTAATAGAACTAATGGGGATAAAGATAGCCGAACCTATGGAGCAGGACTAGTTTTGGTCACACCAGGCTGAACCTTCATGCCAGATGGAGAGACTAAAACGTCAGACTACTGCAGGAGCTACAGGGACGAGGAGAAGGAGGAGTCGGTTACGCACATCCTATGTCGCTGTCTGTTTCCTTCCCAGTAGCCAAGTAGAATATAAGAGTAATGAAGAGTTTTGGTCTCTGTTGCAGAAGGTAGCATCTTTTTATTATACTCGTTACTCGGAGAGTGAAGTATATATTTAATTGTGTATATATAAGTTAACAATGCACCGGTGGTCTGAGCTAAGAGCGGACGACGGACGGCACACGAAGTCTTACGACGGGCGCTGGACGGCGGTCGTGATCTGTGCGAGTTAGGTTTATGATTAAGCTTTTTTCTTAAGTAAGTCAGTTCTGGGCTGACATCCAAATAATAATGGCACCTTATCTGAGACTGGTGTTTTCATCTTTGTCAACCGTCGCGACAAAATAGCTGAAGCTAAGACCCTGCTATTAGCTTACTAGGAAAAGTTCAGCGGCATCATCATCACTGATCGTGGCCACCACCTGGTCTTGATCGGTGCTCTGCAGTGCTACACGACTGTAGAGGCACCTACCGAGTGACCAGCCGTTGTGGGCAGCCACTTTCTGCGGGCAGAAACGTTATAACCATAACCCCCTGCAAGACCCGTGCGGGTGAAGAATATTGTGGGTGAACACGCCGCGACAGTATTACTTTACATTATCTGGCGCCCAACCGAGTCGAAGACACGAGGGAAATTAAAATCTCAAAACTGATACCCTGGGACGGACTGTTCGGGACCGCGCAGGAAACTGCGAAAGATAAGAAGTTAAACTTTTATAGATTCATGTAAGTGAAACCTTTTTTATGAATTGCCAAAAAAAAAAAAACGAAAGAAACAAAAATATTTATTTTTGAAAACAGCGATTCAGAGTCCTAAGACTTGGTTGTTCAGCTAAGTAACCTCACTATATCAGAAGCCGCCGAATGTATATTACAAGAAAAACAAAGTTTGGATCCACAACAAATGCAGGCAATCATAAATGCAACGGTTTCGGCCGCATTACAGGTCCAGAAACAGGAGTTTGAGGAGAAATTGAGAGATGTCACTGATAGGTTTAGTGCTGAAACAGTATCTGCCCCTAATATTGCAGTATATTTGCCTGTTACTATAACCGGTGATGTGCCTTGCGACGAAGGCCTTGATGCAGTAAAGTCATTGCCAGAGTTTGATGAGTCACAGGGAAAGTATGTTTCTTGGCGACAGGCAGCACTAGCATCATATGAGTTGCTTAGACGGTTCGACGGTAGTTCCAAACATTATCAAGCTGTTCTCATAATACGTAACAAGATTAGGAGATCTGCTGATTCTATCCTGTCATCCTTTAATACAGTTCTTAATTTTGACGCTATTATAAACCGGCTTGACTTCACTTATTCCGATAAGCGTCCATTATACTTAATAGAGCAGGAGCTTACGACACTAAGGCAGGGGCAAATGTCTATTACACAGTTTTATGAGGAGCTTAAGAAGAAGCTGACACTCATTACAAATAAGACCAATATGACATATGAGACTGACCGTGCCCGATATATGAACGATAAGTTTAGGGCCGATGCCCTACGTGTATTTATATCCAGGCTAAAGAGGAACTTAACCAATGTACTCTTTGCTGCTCAGCCTAGAGACTTGCCATCAGCCTTGGCAATGGCTCAGGAAGTAGAGGCAAACCACGAGAGGCACGCTTTTGCCACACAGTATGCCAGGTCCGTAGAGGAGAAACACCTTAGACAGGCTCAGAGTCGCCCATTACAAATGACACCGGATTCCAACCACGAACAAATACTTAACAAGAAAGGAAAGCTAACTTCGGGCGGAGCCGAAGTTGATATACCCTTGCAGTTGTGCCATTTCTGATCGTTCAGTTATATGGCGGCTATTGGATATAGTTGGCCGATCCCTATGAAATTTGTCAAATAAAATTATTTTGTCCAAAATAGAATCCGTACCCAGTCCCATCTTTCTAACTTATAAAACATCAAAGTTATGCCAATTCCGATCGATCTATGACAGCTAAAGGATATAGTCGGCCGATCCTTATGAAATTTTGTAGACAAGATATTTTGGCCAAATATAACATGTGTGGAAAGTCTCAACCCTTCAACTTAAAAAACACCAAAGTTATGGCATTTCCGATCAATCAGTTATATGGCAGCTATAGAATATAGTCGACCGATCCCGGCCATTTCGATTTATATACTACCTGCAAGGAAAAAAAGGATGTGTGCAAAGTTTCAACTCGATAGCTCCGAAACTGAGAGACTAGTTTGCGTAGAAACCGACAGACAGACAGACAGACAGACAGACAGACAGACAGACAGACAGACAGACAGACAGACAGACGGACAGACAGACAGGCGGACAGACGGACATGCTCATATCGACTCAGGAGGTGATCCTGATCAAGAATATGTATACTTTATAGGGTCGGAGGTTTCTCCTTCACTGCGTTGCACACTTTTGACCAAAATTATAATACCCTCTGCAAAGGTACAAATAGGGGTGGAAAAATCCATATTTTACCAGGGATCAGGGGCTACAAACAGTTGTCGATAATAGGAGAAGATGGACGTAGATCCAACATCGTCGAAATTCCGTCAATCGACAAACTTTCAGCGCTCTCAGGATTCTGCGGCGCTGCAGGCACTCGATGGACAGCAACAAATTACACACAAGAGACCGATGAACTCTCAAAGATTATCAGACTTTAGGCGTCAAAGAGTTAATCATCTGTTTGAAGAAGATAAAAGTGGTCAAGCCGAGGATTATTACAATCAGATTGATAGTGATGCGGTAGATGACATAAATGAGGAAGAAGGGGATCGTGCATTTTTTAGGGGATCTTCCCTGCTTCCGTTCATCCAACGAAAAGTAGCGGAAAAATCACGAAAATTCCTAATAGACACGGGGGCCTTCAAAAGCTACATCAAGAGAGAGATTGGGTGGCCAACTTCAATTCCTATTGATTCTCCATTTACAGTCAAGTCACTTCATGGGTTTGAAAAAATTGAACACAAATGCCAGTTTTATCTTTTTGGTGTGGAAAGCATTTTCTTCTTATTACTTACAACTTTTGACGGCATAATTGGCCTTGACCTGTTAGCGCAAGTAGGAGCGACTATTGATCTTAAAAGCAATTCTATTAGATTTAATGGAAGATGTGGGGATCTGCACTTTCAAAAATGCGCTCAGGTTAACTTTACGAAGGTTGAAGACATTGTTGTGCCCTCAACGTTGCAGGAAAGTTTTCAGCAGATGATGTCTAAACACTCAGGGGCCTTTTTTGATCCAAATAAGAAGTTACCGTTCAATACAAACGTTGTAGCGACTATTCGGACACAGGATAACGAGCCAATGTATTCAAAGCTGTAGCCGTTTCCATTGGGTGCTGCCGATTTTGTCAATCAGGAGATCAAAGACCTACTAAAATATGGCATTATTCGACCATCTCGATCTCCCTACAATAACCCCATATGGGTTGTAGGTACAAAAGGCACGGACGCCTCGGGATTACCTAATAAACACTTAGTTGTCGATTTCAGGAAGCTTAATTTGAAAACTATTCCCGATAGATACCCAATGCCGATTAAAAATATGATACTGTCGAATCTGGGAAGGGCCAAATTTTTCACTACTCTCAACCTTAAGTCCGGATATCGCCAGATAGAACTTGCGGAATTGGATAAGGAAAAAACGTCTTTTTCGGTCAACGGAGGCTAATAGGAGCTCTGCCGCCTACCTTTCGGACTAAAGAATGCATGAAGCATTTTTCAAAGGGCGGGTTCTACGGGAGAAAATAGGCAGAATCTTTTACGTCTATGTGGATGACGTTATTGTCTTTTCAGAAACTGAAAAGTCTCATGTTGGCCACATTGCGGAGATTCAAAGATCCTGCAGGACGCCAACATGCAAGTATCCAAGGAGAAGTCGCATTTTTTTAAAGAAAGTGTCGAATTCCTTTTTGTTTTGTTGTGACAAAGGAGGGTAGTAGGACAAGCCAGGACAAGGTAAAAGCCATCAAGGAAATCAAACAGCCAAGTAATTTGTTCGAGCTGAGATCGTTCTTGGGCTTAGCAAGTTACTATCGGTGCTTCATCAAACATTTCGCATAAATTGCGACACCTTTGACAGATTTACTGAAGGGTGGAGGTGGCAGGGTCAGCAAATACCGATCAAAAGGCATTTCGGTGAACTTTGATAAAGCCCAGTTAAGCGCATTTGACAAGCTTAGAAATATCCTTGCTTCAGAGGACGTGCTTCATCCTTTGGCATAGGTGCAGTCTTGTCTCAGGGAAATAGGCCTACAAAGAGGATATCCAGAACGCTGAAAGATAGGGAACTTAGCTACTTGCAATTGTATGGGCCTTGGATAGTCTTCGTCACTACCTCTATGGGAAAAGTGATATAAACATATTTACGGACCATCAGCCCCTTATATTTGCGGTCTCTGATAAGAATCCTAATTCAAAACTCAAGCGTTGGAAGGACCGCGTTGAAGAAAGTGGTGCAAGGGTCATGTATAAACCGGGGAAAGAAAACTGTGTGGCGGACGCTTTGTCGCGGCAAGGTATTAACGCTTTGCAAAGCTCAGCGGATTCAGATCGAGCCACTATTTACAGTGAAGAATCATCTGCCCTTGTCATTGAGGCCACGGAAAAGCCACTTAACTGCTTTAAAAACCAGATCATATTGGAGGAGGCGTCCACGTCAAATAAACGATTATTTACTGTTTTTGGTACTTAGACTCGCCATCAAATTGAATTCTCTGATTGGGAGAAATTAGTGGACTTAGTGAAGGACGTAGTAACGCCCAACGTAGTGAATGCCATACATTTTAAGCTCCCAGTCTTGGAACGTATTCAGGATAGTCTGGTTAAGTTTTCGTATTGCAAGTCTTGGGTGGCTGACGTTATCAAGCCGGACGAGCAAAAAGAATTACTAATAGGCACCCACTAAAGCAGGAATTAGGAATTACCCCGATACCATCGCGGGTGGGAGAGAGGCTACACATGGTCATTTTCTCAACAGGGGGGAAGTACTTTCTCACTGCAGTCGATAAATTCAGTATGTTTGTGGTAGTCCAGCCAATAGCGTCACGTGCTATATTAGATGTGAAAATCCCAATCCTTCAACTGGTAAATAATGAGGCATCGTTTAACTCCGAAACTATTAGAGCCATGCTGAAAAATCAGTACAATATAGATATAGCAAATGCCCACTCTTTACACAGTACGTCAAATGGACATGTGGAAAGATTCCACAGTACTCTAATAGAAATTGCTAGAAATTCCTTCAGGCGACCATAGAGTACAATAGTTCATTTCACATTGTCACTAATAAGAAACCTGCTGAGATCATCCATGCTAGTGCTGACCTTGCCCCGGATATAATTATGAACCTTGAACGGGCACAACAGGAGCAGTTAAGTCGGAACAATCCAGCTCGGCAGAATAGGGTATTTGACGTAGGCGATAAAGTTAAACTTACGCCTCTGTATGCCGAGAATAGAGTCGATGCCGATATTGGGACAACAGTCCTAATTAAAGGGAGGGTGGTCCATAAGGACAATATTCGATAAGGCTCCTAAAAAAGAAAAAAATTGTATTCCTAGGCTCACCGTACCAAATTGTGTTAGGTACCCCAAACTCTTTAAGCTAGCAAAGGTAGAGTCTTAGCATCGATTTCGAAGTGCAGGCCCAGAAATTCGCTCATACAACAATTGCCAATGAAAGAATCAAGGAAACAACGAGTTAGGGAATCGAAAATTGTCGTTTATGCCGTCTCTTTTCCCCGAAAGCGTGAAATCATAAATTTAAATTAAAAATATCGAAATTGCCCACACTCTTTCAAAGGTAAATGTTATAAACAATTTAAAGGTGACACTAACATCCCACAGGCGATTCTGAAAGAGGGTTTCACAAAGGTTAATACTAGCTAGTAAGAAATTATTGAATTTTGTAAAATTAATATTTAGTTTGTAATGTAGATAATAATATTTTCCAATCGCACATAATCGCCAGATATATAACGCTGTCACGTGATGGGCCACGATTAACCATTTGCAGAGACTCAACGATCATCCATGCATTTTCGCCACCGCAACGAAATGCTCTCAGACTCAACTCCCTTTTAAGCCTGTCCCTTATTTCACTAAACGAAAAAAAGCCTGCAGCATATAACGGAGTCGCAATTGTTTACAACCAAATGCCACCTGCAGCAGCGTTAAATTGCTTCGCGTCCTGCGTATTGATAAAGATAGAGGTTTAACAGGCTTACTCACAGGCGGCGAACATGAATATGGCCGAGGACGTCCATTTTTTTTAAAAGAAGGAGAGTAGTTAACAATGCACCGGTGGTCTGAGCTAAGAGCGGACGACGGACGGCACACGAAGTCTTACGACGGGCGCTGGACGGCGGTCTTGATCTGTGCGAGTCTATTTATCTGTGCGAATTTATTTATAGAATTTAAGTCATAGAATTAAAAAAAGTAAAAAAGTTAAAAAAATTTAAAATGGCGGCTACAAGCCATTTCCGTGGGCCCCGGCGAAACATGGTGTCCTAACTAAAATTCTGCCGCTTCTTGTAGTGGACTATAATCAAAAATCATTGTTATCACTTAAAAATGATGTTTTCTATGAATGGTAACAAAATTGTTAGTGATTGAATAATAAACATTGGACCTAAAAGATAAAATTTTGCTAATTTTTTTTTATACATGATGTTGCTACAGGGGCGTACAAAAAACCATGCACTTCCAAACAGTTCTTAGATTAAAGGGAATCGGATCAATAGATCAGGGCTGAGAGTTTTAGTTAGATCGGAAAACGTGGTTTTGAGATAAACGCGTTTGAAGATTTTTTAAAAGTTTTGTTTGAAATAACTTTCTTTGCTTCTCAGGACCTCAGTTGCTTATTCCTGGACCATACAGGATCCGCTCTTTTGCTTCGAACTGCAGTTGCTGTGATCCTTTCGGTCGACGATGTGTAAGGCGGGCTTTTTGAACTGCGGATCGCTCTCTTTAAGCCCCTTTTTCGTTTCCCTAGCACAGTGGTTCAAGGTGCTTCAATACAAATAAAATAAATAATTATTTTATAATTATGGGTTTAAAGCTTGTCTGTGCGATTAAGTATTGTATTAAGACAATCTCATCATTCCAGCCTACCACCCACTGCTGGCTTTGTGAAAACGTTGTACACGATAAGTGTGCCGAGTTCACGGTCTCAATTTCGTCTGCCATTTCACCTAGGTTTGGTCTCCACTTTTGCTGTGACGGCTGTCGTGGTGTTCAGGACGAAATGAAGTCATTCATGAGACAGACTAAAAGTGGACTTAAAGAGTTGCATAGCGTAGTTCGCAAAATCAATGACCAACTCTGTGTGCTTGGTTCACAGTTTAGTAGTCTTCAGCTGCTATATGAGTCTCTAAAGCGTAAGAAATCCGCTCTTAGTGATGTGCTCTTAACGAAAAATCATCAGACTGTTTAGCCGACTTATCTCTCTCCACCCCAAAGGCTGGACCTGGAAAAAAATTCGGCTTCCGATACCCAATATAAATGAGCAATTGGCCGATATGTCCTGGAGTTTATTAAAGGATCTAATTCAATCCCCCTTAAAAGTCACCGCTCAGGGTAATCAAACGGCTGGACCTCCGGTACGAACTGATACTGCATTAGTGACTTCGCTTCTGAAGAGATCGAATCACAAGAGTTTGGTGACATAGAATTCTTTTGCATCAAAATCATTTTGTCCAGTCAATCTGTTACCTGTTTCTGCATACCACTTACGTCCAAACCATCTACATACTGGCAACATCTTTCCGCTATTCGATTCGTCTCTGATCGTCTGTCTGATTATGACCAGCTGGCACCTCTGGGTAACTTTAATATCTCAGAACTCATATGGTAAAATGTTGATAATTCACCATCATTATAGCTTAACAAGCACCATGACTTCCCCGTGGGCATGTTTGTCATGTCACTCAGTCAAATTAACCACGTTGGAAATTTGTTAGATCGGCTGCTGGACTTGTGTTTTGTTTCAGATCCTGATGGAATTCCTCTTTATAGAACTCTGTCTCTTTCTAATCCGGAGGATTCATATCATCCCAATTTTAATGTTTTAATCGAAATATATTTTAATTGACCTAAGTTCGTTTCTTTCGTAATGCTGACTTTATAAAACTGAATAAATTAATTTTTAATATTGACTGGTCCGATCTATTGGCCTGTGAAGATATAAAAATATCCTTACATACATTTTATTACGCTTTGAATATATTATTCGACAGTTGAATGTCGTGGAAATATCAGTTTGCTTCAAATAATCCGCCTTGGTATACAAAGCATCTATGAAATTTAAAGAACGTCATGAATAGACTTTGAAATGAACAAAAATTATCTGGCTGTACAGTTCGTTTTTCAAGATACTTAGAAGCCCATTTTAAAGGAGTTTTAGGATCGGAATAAGGTTTATTACTTTGTAAACACTAAGCACAAACGTGTAACTTTAAATTAGATTAATCGTACACTGCTCCGACAGATTACACAGGCCGACAATTTCCAACTTTTTTTTTTTCTCCACGCATAATTTTACCTGCTCTATAACCTTTAGGCTTAGGCTTTAGGAAATTGATCAAATTTTACCATATATTTAATTATGTAGGCCGTGTAATGGCGATGACCATCATTGTTTTTAGTACATATCATTTTTGAAATGTATGTGTACAAAATAAAATTAAAAAAATGGTATCTAGCAGTTTCCATATCTTTGGAATACTCATCCAAAGTTGAAATCTCAGATTTTCAACATTAATTTTTGGTCTCCAATGATTTTTCCCCAAACATTTTTCTATGGAAGATTTTTATTTTCTGATAGAAATCAATAGATCAAACCATGTTTTAATTTTGTTGTATTGTAGACAGCCATGACTAATGTAGAAAATCTTAGATTTCAACTTTGGATGAGTATTCCAAAGATATGGTAACTGCTAGAAACCATTTTTTAATTTTAGTTGGTACAAATACATTTCAAAAATTATATGTACTAGGAACAATGATGGTCATCGCCATTACACGGCCTACATAATTAAATATATGGTAAAATTTGATCAATTTCTTCTCTTAGGTGTACCGCGGAAACTGTGGGGTGATAGAACCTATGTTTGTTCTGGACTTTGGTTCAGGGGAGTCTAAAGGTTATGGAGCAGGTGGAACTATGCGTGGAGATTTTTTGCTGTTGGCCTGTGTAACCTGCTCCGTACTATGGACTATTAAGATCATATATGGAAGGACGAGAGTTCAAAGTCAAAGTCAGAGATACATACTCAGATAACTTTCTAATGAGAGCAGGAGTTCCACGGGGTAGTTTGCTTGGACCGTTGCTCTATTCGTTGAATACTGCAGATATACCCAGCCCTAACAGTCAAAATATGGTAGCTCCCTCTAAAGCACTTATTGCGACCTAAGCAGATGACATTGCTGTCATCTGGATTTCTGTCATCTGGCATGGATTACAGAAGTATCTTGTTGCCCTTGAAGCTTGGTGCAAAAGGTGCAATGTAAGATCAATCCGCAAAAACAACGAACGCCTGCTTCACACTGAAAACGTTCAGAATTAATACCGCCCAAATCCAACTAGAGGGAGTTACCCTAGTCCATCTAAACGAAGTATTACTCTGGGCATTAGTCTGGTCAAGCGACTTACTTTTCGGCCACATCTCAAGTCAACGACTAAAAAGTGTAATATAAGGATTCAGCAACTGCGTTGGCTTATAAATAGAAGGAGCAAGATGATGCTTAGATGCAAAAGGGCAGTATATGTGTATTGAATCCTACTAATTTTGATTTATGGCATACAAATGTGGGGAATCGCAGCCAAATCGAATTACAAACGCATCCAGGTGTTACATGATCGAATTCTAAGAACCATAACAGGCCCTGGTATGAGCGCGGCTCCACTTTTCATAGAGATCTGAATCTACATACTGTGAACGAAAAGATTAGTTGATATAAAAGCCGTTACAGCGACTCACTCTTAAGGCATCGTAGCCTATTTGCTAGAAAATTACTTCCAGATAGACCATTGAGGCAGCTTAAACGGCAAGGTTTTGCCAAAACAATTCGACACGATTCTTAGGCATATATTCTAATTATTATAAGTTAGATATTAAAATTTCATAATGCTTATTTTATATTTTGGTTTGGTTTATTTTTTCTTATATTCCCTTCATGTGATGTTAAGGTACAGAACAGTATAAAGTTGGCCGATCCTTATCAGAATTTTACCAACAAATCAATTTTCTAATAAAAATGTTCTAAACAGCCCCAAGCATCTTAACAAATAGCAAAGTTAAGCCATTTCCGATTGCTCAGTTATATGGCAGCTATAAGATATAGCCGGCGGATCCTTATAAAATTTGGCAGATCGGATTAAGTTGCCACAAAATGGAATCTGTACCAAGTATCATCTTTCTAACTTAAGGGGGGGTTAGGGTTTTAAAAATTTTTTTTTCAAAAAACCTTTCAAAAATACTGTGAATTTTAGATGGATAGGTGCATTATTAATTGACGAGGTAACGCTGGAGAGTTTTTTCCAAATTTGTTTAAATTTCTATTTTTTAAATAACAAATTAGCCGATTTTTTTCCTCAAAAATCATGTTTTTCACTTCAAAGTGTTCCCAAAAATTTAAAAATCGAAACTTCTATAAACCCTCCCAGCGTTACCTGGGAAAAATGTCTATCTAACGAAAGAACTTTGATTTGTTGATTTCAAATAATCTACAACCGATATATGAGGGGCACCGCAATGCAACTTTTTTTCGAAGAGCCTGCTAATAATGGTCGCCATTGCCGTAGTTCTTATTATTTTTTTCTGAAAATTTTACAAAACATTCTTCAAATGTTGTACTTCAATCTAAAAATAGTTTAAATAAATAGATGTTTACCAGATCCTCAAAAAAAAAACATGAAAATGTGTCTTTTTTTGCTCGCTCAGACCCTAACCCCCCCTTAAAAAACCACAAAGTTATGACATTTCCGATTAATCAGTTATTGCATATTTTGCATATTTTTAATTTTGGTGTTTTCAGAATTCAAATAACTTAAACCGTTAAAAATATACAAATACGCAAATTCCGAGGTCTAGTTATATGGAAGCTATATAGCAGAGAGACAGACGGACATGCTCATATCGACTCAGGAGGCGATCCTGATCAAGAATATGTATACTTTATAGGGTCGGAGATGACTTCTTCACTGAGTTGCACACTTTTGACCAAAATTATAATACCCTCTGCAAGGGTATAAAAAGAAAACAGAATAAAATATTTATTATTCATTCAAAAAATGTCAGATTTCGCTGAATTTTGTTTGAATAGTTTTGCACTAAACATTTTTCAACAACATTTTCTGTCCTGGAGAAAATTTTGACACAAACTTGATCTGCGTAGGTATTTTTTAATCAATTTACAAGAAGATTTTGGGTGATAGAAGATTGGGATAGCGTAACCAAATGTTACGCTATCAGCGTTTTGATAGCGGCCGAATTAAATAGACGAGGTTTAATTTCTATTTCAATTTATTATGGGTCAATTTAACCCCCAAACAAAGGCAGCGGCCTATCCAAAACAATGACGAATTACAAGGCACGCCACAGTCGGGAGTCGCAAGATCTCTGGTTCTCCAGAATGACATGGACAACATTTCCTGGACTGAGCAACTCGCCGTCGTCTCCAGCCTCTAGTATTCAGTTGGATCCTGGCAAGACCTCTGGTAGTGGTTAAGGCGTCACCCTAAATATAATTCAATCGTCAATCATCACCCTTAGGTATTTTAGGGTCCGCTGGGAGGTTATGGCCATTCCACAAATCTCTATCTAAGCCGCATCCAGCACCTTGCGGCTACTGACTAGCACCACCTCCGATTTATGATGGACTATGATGAGTTCTATTCGTGTTTTTTTATGGCTTTATTATTCTGCGTCGGTGTCTTTGTGCCACATCTAATAGCTCAATCTCAATCCACAGCCAATCCACAGTTGAAAAATATAGAAAGCTAATATGGGAATCTGAATAAATTTATTTAACTCAGAAACACAAGTGGCATCAATGTGGCATCAAAACTTTAAAAAATTGTTAAACTAACGCTACAGAAATATGCCATTTTTGAGGGCGCTAGGGGGCGTGGAAAACAGACAGACGGACTGACATACACACGAACGGACGGTCGGACGTACATGGCCATATCGACCTGGCTGTTGATGCTGATCAAGAATATATATACTTAATGGTCGTAGATGATTCCTTCCCCTCTCCTGTAACAAACATTCACATGAATACAATATTCCCCTGTACTCTCCAAGTACCGTGAACAAAAAATTGTCATGCTTGTCTATCTGTTTTTCAGTTTTTATACCCTTGCAGGGTATATTGATTTTGGTCAAAAGTGTGCAACGCAGTTAAGAAGACATCTCCGACCTTATAAAGTATATATATTCTTGATCAGGATCACCTCCTGAGTCGATATGAGCATGTCCGTCTGTCCGTCTGTCTGTCTGTCTGTCGGTTTCTACGCAAACTAGTCTCTCAGTTTTGGAGCTATCGAGTTGAAACTTTGCACACACCCTTCTTTTCTTTGCAGGCAGTATATAAGTCGGAACGGCCGGGATCGATCGACTATACCCTATAGCTGAAATATAACTATGTTTCTGAGTTTATTTCGTGTTTCTTAACTTAGAGGGATAGGACTTTCGTATACTGCGATTCGTATACTGCGTGAAAAAAACAGAAGTATGTGTGCAAAGTGTGAAATTGATTGCTTTAAAACTAAGAGACTCGTTTGCGCATAAGCAGACGAACAGACGGAGAAGCTGAACCTGATTCAGGATATAGGTATATATTTAATGGGATCGGAGATGTCTCCTTCAGTGCGTTGCACACTTTTGACCAAAATTATCCCTCCCTCCCAAGGGCTTACAAATGCATAGATTAACAACCAATGAAAATACCTAAACAAGCTTTACTTCATTAATAAATATCTGTTCCTATTCATTAGAGAACAAATTTCTTAATGGTAAGCAAAATTAATACGCTGAAAAGATATTGTTGCGGGTCTTCGAAGCTTAACAGCGTCGCCAAAGGTCTACATTCCACATCCTGAGTCGATACAATTGTATATAACAGTCTATACATCCCTTTGTTTCTTCATTGAGTTTTAAGGCATGCAAGATAGTTTAAGAGAAGCCAAGAATACGCTTTTCAAACGTTATTATTTTCTATAGCCTCTATTCAGCTGAAAAATCAAAATTGTCAATCCCCATGATTTGTAGGAAATAACCATACGTACTCTGATGAATTGCACTTATTGTGTGATAAGACCCTTTAATCTCTATTTAAAAGTTGCTTGAAAGAAAAATGTTTCTAGATAAGCACGCAAAATTAACGCCATGCGGACGGAAAAAAGTACAGTTCGAAAAATTGTTTTATTTTCTCAAGCCATATTATTATTTTTATACCCTTGCAGAAGGTATTATAATTTTGGTCAAAATGGTGCAAGGCAGTGAAGAAGATCCTATATACATAAATACAGAATACAATTCAAACATTTTTATTAGAACATTGATTTTATGGTGAAATTTTCAATAGGATCGGCCATCTATATACGATCCGACATATATATAATCAAATTGGCTGATACCTAACTGCAAGCGAAGTTAGTTTACGCTTAAAATTATCATCAAACGAATTAATCAAACTTGGCCCGATTTAGGAATATAAATTATTTACAAAGAAGTATATTATTTACTTACTTTGATGTTTGTTATATTATAATATAAATAAATAAATAATTATTTGTTTTCAAAATTTTGAAGCTTTTAGAAAAATTAAATTTTAAACAATAACAGAAACTAACTTCAAATATAGTTATAGTCGGACAATCCTTATACCTTAAGGAATATAAAAAAGGAAAAATAAGATCGGCACGGTACCGAAATTTTTAGCCGAAATTTTTAGTTATTTATAGCCGATTCTTATACAATATTTGATCCGATAAAAATAATATTGCGTCTAACTTAGTCAAGAAAGGACTGCAATAAAAAGTCTATATTGGGCTATAAAATTTTCCTATTTGGCTAAATTATGTTTTATAGTTATAAATTAAGCATTGGAATAATTCGACACTAAAACTATTTCAAAAAGTAGTCTTCATCCAGATAACCATCCGAATTTTTTTTTTTTTTTGTAGACCCTACAATTTTTGAACGCATAGATCTCAGAAACTTAGATAGAGGTAGACTTCTATAATATCCACGCTGATCAAGTTTGTGTCAAATTTTTTTAACGCCCCTAAAACCTTTAGCGAATTATTGTAACGTTAGTTCAGGAAACTATTCTGTACAATTTTTGATGCCATACTATATATAATTTATAGCTAATTTATATGTGAAAACCCAATTTCTGCTTAATCGGCTGATTTTTAGAGTTATAGAAATTTATATTCTGATTTCCATATTGGCTGGCATTTTTGACGTGGATTTCAGAGACTTTAAGAGATAGAGCTATCAGATTTGGCACATAGACTCCTACGTTCCTATAATACCACGCAGATCAAGTTTGATAGATTTAAAAAAAAATTTTATGCCAAATGGATCCAAATATGCCAAACTTAAATCGGACCATCGGATCAGCCAAATTTTTCGAATCTATACTTTGAGAGGTTTAACAAGAAGGAAAAACAGAAGCCGAAGTTGATATACCATTGCAATTAGGTAGCTTATATTATTATATATATATCGTTTATAGTTGGCACACTTCTCCAGGCAGTATATATATAAGTCGGAACGGGCAGTATCGTGCGACTATATCCTATAGCTGCCATATAACTGATTGATCGGAAATGCCATAACTTTGGTGCTTTTATACCCTTGTATTATAATTTTAGTCAAAAATGTGCAACGCAGTGAAGTAGACATCTTCGACCCTATAAAGTATATATATTCTTGATCAGGATCACCTCCTGAGTCGATATGAGCATGTCCGTCTGTCCGTCTGTCTGTTTCTACGCAAACTTGTCTCTCAGTTTTGGAGCTATCGAGTTGAAACTTTGCACACATCCTTCTTTCTTTTGCAGGCAGTATATAAGTCGGAACGGCCGGGATCGGTCGACTATATCCTATAGCTTCCATATAACTGATTGATCGGAAATGCCATAACTTTGGTGTTTTTTAAGTTGAAGGGTTGGGACTTTCCACACATGTTATATTTGACCAAAATATCTTGTGTGCAAAATTTCATAAGGATCGGCCGACTATATCCTATAGCTGTCATAGAACGATCGGAATTGGCATAACTTTGGTGCGTTTTAGGGACTTATAGGACTTGATACAGATTCCATTTTGGGCAAAGTTATATGATTTGCCAAATTTTAAAGGGATCGGCCGACTATATCCTATAGCTCTCATATAACTGGACGATCGGAATTGGCATAACTTTTTGGTTTTTTAAGCTAGAAAGATGGGACTTGGTACAGATTCCATTTTGGGCAAAGTAATCTAACTTTTTGATTTTTTAAGGTAAAGATTTTCTAAGGGTACAGATTCCATTTTAAACAAAGTCATTTAAACCATTTTAAACAAGTATCTTTTCCAAATTTCATAAGGATCGGTCGACTATTTTCTATAGCTGTCATATAACTGAACGGTGCTTGGGGCTGTTTCAAACATTTGTATTAGAAAATTAATTCGATGGTGAAATTTTCGGCCAACCGATGATATATATATAATAATATATAATATGACCCGATGATATATATAATATGATCCGATGATATATATATAATAATATAATAAACTGCTACTGTTAGGGTATATCAACTTCGGCTCCGCCCGCCATCGATTGTTTTTTAGCACTAGCCGACGTGGTTACTTAGCATAGTGAGTACCGTATGTAAGTTGAATGATGGTTCTTTATCACAATGATATTGCTCTTGGGAAGAAATTCATGAAAACTTTTTTGTCTTTGGACAAAATGTCCATGTGTAGTATTTCTCCTTTTCTGTGGGTATCGGTGATTCCCCAATTTCCTGTTTGTTTGAATGCCTGTCATACTTGGGCGTATTGCAGATTTTGCAATAAACGACTATCTCACTTCCCACCTTTTCCATCTTTGGAAAGTAGTATTCTGCTAGAACCTGCTTCAAATTTTCTTGGACTGGCCTGTGTGCCCTATTATGTTCGCTGTCAGGACTTCCTTCCTTTCGCCAGGACTGAACTTGTCCGTTGCTGTGTTCTTGCAGTGCTAGAATTTGACGGCAGGAAATCTCTTAACTAGGTCATCCTATACCAGCGCTAGCGTGGGCAGATTACAGTAGATGGCATTTACACCTGTCCTTGAGGTCAGGAGATGAGGATTGTAATCCCCAGAAGGGATAGCACCGCAACGATGCCGTATTCGGAGCCATCCATAGTTAATACAATTATTATTTGTGATCTGGATAACTGAGCATAACGTCTTCAGATGCCTTACAATAACCCGATTTGGGAGGTACAAATTTACGCGTGCTGATTGATTTTAGGAAACTAAATAAAAGGACGATAAACAATACCCAGGGACAGATACCCAACGCCAAATATATTCTCGTTATTGGGGAACCGAGGTAAGTCAAAATACTTCACGACCCTGAACCCAAGACTGGTACCCTCAAATAATACTCGATGAAAGTGAAAAAACTTCCTAGTACGGAAAGCACGGGGGAAAGTACGAGTTGTGAAAGCCCCTTTGTTCTGAGAAATGCAGTCAGCATTTTTGAGTAAACCATTGATGACATCCTCCGGGAACAAGTTGACAAATTTTGCCACGTCTATGCGGACGATTTTAGCTATAGGCGAGTGCCGTCATGTAAAGTATATAGACTGGGTTCTAAAGACCATTTGTAAAGCTAACATGATGGTATCATTACAAAAGTCTCACTTCTTCAAGGTAAACAACCACGGACCTCGAGAAGGTAAAGGCCATCAAGAAATTTCCAAAGCCGAAAATCGTTTTCGAATTACGGTTATTCCTAGGCCTAGCAAGCTACTATAGATGCTTTATCAAGGGCTTCGCTTTAATAACAACGCCAATCAATGACATCCTAAAGGGTGAGAATGGCACGATCAGTAGACCTAAATCGTGAATCGTAAAAGTACAATTCAGTGAAGAACGCATTTTTCAGTAAGGTTAGCTTTAAATAAAGCGAAGGATCCTATAGCAGGACTCTCCTATGGGGTCCTCCTCGCGTATAAATATCCCCAGACAGCTAGACAGCGTTGGAAATCTTGCTACAGCAGCTAGACAACGTTGCGCTTGTGTCAAGAGTCCACCTAAGATCCTCACTTAGCCCCACCCAAGTCTCTAACGCATAACATGCCTAGACCTTTAGAAGGGGACTTTAATAACGTTTTCCCGAACACCACAACCAGCGCCCTGGTTGTGAAGTGCGAAGGTTTCCAATCAGGAAGCAATCAGGCTAAGGGAAGCCCACCAATGGAGCCCCTTCAAAACGAGCCACCTTAGCATTCCGCTAAACGACCCACTTATACCCAATAATACAGACTACAGCACTCCCAGGGACTTTCCCTAATAGAAAGCTATATAGGAAGCACTAAAATACCTAAACACACATAACTCCACATTAAGTGGAGTCAATATATACAGTGACAGCCAAGCGGCAATAAAATCAAACTCAAAAACAGTCTTAGGCTGTTTTCAGGCTGAAAAGGCTAGATTGATTATAAAAAAAGGATAGAAAAGGACAAAAATTAAAAAAAAGGACAAAAACAAGACAAAATGTTTTTCCATACATTTTTTATAATATCACTCTTTATTGGTTGCCAACTCGTTTATAACATTGTCAATGTCATCATTGCAAGCTTCTAAACTTTGATTTTTTATAGATAGGTTGCGCTCAATCATTTTTAAATATTGCTCAGGAATTTCATATTCATGGCAACATATGCCTTTCCGGCGTAGCCCAAACCTAAAAAAGAAAAAACAATTTTAATCAATATGTGAAACAAAAAAGTATTAAAATATTAAATGGTTTTTACAAAATTAGCTTGGCTAAAAACACGCTCAACTTCTGCATTTGACCAGGGCAGCGATAGCAGTTTCACAAAAAAAAAGTGAAATCCCGCACAAGTTTCACAATAAAAGTAACAACTGATAGCACTGTATATAGATATATACGATTTACGATTACAACAGGGTTGCATTCATTAAAATGTGCTGCAATCGATACAAAAGTAATGTACATAAGGATTACTTTTCAGCACTTTACACAAAAATAAAAAGCGGATAAAAAAGACCAGCCCAAAAATAAAAAAGGACTCGGGGAAAAATAATAAAGGACTAGCAGAGAACAGGCTAGGGGATGCTTTAAAATTTTTCCTGCTGACGCAGTTAAAAACGGGACAGGTCTGTCCGGAAAAAGGATAAAACGACAACACTGCTGTGGAGCATATTTTATGCAACTACCCAGCCCTGCAGTGACTCAGACTTCAATACCCAGATGATAGATTCCTCAGAAAAATATCGATGATGTCACAAACAGAGCCAAACAGGAAAGAAAAATTGACCAAAGCCTCAGGAAACTGCTAGACCATAATTCCTTTCTGCGAAAAAGGCGAATTAGATCCGGCCCACGAAATTGCAAGGGACCGAATACGCTCTAGTGTGGTGGATGCCCCTTAAGAGGAAACCACCAGCTGTCTAACCTAACCTAACCTAACCATCAATAAGAAATTTCATGACTTCATTTTTTATGTGGACCTATGCCTTATGTTGTGTATTAAAGTGAGTTTTCTTTAACCTACCGATTATTGTTCGTAACTTTGTCGTTTTATTTTAACCTGGTTTTGTGCAGAAGGCTTGTAATCCCTTTTTATCTTGGCTTCTTGCAAAGAAGACTGCAAAGGTGGTTAGGTTTCGTGGTTAGATTCCACTTCTTGTGCTACGGCTAAAGCCGAAGGTAGGTCATTTTCCTTTGACGAAAAAAGCACATCTTCTGAGGCTGCGTTTGAGTCCCGAAATAAACTTTTTTTAAAATGTATCATTGTAATGAGCTATGACTTTTTGAAAATATGAGATTAAAAACTCCAATTTAATTGACGAAAATATTGTTTAACCACCTATAATAAATTCAATAAAATTATTTCGAGTTTTTCCTTAAATCCAAAATTAAAACATAAGATCTACTGATTTCAATAAGAAAATAAAAATCTTCCATAGAAAAATGTTTGGGGAAAAATCATTGAAGACCAAAAATTAATGTAGAAAATCTGAGATTTGACCTTTGGATGAGTATTCCAAAGATATGGTAACTGCTAGATACCATTTTTTAATTTTAGTTGGTACACATACATTTCAAAAATTATATGTACTAGAAACAATGATGGTCATTGCCATTACACGGCCTACGTAATTCAATATATGATAAAATTTGATCAATTTCTTGTCTTAGGTGTACCGCGGAAACTGTGGGTGATATAACCTATGTTTGTTCTGGACTTTGGTTCAGGGGTTATGGAGTAGGTTATGGAGTAGGTAAAATTATGTGTGGAGATTTTTTGCTGTTGGCCTGTGTAATTGCATCGAAATTTAGCATGGTGCCAAATGAGGAGAGTACCCTTTGGGTACCGCGTTTGGGTATTTTTATTTTACTTCGTTTTATAATAAGGGCCTAATAGGCTGTTAATCTATAATCAAAGGGAAGCAAAGGGTACATTAACCGATTGCTGGTTTGCTGCCGCAAATTGCACTTGAACAAAGTGGACGTGGTTTCAGTTTTCAGTTTGTTGTTTCTGAAGTGTTTGATTCTTAAACGTTCATCGTTCTTTATGTAGGCTATGACACAATATTTTCTTTATTTTACATTTATTATGATTGTGTCTTTGTTGTGTGTACATTTGTGTTCTTGTGACTAAATATTAAATGCTCATGACTTAACATAGGCCTAAATGAATAGTGCAGAGGGCTACCATTATATGGTCGAAATATTAAATAAGCGGCAATGGCCGCTTGCCTCTAAGTAGAGGTGGAGAACTATCGATGGCGCTATCGACAGTATCGATGGTTGGCCGCTATCGAGCAGCAATCGATAGTGTCAGACACGTTCGAGTATGACCCAACCACTATCGATAGCTGGCGTCTCACATCGCGAAAATAATTTCACTTGTGTAAATATTGAAAAATTTCGTATAAAATTGACGGCAATTAAAAAGAAACTGATAAAAATGGATCGCTTTTTAAAAAAAGGTATTAATGAGCTATTAATAGTTTTTAATAGCAGCTGAATAACTACACGCGTTTCAAATTGTATTTTCAATATTTTTATTTTGGGTTCAATTTAACCCTAATATATGCGGCTCCAATCAACTCCAAATCACAACAAACGCAAAACCAAGAGCTTGCGCAGAAGCTCAACCAAAGCTCCCCAAAGCGCATACGCTACAAATAACAATAAAGCGCATGCGAAACTGGGAGACAAAACAGAGACGAAAACATGCTGATAACTGCAGCTTAGCATATTATAATTATTTTATATGCATTCTTTGGTGGCTGCTTGGCCCAACAGGTATGTTTAATGTATTCTACATAAGTATTTTGATGGATAAAGTGGTGAAATTTAGGTACACGTCGAAGGTCCGTAACGCCTTCTGCGCCAAGTGCAGAAAAGCAAGACTGCGATTGCACCAGCACAGACTCTGAAAAGGATTTTTTACCCAATAATTAGAGTAACTCAAAAAGGAGTAAGATTTCACATGTTTGGAAATATTTCAAAAAGTCCGACCACCCAAAACTTGCCAAATGCCTTGACTGTGGCAAGGAATATAAAACAAGCGGCAATACGTCGAGCTTGCGCAACCATTTAAAAAGGTGTCATCCTAGCTTGGAAATAAATAAACCGAACTGTAGCACACCAGCTGAAGTTACAGATAGGAACGATACTGCGTCTACAAGCAGCAGTTGCAGATCAAGTATGAACTCTGTGGCTTCCTACTTCAAAAGAGCTGTCTTGTTACGAGTCGAATTCCAATCGAAAGACCGACATCGACAAAGCATTAACAGAAATGGTTGCTAAGGATGTACAGCCGTACAACCTTGTCGAAAACGAAGGTTTTATTAAATACACTCATGTATTGGATCCTCGCTATAAATTGTCAAGCAGGACCCACTTGCGTGATGTGCTTATGTCCAATCTGTACAAGAAAACCTCTGCCAAATTGTCATTGATATTTGAAGAAGTGTCGGATGTATCAATAACATGTGATTTGTGGACATCGAGTTCCAATGCCAGTTTTTTGACAGTGACGGGTCATTTTGTTCATAACTTGAAACTAAAAACAGCGTCTTTGGCTACAAAAAAAACTATTAATCGTTACAAATCACTGTTCGCAAAACATTGCAGATACTTTGCGAAATATTTTAATCGATTGGAACATTTTAACTAAGACGGTGTGCATTGTAACTGATAATGCCAGCTCCATGCTTACAGCATGTGAAATGTTGCAAATTCAAAATTTTCCATGCATTGCGCCCACGCTCAACTTAGTTGTGCAAGATGCCTTAAAAGTGGATGACACAGTCATAAGGGATTTGTTTACTAAGTGCAAATCAATAGTGAGATTTTTCAAACAAAGCACGATTGCTAACGAAAAATTTAAATTAGCAAAAGAAGGCACGACTTATACTTTGCTGCAAGAAACACCAAAAAGATAGAACTGTTTCATTTTCATGATTGAGAGAATTTTAAAAACAAACGATGCCATTGCCAAAGTCCTATTAGGAACAACAAATGCCCCTCAGCCATTTACTGCTGAGGAAATACTTGTGATAAAGGATATAGAAAAAATGTTGTCTTTTTTCCAGCAAGCAAGTGAAAAAATTTCTGGTGGAAGGTATGTAACTATATCACTAATCATACCCATGGCATATGGACTTTTCCGCAAAATCAAAAGTTTTTCACCTCTGCTACACACTTTGCAAGGAAAAATTATCCAAAATATTTTAATGGAATCAATAAAGAAACGCCTTCCTATTTATGAGCACAGGACATTATGTTGGATGGCAACGCCTCTAACGCTGAACAAGCAGCAGTCTATTTTGAAAACTAACTGGCAAATTCTTGAATCAAAGAGACCTCAAATAATCTGACCATTTCACCAGACACATGTGCCCAGGAGACATTATTTGATTTTTTTTGTCAGCGATCAAATAGCAAAGTCGGAAACGCACAAGTGTATGCTATTCTTATGAAAAGGCTACATTCGTAGAATCGGAAAGAGCGTTTAGCAAGGCAGGGCAAATTGTTTCCGAGAGATGCACCCGGCTCAAAGAAGAAAAAACAAACTTTCTTTTTTTAAATCAAAACTTTTGGTTAAAATAAAACAATTTTCTTTAAAACTTAAAACAAAATTTTACTGTCGGACGATAGTATCGGTGACTATCGATGGCACTATCGACACAATCGAGAATTTGAGAAAATCGCCGGCTATCAATGGTGCGACTATCAATAGTTCTCCACCTCTACCTCTAAGAGACATAGGATTCCTGGGATCACGAAAACTCTGGGAGGTACTTTAAAATGTCTAGTGGATCATCACATTCTGTCATTCTTTATTTGGATTGTCTCATACGGAAATATTTCGCGAGTAGAAGGGTAGCTAACGAAGGGGCGAGTAGCTAACGAAGGGGCGAATCACAATCTTCCAATTGAGCGGCAAGCGCGGTTAAATAAGGCATTATTAATTGCCGCCTGAACTGTCCTGAGCGGTTCTGGCTCCATTGCGACCCTAGTAGTAGGGTAGTACGAAGTAGCTCAAATCGATGCTAAAAATACAAGTGAAAGTGAAGCTTAGCAATAGAAGCTTAAAACAATGCATTTGTCTATTACTTCATTGGCACCCGTTGGCAAACGCACACAAATGCAAAATGAGTTAGTGTGCAGCAGCTCTACAAAAAAGCTCCCAAAAGCGCATGCGCTACAAATACCAGCAAAGCGCATGCGATCGGTGGAGAAACAAACAAAATAGAAATTACTGATAAACCCTCCGCTGCTCCTCCGTTTCAGAGTCTTAATAGATAATTTCAAACAGCTCCGCCTTTGGCTGCTTGGCCCAACATCATCCCCCCTTTGAAGGCTGGACCTTCAACAGAATCCTTGAGGGGCAGCAAACACAACCTTGACACCGAACGCTTAGTCGTCCCAACCGCTGTTTTTTGTATGGCTACACGGTTCATTCCATCTTGCCCAGGAACCTGCTCCAGTATCCTGTCCAGAGGCCACTTCATTGGGGGTACATTCTCATCCTTCACCAGAACTATGCTATGTCACCAACAGAAGCTACGGGTTAGAGGTGCGCCATTTAGAACGCCCATCCAGACGGTTGAGTGATCTTTATTGCTGCTTCTCACAGACCGCCAAAATGGAGAGAGCGTGCAAGAATAAACCGCTACTCTATATATTCCGATAGGCAAAACTCGTGCAGAGAAGTCTGGTGATCTTCGCTTCAACTCGATCAGCTCATTCTTCGCACCCAGAAAATTGGTAGCATTATCCGACCATATCTGTCTGGGTTTACGTCTCGTACGAATAAACCGTTAGAGCGCGCTCAGAAACGAAGCAGTGAAATGGTCCTTGACTAACTCCAAATGGATTGCCTTCGTGCTGATGCTGGTAAATACGCTCACGTGTACGCTCACTCGAAATACACACCTGTTACATCAAAGCTTTGGAATCCTTCAAATCTCACGGTAGGAAGATCAGCCATAACATGCTCCATAAGACGAGACTGCGCGAAAACAGCGTATTTATTTGTTTAAGACCTTTGAAACGGTCTTTCTCCCTCCAATGGACCAATATTGGATTTTCAATGTTGAAATATTGAATGGGCCAACGGACTTTTGCAATTAGCGCTCGAGGGCCAGAGTGCAGGTCTTCTCATGCAAGTGAGTCACTATAGCCGAAGTGACGGGATGGCCTCTGGGAAGAATGATCGGATGACGTCCATCAAAATCCAGCACAGAATTCCACAATCGCCGGTCAACACGAAGAAAGCCAGCATCATCTACAAAAGGAGAAAGCGAGGCAAGCAGGCTTGAGGGTGGAACCAATCTGCGCGATTTTATTAAGCTTATCTCTTCCATAAACTCAGTAAGCTGGGCGACGCACAACAGCAGATGGGATCCTCCTTGGAGATCCTGGATAGAAATGCCTTCGTGACGGATGCGGGGCCAAAATTTATAAATGTAGGCGAACACTCTCTGTAGAGCGGGAATAGAGTTAGCAAACTTTGACAATGAAGCGACGTCCCTGGGTGGAGCCGTAGCCAATAGGGCGCGAAGTGATAGCTTGACATCAGGACATCATTGACGAAATAACCAGAGGATGTAGCAGCCAAACCGTCGAGCACTACTCTTAGCTTAGTAGTGGAGATGTCTTCCTTCATGACCCAGTGATGGGGATGCAAATACTGGCACTTACCTCAAGTCCAGCGACACCAGAAAGATGTGACCCAGATCCAAGTATGAACGTCGCCTATTGGGTCCTTACATTTCGATGACGATCCAGCTTGCGCTCAAGTGAATGGAGTAGACGCAAGGCCTGTTTATAGGATTTTCCTAAAATATTCACATTGTGCTTGATAGCCTTGTAACGAACTGTTTTGCTATGTTTTGCTCGCNAGTGATGGGGATGCAAATACTGGCACTTACCTCAAGTCCAGCGACACCAGAAAGATGTGACCCAGATCCAAGTATGAACGTCGCCTATTGGGTCCTTACATTTCGATGACGATCCAGCTTGCGCTCAAGTGAATGGAGTAGACGCAAGGCCTGTTTATAGGATTTTCCTAAAATATTCACATTGTGCTTGATAGCCTCCTTAGTAGCCTGAACGATTGGCGCCAATTCCCAGAATTGGCGGGAATCCCATTACATCAGGCGGCCAAACGAGTTTTCCCTGTGGTTCCACCTCCTGCAGAAACTACCCATCGAAAACGTGTCTTCTGCACAAGAGGCAGACCGTCTCCTAACTCAATTTGCCCAACTGAGAGCAGATCAAAAAACAGGCTTACTCCAATCAGAAAGCCCACACGCTCTGTCAGCCGGATCAGCCAGAACCAAATTGGCAGGATCCTTCCAGTTGGAGACATCTATGTTCAGGCCAGGTTGACGCTCTATGATGTGAGACGTCACAACTGCCTCAATGTACACAGAATACGTGGATAGGCGTGACTTCAGTCAAACATATACCCATGCTTCATCCGTAGTGAATACAGCGTCTCCAAGGCCAGTCACTGCTACACAGCATTTGGACCGTTGAAACTGAAGTTGGCTGGCCAGCTGTGTCGCGATAAGATGAACTTGTGAGCCGGAGTCAAGTAGCGCTCGGCAAGGAAGAAAAGCTCCTGATCGGCCATGGACGATAATGTTGGCGGTTGGCAAGAACACGACTTCAGCGCAGGAATCCAGGGTGACAAGCGTGTTAGCTGAAGGAGCCTGAAAAGTCACAACCACCGTTTCATTGGCCGGATCCAAACCAAGCGGGAACGGAAGTAATGCTGGATAATTGCTCGCAAGGATGCAACAGAGCATGATGTCGGCGATCAGACGTTGGGCAGTGGGAGGATGAGCATCCGCGGGCTAAATGCACAGACTTGAGGCAAACAAAGCAGAGGGCAAGACGCCAGACCTCATCGTATCGTTCCTCAACTGACAATATCCTGCTACATTTTAATGTGCCAAGATGCAGCACAGGGCACACGAAGCAGGCGGAGCATTCAGGAGCATACACGCTCGATTATTAAATGGCCTACGTCGGCCCACTTGGTTCGCCGAAAAATACAGAGCTTTTGGAAAATGATATGGATGAAGATGCAGCCTTAAATTTCGACCGAAGTCCCGGAACTCATGAAGGCTCCTCATTGAATCGGCCGGATAACTCACGAAGAGTTGCAACGGATCCCGGCTCAACTAAGGGTGGCTCAACTAAGGGCTGCAAGATATCGTTGATGTGAACCTGGAATATTAATCGTTGGTTACTAAAACTGTTGCGCAAACGATCAAGAGCAACGTAATAGTTAGCGTCAGCAATCTCCAGAGCTCTCATAGTCTCCAAGGCTGAGTCCCGCACGCATGAAATGAGCCACCTGAGCTTCTCCATCTTGGTCAAAAGCGGATGACTGTCAATAGTCGTCGTAAACCGGGTGCAGAAATCCGGCCACTCGGCATAGCCACCGCTATATGTTGGCATCGACAACGGGGGCAATGAGAAGGCGTGTATGGAGTAGGTGAAATCCCAGCACCACTGGTACCATTCAAAAGCTTCGAGTGCGCAGCAACTCTCATGGAACGTTTGCTACCTAGCAACATCAACCTGGATGAGAGAATTCCCACTATAAATCACTTCCCATCTCGCTATAATTTAGCTCCTTCAATTCCTCCAGCAGCGTAGTAAATCGATGGCGCTTATAATTGTCCATTGACTCGAGGGTCAGAATTGTTGAGTCGTCGTTCCGCATCGCAGCCTTGACCTTCTGATGCATGACCTGCATTTCCTGACACGTCACCTCCACTCGTCTCCGCAGCATCCTCTCCCTGCTTGAAACAGCAGTAGCTTCAGCTTCAGACTCCATTTTGCAATTAAAATGCAACTTTATAACAACAACAACGGCGTTTTCGTGGCACTTTAATTTCCGATCACAATAATAAACCGGGATAAATTACGTCGGGGTCAAAAAAACGTTACGCTAGTATTAGGCAGCCGAATAAGAAAACGAGTTTCAGTTAAGATTTTCATTTTATTATTAAGGGTTCAATTTAGCCGTTAAAATCGATGCCAAAAATACAAGTAAAAGTGAAGCTTAGCAATAGAAGCTCAGAACAATGCATTTGTCAATCATTTCGTTAGCAAGAGGCGAGGCGGGGAAACGCACACAATTGCAAGATAAATTAGTGTGCAGCAGCTCTAAAAAAAAGATCCCAAAGGAGCACAAATACCAGCAAAGCGCATTTTTGACATACCCAACAGAAGACTTTCTTGAAACACAATATTAGAATACAATATTATAATATTGAATATTAAAATATTCTTGTATTCAGCTTACTTATGTAGTTTTTTTTTACACATTTTTATACCCTTGTAGAGGGTATTATAATTTTGGTCAAAAGTGTGCAACGCAGTGAATGAGACATCTCCGACTCTAGGTTAGATTAGGTTAAGGCGGTGATGCTAGGGGGTCATAGAAGACCCCCCCGCTTCCACTTGAGCCACTAGGGCTCCTTGTATTACCGATGGGGCAAGGGTTTCCCCAAAGTGTTACCCCCCCCCCTTCCTGTCTACCAGGGTCCATGTATGGGTCCCATGGTCCCAACCTGCTTTTTTTATGAATTCAACCAGTCCGCGTGGAGAGAGATCGTTGAGGTCCATGAGTTCTGCGTACCCGAAGTGTTTGAGTCTGCTGCGACCAAGTGCCGGGCAGTGGCATAGGAGGTGCGTGACCGATTCCACCTCCTCTTCATCCCTGCAGCTCCTGCAATAATCATTGTGAGGGACTGCAAGCCTGGCCGCGTGTTCACCTATCAGCCAGTGCCCAGTTATTGCCCCAATCGCTACGCTGCAGTCTGGTCCGGTGAGAGCAATAAGTCTCGCTGATCTTTTCTGAGAGCGTGTCGACCAGATCAGACGAGAGGTTCGACAGGTCTGGAGGTTTCTAAATTTTCTGTTGGCTGCCAGGTCAAAAAACTCCCTGCACTTTAGCCTGCAAGTAGCCAAGGGTATGCCTACTAATTCTTTCTCCGGTAGGAGAGGGTAGGTAGTCTCTGCCCTAGCTAGTTCGTCTCCAGCGCAGTTTCCCTCGTGATCCCTGTGACCCAAAACCCAAATGAGGTAGATGTCATACTGTTCAGCCATCTCGTTTAGAGATCTGCGACTGTCATTGATTGTCCTGGAGTTGGACGAGAATCCGTCTAGTGCCTTGAGGGCTGCTTGACTGTCGGAGAAGATGCATATTGTATCCCGATTGCCCCTTAGTGCTGGGGATTCCAGTGCTTCCTTAATGGCTACTACTTCAGCCTGGAAAACACTGCAGTGGTCAGGGAGTCTGAAGGACTCCTTTAGGCTCAAATGTTCACAAAAGTAACCGCCTCCCACCTGGCCGTTAAGTTTTGATCCATCTGTGTAAATAGGAATGGAGCCCTCCGGTCCCGGTGTCCGGGCGTCCCATTCCTTCCTCGAGGGGATGATGATTCTGTAATTATTGGTGGGTTGGTCGATGGGCACGCAGTAGTCCGTGCCCCCCTCAGGCATGATGTGATGTAGGTTCAGTCTGGTATGACCAAAACTATTTTTGCTCCATAGATTCGCCTCTCGCAGTCTTATTGCCGCCAGTGTGGCTATCTTTACCCCCATCAGTTCTACTGGTAGTAGGTCAAGGATGATATCTTGGGCGTCGCTAGGCGTAGTGCGTAGACTACCTGTTATACAGACTTCCGCTATGGGCTGCGTCTTCCTGGACCTGTCCCTGCATAAGGAGTTATCCAGGCCTGGCCACCAGACCACAACTCCATAGAATAAGATTGGTCTGATGATCGCTGTGTATAACCATCTGACTATCTTGGGGGACATTCCCCATTTCAGGCCTACCTCCTTGCGGCAGGTATAGAGTGCTATTGCCGCTTTCTTATTCCTATTTGCGGTGTTTAGCTTCCAGTCCAGTTTCCTGTCTAGAGTGATGCCTAGGTACTTCGCACTATCACTAAGAACTAGTGATTCCCCTATAAGTTTCGGAAGCCTTAGATTTGGTATCTTGTACTTCCTGGTGAACAGCACGAGCTCTGTCTTGGACGGATTGACTCCCAGCCCGTTCCTTTGCGCCCAGGCCGACAGAACTTTGAGCTTCCCTGTCATTAGGTCGCATAGCGTTTGTGGGTATTTCCCTACGAAGACAATAGCAACATCATCCGCGTACGCAATGATCTTACAGCCGCCACCCTCCAAGAATCGTAGTAGGCTATTAACCGCCACACCTCCTTGCGGGGTGCCCCTCTTGACGTATCTTCGAATAGTAGCCTCCAAGAGTAGCCTCGACACTCCTGTTGACCAGGATCTGCCGTATTAGGTCAATTGATCGGTCGTCTATTCCAAGTCCCGTCAGTGCATCAATGATTGAGCACGGCAAGATGTTGTTGAAGGCCCCTTCTATGTTTAGAAAAGCAACAAGTGCGTATTCCTTAAAGTTGATCGCTCGCTCGGCGATCATAGTGATTTCGTGCAGGGCTGTTGATCGGCCCCTTTTGTAAGCATGCTGAGAGCATGAGATGTCCCTTGGGTTAATGGTTAGTTGGAGATGGAGACTCAGGAGTCTTTCCATAGTCTTAAGGAGGAAGGATGAAAGACTTATAGGTCTGAAGTCCTTAGAGGTGCAGTGGGATGGTTTGCCCGCCTTGGGTATGAATACAACCTTCGTGCACAGCCACGCCTTTGGTACCATACCAGTAGTGAAGACTGTACTGAAGATTTTCTTGATCCATTTCCTTAGGTTAATACCGGCCCTGGATAACTGAGCCGGTATAATACCGTGTGGGCCCGGAGATTTTAAGGGTTTAAAGCTTTCTATTGCCCACTTAAGATTTCTGTCACTAAGTAGATAGTTGAGTAAGCCCTGATGGCCCTGGCTACGCATCCCCTGGGTTGTTTCTTCCGATGAGCAACCCGGGAAGTGTGCGTTGACAAGGGTCTCCAGGAATTCCTGGCTTGAGGTTGTCCACCGCCCATCCGTGTTCTTAATATAACCTACGATGGGGGCTGTAGTAGAGAGAATCTTTCTTAGGCGGGCAGCCTCTGATGTCTCCTGGATATTGGTGCAGAAATTTGCCCAGGCAACCCTCTTTGCCTTACGAAATTCTTTGTTATACCGCCTGAGTTCAGCTTTATAGGCCTCCCACGCGTCATCTGTGTTGGTACGGTGCGCGTGGTTAAAGGCCCTACGTACATTTTTCTTGAAGGGGGCTAGCGACGAGGTTCACCATGGAGGCTTCTCGATCTGCTGCTACCTAATCTTTTCTTGGGGCAGGCCCAATGGTATGCTTTTGCGCTCGTCGCAGTAAGCTTTCCTACCATGGCGTTGAGCCCCTCATAGGTATCGATAGTCTCTGAAGGTGGTTCACCTAGGGATCTATCGAGTATCTTTTTATAGAGCTCCCAGTTTGCCTTCCTAGGGTTTCGAACTGCTTGCTTGGTGACGTTTTCAAAATTTACGGCTACCTCAATGTAGCGGTGGTCTGAAAAGGAGTGTTTGTCTAGGACTCTCCAGCTGGTGATTGCATCAGCCAGGGAGTACGAGAATAGTGTAATGTCAAGAACCTCTCTCCTGTTCTTGACGACGAAGGTGGGTTCTGAATCTCTCTTACCCACTAGAAGCTTAGAGCTGAGGATAAAATCGAAGATTGACTCACCCCTCTCATTTGTGTCCGTGCTTCCCCACTGACTATGATGAGCGTTGGCATCGCATCCTATTAGTAGGTCGATTTTCCTCCTCTCGCTGTCTTCCACTAGCCGCCTAAGTAGCGAGTGCGGTGGGGGTCCTGTTTGGTCATGACCCATATACGCCGAGCATATTCTTAGATGGCCGCCTTGGCCTTCTATCGATGCGGCTGTGTACAGCCTGAAATCCGACGCCCCAAACCCAGAATCCTGTCTCCATGAATCCAGGGTTCTTGGATGAGGGCCACGTCAGCTCCACTCTCTGCGAGATGGAGCAGGAGGGCGGCGGATGCCACCTTACTGTAATGGAGATTTATCTGCAGGAATGTCAGAGAAATCCTTTAGATTTCCCACCACAGTAACCTTAGCCTCGGTATCGGAGCCTAGCAGTGAGTCCTCCTCCATGCCGACGCCCCTAAGAGCCCTTGCCAGGTCACTCTCCTCTGAGGTGTACCCTTCCAGAATGTCCTCGTCCACATCTGACATTCCTTCAGGGCGGACCTCTTCGGTCGGTTCCCCCAAGTCTAGCTTTTGTGCGTCTGTCTCCAAGTCGATGCCTCCTGGCTTATTCTTCGCATCCGACTTGTAGATCCTCACTGCTACGTGCTCGAACCCGTATTTAATACGGCTACCAGCACCCTCCAGGATCCTAGCAGTCTCCTCATTTAGAGTGAGGACGACCTGCCTTCTTAGTCCCACTGCTTCCTCCACCTTGGCGACTCTCCAGTCCGCCGTAGGGAGTGTGGGATTGCGCATTTTTAGCATGGCCAGTATGGTAGCAGGGTCCGCCGGCTTCTCTGTCAGCCATACGCGGGCCCTCGGTTTGCTGGGGATCTTGTCCCAGTCCACCGCCTCCAGACTGGCTCATGGGTAAACCTCTCCAAGCGACGCAATCATCCGCTAGAGGCTTACAGACCTCGCATCTTGGCACGCTATCACCTTGATGCTACCTTGGTACCACCCGGCGTTTTCGCAGTCCGGTGGAGGTTCTCCGCTCTTGAGCATCTCCTCCATGAAGCGCCCATGCAGCTCGTTCACCACCCTCCGCCAAAAGCTCCTTGGGAATCAGGCCATCTTTGGAGCCGTTGTCAACGACCCCAATGATGGTCCTGCCCTAAGTAACCTCTGCGAAGGATCTGTTGCTCTGTTGCGTCTGCACCTTTTTTTTCTTTGCTAGGGGCGCTCCACCGTCCGTCGACCTCTGCCTCTTCGCACTTTTTGCTCTATCCTTGGCAGAGTCGCCTACTTCTGTCGGCTTCATCGGATCCAGTCTCACTCCCGCTTTTGCTGGCTGAAAGTCAGGCAGGATTTCCCTCCGCCGATGGGTCTGCCCTCATCAGAATGAAGGCCGCTCTCCTCCTATCCTTGTAGGAGCCCTTCCGCTGCAAGGGGCCAGCAGTCGCCGGACCGGGGCCTTCCTTAGGGATGCCGCCGGTGCGAGAGGAGCTCGACCCTGGGGTCTTGCTCCCCACACCGTTCGGTGGTCCCATAGTGGGCCCCGTTTTGGGGGTCGGTGCCTTGGCATCTCCCCCTACACCGGCGCAGCTCGCCTCCGGACGTTGTCCTTCAGTGGGGAGCTTCGCCATCCCAGCATCTCTTTGGCCTCTATCTGCCTTGGAGATTGACGGATCCATGATCCCATTTACGGACTTTCTTGGGGAGTTCCGTTCTCCACTATTTTTATTTATGTTTTTGTTTGAATTCATACTTGGACCCACGAGTAGGCGGGAAGGGGTTCGTCCATCATGACATAGCCCGCTTATCATGATAAGCCTGATTGAAACTGAGGGGTCGGCCGGTCCCCCAGAGTCCGCATATTAACGTCCGTGCACCCCCCCGGACATGCATCCCTCGGCATATGCTGTTCCACCTTGGATTGGGGTGATTTGAGGAAGGGAGTGTTCTTCTCCCCGCCCGACTACGATTCGCCAGCGTCCTCGGCAGAGACATGACCTTACCGGGACCTGTTACCAGCCGCCCTCACTTGGAGAGTATAGTCGCACTAGCAGCGGTGTACAAAGTTACGGCACATGAAATCATGCGTTTCTCCCCCTGTAGTACCCGTTGGCTGACGGCCCCGACCCTAGAAAGTATATATATTCTTGATCAGGATCACCTCCTGAGTCGATATGTCTCTTAGTTTTAATATGTCTCTAGTCTCTTAGTTTTAAAGCTATCGAGTTGAAACTTTGCTCACACCCTTGTTTCCTTTGCAGGCAGTATATAAGTCGGAACGGCCGGGATCGGTCGACTATATCCTATAGCTGCCATATAACTGATTGATCGGAAATGCCATAACTTCGTTGTTTTTCAAGTGAGAAGGATGGGAGTTTCAATGGATTCCTCTTTGGAAAAATTATTCGATATGCGAAATTGCATAAGGATCGGCCAACTAAATACGATCCGCTATATATCTAATAATATAAAATGCGTGGCGCCACCTAGCGGACTGCGACTCAACTGCAAGGGTATATAAACTTCGGCTTCGCCCGAAGTTAGCTTTCCTTTCTTGTTTGTTTTGTGATAAGTTTTAATTTGTCAAAATTTTCGTTTCGGGTCACTGTCATAGTTTTTTTTCAATATTTTTTTGTGTTCCCTATAGGCATCACTATTATTTCGACAAAATAATACTTTTGAAACTCTTGAAAATAAATTCTGTTCACTGCTGTAGTTTCTTCACTTCTTTTTAATTTTTTATATTTTTTGTATTTACCGCGCGGAGGATAGCAAGTCACATAATTTCACTGTATCTATCTTATGGGGTCGCGGAGCTGCCCAATTAAAAACCGGCCACCTCTGTGAGAAAGTTGCAGTGTTTGCGGTCTATGCACGAGTATACGGTCAAATGCATAGTAAGCAAATTTGACTGGTGGTTTATATAGTGACATATTCACTCTCACACCCATCTACTAATATCCAATTACTGCATATCCAATTACTGCAGCCAAGTAAACAAATAACAAGAGCTGCGCATCATTTTTGCTGTGCAGAAAATTTAATATAAACAAATGACCGATATTCAGCGGCGATCGCGCCTTAAGAATCTTATACAAACCAAATAATCTATAAGCTCTCTCAATGAATCAAGCGACCAACTGCACTCTCATTCTAATGTAAACAATAGACAATAGCCAAAACTAAGATTTTCATTCTCTTTGTAAATTAGTCTTAAGCTGAAATCCAATTGACACACACGAAACCTTTCTTTCGTCCCGTATAATTTTAATAAATAATAAATAACAAAACAATTTTAAAATTGGTTTTTTTTATTTTATTAAAAACGGATCTTAGCGTTGTCCTTAGTCTTTCGACGGGACATTTATTTGACTCAAAATATAAACTATTTCAGTGGCGCAGCCGGTAGGATACTTCAAGTATCCGAAAAAAAGAACCGCGAGTGGAAAATAAATTAAATTTTATAATCCGCAATTCGCAAAAATACACGCTTCAACTGGGAAAATAAATCCAATTCGGTCATCCCAAATAAGTGGAAGCAAAACAAAAATTCAAAAACACAAAAACCTGTAAGTCCAAAGGCAAGGTAAAAACATCGAACTAAGTGACAATCAAATAAAAACATCGAACTAAGTGACAATCAAATAAAACATCGAACTAAGTGACAATCAAACAAAAACATCAAACTAAGTGACAATAAAAAAAAAAAAAAAAAAAACAAAAAA
>JAJJHT010004927.1:0-40008 GCA_021223865.1 Drosophila pandora | reverse complement strand
ATGTAATAAATTTAAAAAAAAAAAGAGCAACAACAACAACAAAATGGCACAACCAGAGAATACATTAAACGAGAGCAACCTTGCTGAGGCCCGTGGACAACTTAAGGATGTCCCTCCATTTAGGGGAGAGCCAGAAACACTTTTTACCTTCATCAGTAGAGTGGACTACATACTGTCCCTCTACCATACCAATGATGTGCGACAACAGCGCATCCTGCTTGGAGCCATTGAGCGGAACATAGAGGGTCATGTGACTAGAACATTGGGTCTGCCAACCATAGAAGACTGGCCAACCTTGAGATCCAGAATGATCAGCGAGTATAAACCACAGGCGCCAAACTACAAGCTGCTGGAGAACTTCCGCGAGACACCCTATAAGGGAAATTTGCGTGCATTCTGCGAGGAGGCCGAGCGACGACGCCAAATACTCATCTCCAAATTACATCTGGAAGGTAATCAATCAAACTTATTATTTATTTGCAAGCGGTCCGAGATTCCATGAAAACACTAGTTCGAAAACTACCAATTCAATTGTTTACAATTTTGGCCCATCACGACATTCCAGACTTGAGAAGTCTAATTAACATTGCACAAAATGAGGGCATTTACGAAGAACATATTAATTTTGAAACAAATAAAAATATTGAAATTAAAAATAAAACTCCAAATTTTTACCAAAATCCGAAAGCATTTAAAAATTACCCAATCAATCAATCCCAATACCAACTGAGATACCCCCAATACCCTCATCCATTACAACCCAACTTTAACCCATACATGCATGCACCCAGACCCATTTATACACAACAATTATCTAACAACCAACCCATGGGACCCGGACAAACTTACCCCGGACCCAACAGGTACATGAATCCTCAACCAATTTTTAACAGAATTCCATTTCCAAAATCCAATTTTAACCTAACCCCTCAAACACAACAACCACGTATGCCATCTAACCCAAACTTCCCACTACAACAAACAACCAAACGACCAAGACCATCGGACAGTGAACAAACCAAAATGTCCATTGACGAACTCAGATTACAAGAAGCACAAGAATACGAACAAAATTATCAACAACCATACGAACAAGAATACTACGACTACACTCAGTACCAGGACCAGACTTATGAAGAACAGTGTCAGGCACCACTCAATCAAGATCAAGCCGAAATCAATTTTGACGAAAATTTTCAGTCACCAGCCCCGGAAGATACCAATACCTAATAATTACCCACAAGGGCCACGCTCACAAATGTTTGATTGACACAGGATCCACAATCAACATGACGCGAAAGAATTTTTTTTCTCTACCAACACACAATACTGAATGTGAAGTTTTTACATCAAATGGCCCGATGACATTAAAAGATTCAATAACTCTGCCAAGCAACATAGAACACCTGCACAATTTTACTTACACGACTTTTCTGACGACTACGATGTGCTAATTGGCAGAAAACTGCCCAATAAAGCACAAGGTATAATAAATTATAAAACTCATACTATTACACTTTTCGATAAAACCTACCCATTGATAGACACAGATTCAAACAAAGGTCAATTTTTCTACACACAAGATTCATATGAGAAACCAATCCCCAAATCAGATAAAAAAATAGACTTTTCACCATTCCGTCTGGATCACCTTAATCCGGAGGAAACCTATAAATTAAAACATAATAAATGTAATAATAAACAAATTTAAAGATTTGCAATATTTTGAAGGAGAGCGTTTGACATTCACAAACACAATCAAACATGTATTAAACACAACACACAATTCGCCCATTTATTCAAAACAATATCCACTTGCTCAAACACATGAAAATGAGGTAGAGAACCAGGTGCAGGAGATGCTTGAGCAGGGATTGATCAGAGAAAGTAATTCACCCTATAATAGTCCCACTTGGGTTGTACCAAAGAAACCCGACGCTTCGGGGAAAGCAAAATACAGAGTAGTCATTGATTACAGGAAGCTAAATGGAATAACCATTCCCGATAGATTTCCTATTCCCAACATGGACGAAATTCTTGGAAAACTGGGAAAATGCCAGTACTTTACAACAATTGATTTGGCTAGGGGTTTTCATCAGATAGAAATGGATTCAGAGTCCATACAGAAAACTGCATTTTAAACTAAACGCGGTCATTATGAATACGTTCGCATGCCATTTGGCTTAAGAAATGCACCCGCCACATTCCAGAGGTGCATGAATAACATACTCCGACCATTAATTAACAAACACTGTTTAGTTTATTTGGATGACATCATTATTTTTTCCACATCTCTAGACGAACATTTAAGCTCATTGCAATTGGTTTTTGAAAAACTGTCCGAATCAAATCTAAAGTTGCAACTAGATAAATGCGAATTCCTGAAAAAGGAAGCAACCTTTCTAGGACACATCGTAACACCCGATGGAATAAAACCAAACCCTCTTAAAGTAGAAGCCATAGCATCATACCCAATCCCAACAAAAGTAAAAGAAATCAGAGCATTCCTCGGAATGACTGGTTATTACCGAAAGTTTATCCCAAGCTACGCTGACATAGCAAAACCCATGACCCGCTACTTAAAGAAAGGAGCAAAAATAGACATAAACAACCACGAATATGTGGAAGCATTCGAGAAACTTAAAACCCTAATAACAAGCGAACCAATTCTACAATTGCCCAATTTTGAAAAGAAATTTGTATTGACTACAGACGCTAGTAACCTGGCTCTTGGAGCTGTCCTTTCTCAAGACAACCACCCCATATCTTTCATAAGCAGAACATTGAATGACCATGAATTAAACTACAGCACCATCGAAAAAGAATTACTTGCCATAGTTTGGGCCACAAAAACATTCCGTCACTACTTGTTGGGAAGGCATTTCCAAATAGCTAGTGACCATCAGCCTCTCAGATGGTTACATAATTTAAAGGAGCCAAATGCCAAACTGCAGAGATGGAGAATTAGATTGGCTGAGTTTGACTTTCATATTGAGTACATAAAAGGGAAACAGAATTCAATTGCTGACGCACTGTCCAGAATCAAGGTTGAGGAGAATCATTTCAGTGAAGCCACCCAACATAGTGCAGTAGAAGATAATAATGATCTTATCCAGTTAACAGAAAAACCAATAAATGTATTCAAAAAACAGATAATATTCATTAAATCAGATCACAATAGTGTAAAGCAGACAACCGTTTTCGGAAATTCAATAACCACAATTCACTATAACAACATGACTGTTGAGAACGCCAAACAATTCTTACTTGACCACTTCATTTCCAAAATCATTGCCATGTACATCGTGAGCGATGCCGATTTCGAGATCATCCAGACAGCCTATAGGGAAATTATAAACCCCTCTTATACTAAAGTGACTCGTAGCCTCATTTTATTGAACAACGTGAGCTCATATGCTGAGTTTAAAGAAATCATACTTCAAGCCCATGAAAAACTGTTGCATCCAGGTATCCAAAAAATGACTAAATTATTCAAAGAAAATCATTATTTCCCAAATAGTCAACTACTAATTCAAAACATCATAAATGAGTGCCGTGTGTGTAACCTAGCCAAGACAGAACACAGAAACACAAAAATGCCTTTTAAAGTCACACCTAGCCCTGGGCATTGCCGCGATAAATTTAGACATCTATTCATCCGAGGGTAAGCATTACCTTAGTTGCATTGACATTTACTCGAAGTTCGCCACTCTAGAACAAATAAAAACAAAAGATTGGATAGAATGCAAAAACGCCCTGATGCGTATCTTTAACCAACTCGGAAAACCTACATTGTTAAAGGCAGATAGGGACGGTGCATTTTCCAGCCTAGCTCTTAAGCAATGGCTCGAGAGTGAGGGTGTTGAATTACAATTAAACACAGCTAAAACGGGCGTGGCGGATGTTGAGAGATTACATAAAACAATAAATGAAAAAATTCGCATAATCAATTCCTCCAAAAACGATGAAATCAAACTGGGCAAAATGGAAAATATTCTTTACATTTACAATCATAAAACCAGGCATGACACCACTGGACAGACACCTGCTCACATATTTCTTTACGCCGGACAACCAACCCTGGACGCACAAAAAATTAAAGAACAAAAAATAAACAAATTAAATGATGATCGTCAGGAATACGACATAGACACCAAATTTAGAAAGGGTCCCCTTCAGAAGGGAAAATTAGAAAACCCATTTAAAGAAAACAAAAATGTCGAACAAACCGACCCGGACCATTACAAAATCACTAATCGAAACAGAGCTACTAACTATTATAAAACGCAGTTTAAAAAACGAAAGAAAATTAATGAGGTCCCCATTCCACAGGTATCTGGCGCACAGTAATGATACTGTCCCTGTTGCTTACCATGAGCCATGCCCAACAAATTCAGATAGGCGGCATTGATACAAACCATGGATATCTTCTTTTCTCAAGTAAACCAATTCAAAGACCATCAGCATTCGAACATCATTGCCTAACAGTCAACCTCACAGAAATAAACACTATAACCACATATTTTGGAAACAAAATACAAAACAGTACAGACACACCCCGGATCAAATTTTTGTATAACAAACTGATTAAAGAACTAAACGGGATCACTCTACACAAAGAACGTAGACAAAAACGCGGTCTTTTCAATTTCGTAGGCTCAGCTTTTAAATTCCTTTTCGGCACACTCGACGACAACGACAGAATACAATTCGAAGAAAAACTAAATTCGGAGGCGGAAAATTCAATAAAAATCCACGAATTTAACGAAGTAATGCAGTTTGTTAATGACGGATTGCAGAGAATCAAAAAGTATGAAAACAATAGAAATAGCATTGACACCTTGGTTTATGAACTAATGCAGTTCATTGAGTACATTGAGGACCTTGAAATGGGAATGCAGCTCTCACGACTGGGACTGTTCAACCCAAAACTACTTAATTACGACAAGCTCCAAAACGTTAACAGCGAAAACATATTATTAACCAAAACATCCACTTGGATTAACTATAAGAATAATGAAATACTAATAATCTCACATATTCCTATTAATCATGAACTAATTAACACTATTAAAATAATCCCTTATCCCGATAGAAATGGTTACCAATTGGAGTACTCAGGCAGCGATTCTTACTTTGAAAATGATAATAAAATTTATAATCAAGACAACAAAGAAGTAAATAGTGAATGTATTGCAAATATAATAAAACGAAGAAACCCAACATGTAATTTTGTACCAGCCCTTACAAAAGAAATAATTAAGTATATTGAACCAAATGTAATAATAACATGGAATCTGACCCAAACAACTCTTACACAAAATTGTCAAAATTCAAACAGCAACATACAAATAAAGGGAAATAAAATTATAAGAATAACACAATGTAAAGTAAAAATCGAAAATATTATTTTAAGCGAAAATTATTTACACCCAGAAATTGACCTAACACCTTTGTATCCACCGCTCAACATAACTAAAATAAAAATTATAAAACACAATGACATTATAAAAATGATTTCCCAAAACAATATCACACTTTATACAATTATTATACCGGCTATTCTGGCTTTGGTCGCAATGATTTTTATTCTTAAGTACATAAACTTTAATCCATTTATATTTTTGTATATAAAATTAAGAAAACAAACTGAAACAAATCAGCCACAACTTCAAGAAAATGAACTTGGAGAAAACCCATTACCCACACTGTATCCATCAATGCCAGCCCAAGTATAGGCTGCCTTTTTAAGGGGGGAGGAGTGACATATTCACTCTCACACCCATCTACTAATATCCAAGTAAACAAATAACAAGAGCTGCGCATCATTTTTGCTGTGCAGAAAATTTAATATAAACAAATGACCGATATTCAGCGGCGATCGCGCCTTAAGAATCTTATACAAACCAAATAATCTATAAGCTCTCTCAATGAATCAAGCGACCAACTGCACTCTCGTTCTAATGTAAACAATAGACAATAGCCAAAACTAAGATTTTCATTCTCTTTGTAAATTAGTCTTAAGCTGAAATCCAATTGACACACACGAAACCTTTCTTTCGTCCCGTATAATTTTAATAAATAATAAATAACAAAACAATTTTAAAATTGTTTTTTTTTATTTTATTAAAAACGGATCTTAGCGTTGTCCTTAGACTTTCGACGGGACATTTATTTGACTCAAAATATAAACTATTTCAGTATATATGTTTATACAATTCTTTGCCTTAAGGCAAAAAGAAAACGATTCTCGCAGCGGCCACCGCTGTGAGAAAATTGCGGTGTTTGACGTCTATGCACGAGCATACGGTCAAATGCTTAGTAAGCAAATTTGACTGGTGGTAGACCACGGTCAGCAAGACCGGCTTATTCTAGTTAACTTGTATATGCGCACATTGCAATTCTCACCTACATATCGGCGCATTCCCAAATTTTTCATTAGCCTTAGCTTAAAAAAATATGTAATGATAGAAACCAACTCGACAAAGCCATAAATAAATGTTGACATAAAACAAATTTCAGGTCAAACAGGCGACAGAAAGTCTGGCCGGCAATAATTTATTGACCTCAAAAACACCCGTGACGTCACTCGGTTTCACCGCCTTTTAGGTTATACCTCTCCGTCCGCTCGCGCTTGCTTTTTATAGATCTTTTTGCGCCGCCCGCTCCAGTTTATTCGATCGGCCACCTGCGCTATTTGCTGTCATGAGCTAGGGCTGTCACGGTCTCTCGAGGTACCATTGTATAATATCAGATCTAATAAATAAACGCCCATATTGAAATCAAACATAATTTTAATTTCACTAAAAAAATAAATTTTGAATATTAATTGCAGCTACCCGAAAACGATCGGTATCCTAACATTGGTGACACCCACGTGATAGTCGCGGGAAAATAATTAGCTAAATTATTTTGCATCGGAAATTTTAGCTACGCTGGCTTAAAAGATGACATTAATAAACATTATTTGGTTTGTGATACATACTAGAGGTGGAGAACTATCGATAGTCGCCGCCATCGATAGCCAGCGATTGTTTTTCTCAAACCTTCGATAGAGTCGATAGTGCCATCGATAGTCACCGATACTATCGTCCGACATTAAAGTTTTTTTTTATGTTTTCAAGAAAATTGTTTTCTTTTACCTCCGGACTTCCGACGTGTACCTTAAATTCGCCACTTTATCCATCAAAATACTTATGTAGAATTCATTAAACATACCTTTTTTAATAAGCGATCCATATATATTAGTTCCTTTTTAATTGCCGTCAATTTTATACAACATTTTATACAAATTATTTTAGCGTTGTGAGACGCCAGCTATCGAAGGCACCATCGATAGTGGTTTGGTCACTATCGTTCGTAATTGCGGCTTATCGATTGCGGCTCGATTGCGGCCAACCATTGATCAAGTCCATCGATAGTTTTTCACCTCTAATACCTCCGTCGTTTGAATAATGCTACAATCGTTTTTACATATAGTACCCCGTATTAAAGCAGTATAGCAGACCCACTGTGTGTCTTAACTATCAAAAAATAAACAAACTACAAAAAAATGGCATCATAGCCTGCTCCATTTTGGTAGCACCTCTCCAGCCTGTATCCAAGGCCAACACCCTCTTTCAAGGTTTCCGCATCTAGCGACGCAGTTTCTCGATCAACGGTCGCTGTCGTCAATTCTTTCTTTCGTCTCATGATCGTTTTGGTAATGTGCTGCTTGCAACGGCCAATATTCTAGTCCAGAAACGCTCAGGAGCTCTACTGCCCTGCCGAGTGATGCTCGATTCTGGCTCACAGGTTCACTTAGTCACTTCAAGACTGGCGAACCAACTGCAGCCGCGGAAGGTAAAGTCTCCGCTATCTGTATCCGGTATAGGTGACGCAGGGTTCTCTACTGATGGGATTTCTATGCAGGACATGAAAAACCATTGAGCAAAACAACAATTATAAATCAAAAAAAATAACGATTACAAAGTAAAGAGTGACGGCAGGAAAAAAATACACCGTACCAGCTAGAATTAGTCGGCACCTCTCGCGCACTCAGACCTAGCCCAAATCCAATTGTCGACAACAAAGTGCAGAAGATCAATAAAAGGACCTTACCCAACCTTAATACCCTCGGTGTCAATGATACTATGTATGTGCTGCCATAATAATTCTGTCCCTAGATCCAATCCCTACGCCCGAGCCTTGCTCCTGTTAATGTTGCTGTCGTCGTTCTGCTACTGCGTTGTCTACGCACCGGGCTACTGAGCTCGGGAGGCTAGGGTAGGATTGTTGGCCGATTTCCCCTCGCTTTGCAAAATCACACCTGTCCGTTGCGTTAAGGATCTCAGACCGGTCTGTTTTTCCAATCTGATTCAACACTACCAGCTTCCCAGAAAGACTCCCAAAAAGTCATTAAAAAAATGTAATGTCGGGTGGAGGCAAATTCTATCATCAACTTTTTGTGTTTTTAAATATTAGGCTACATCCTGTCCATAGCGGTGGAAGAATTATTTGCCTATTACTTGAATTATTGGCCTCCCCGTTAATACGGGTTAACGCCAATGTGTGAAATTATATTTATGGATTTCTACTGTTATTGGCATGTTGTAAAAACGTAGTTATCGATGTTTAGTTATCAACTGGTTTGTTTACGTTTACATAGATATCGTTAAATTTTAGTAGTGTTGGATAATTTTGGTGAAAGTATACTTTGAACAATTCAAAACATAGCTTGCAAATAACTGCTAACCGATTCGTGCGGTCTCAAAATAAGTGTTTGTCACTGAGACTTTGAGCAAAAAGTCTGAGAGCAACCGATTGAGTTGCTCGTATACAAATTTTGCTCGCGCTCAGTAGAAGAACACTTTTTTCTGTTTTCGTTTGGTCTGCTCATTCTAGGACCGTTTGCTTGCGTTCGACGATTCAAAAAGTCTTTTGTGCATGTATGTGTGTATGTGAAGTTTTGTGGGCTCAACTTGTCAATTTGCCTTGTAAATCTCTCGTGTAAAGAGTGATTAATCAAATTTATTGAAAATGGGACGAGAAATAAATAAAAGAGTGCAACAATTTTTATACCCTTGCAGAGGGTTTTATAATTTTGGTCAAAAGTGTGCAACGCAGTGAAGGAGACATCTCCGACCCTATAAATTATATATATACTTGATCAGGAGCATGTCCGTCTGTCCGTCTGTCTGTCTGTCTGTCGGTTTCTACGCAAACTAGTCTCTCAGTTTTGGAGCTATCGAGTTGAAACTTTGCACACATCCTTTTTTTCCTTGCAGGTAGTATATAAGTCGGATCGGTCGACTATATCCTATAGCTGCCATATAACTGATTGAACGGAAATGCCATAACTTTGGTGTTTTTTAAGTTAGAAAGATGGGACTTGGTACAGATTACTCTTTGGATTAATATTAATTCAATATGGCAAATTTTATAAGGATCGACTATATACGATCCGCTATATACATATCTAATAATATAAGATGCGTTGCGCCACCTAGCGGACTGCGACTCAACTGCAAAGGTATATCAACTTCGGCTCCGCCCGAAGTTAGCTTTCCTTTCTTGCTTATATTTAAATTAAAAATTAAATTTTTGCATTAGATGTTAAGCTTAACTCAAAATAAATGAATTTAAAAAAAAAAAAACTATACTTTTTTTAATTAAAATAATAAATATATTAGTTTGAAATTGAAAAAATTCATGTTTAAAATTGTAACAAGTTTTTTCGTGAAAATTGCATGTACCATGTACCACTGTGCAGCGAAACAAAAACAAATTATTGAAAAGAATTTTTGCGCTGACTTTTTCAGTCAATCGGTCTTTTACTGAGTCTCTCTTCGCGAGCGTCACTCGAATCTCTCATTGTGCGATGTTCGGTAGACGAGAGTTTCATGATTGGCTTATCGTAATTCGTTCAACAAAAAACCGAAACAAAGTCTACTGCTCAGAGAGAAACCGTGACAGCATGCTTTTTTCGGTTGCTCTCGCGAACAGAGCGTAAGCAAAAAAATGGTTAACAGTTATTTGCAAGCTATGATTCAAAATAATTTGCAAAATATTTTCCACGACATTACGGGTTCACAAAATGAATTGTCAAATACTTTTTCAAATTTTGTCAAACTTTTGCAAGAGTATACTTGTCAAAAGCGTGACCACTACGGATTCAATTTAACCTTCTCGTATCAAGGTTTTTTTGTCATGAACGATTTGATAATTCGTTCCTTTACTTCTTTATATAGAGAACACATTGTAGGCTCTCTTCTATTCATTTTTAATTACATTAAACATATAATTTATGGCATTGGCAGCGTACTTCGCTGCTTTATCAACAACTTCGTTGTGTCGGATATTCACATGGCTGGGTATGTGATGTATTTTTGCACTTAATAACAAAGAGCAATTATCTTTTTTAGCACCAAAACTTTTCGTTAAGACGGCTACCTTGGCGATGAAATTAAAGATTGAAAAATCAATAACTTCTTCTAAGGCTAAAAGTTCCGCAGTCATGGGCTTTTTACTTATATAAAATCTATTTATTATTTTTGAGTTAGGGGTAGAAATGCATAGCCTATAGTATTTTCCAAAACCGAACCGTCAGTGTAGAAGGTTTTAATGTTCATGTTTTTGGTTGTTTTAGGTTTAGTTTTTTTTAGAACACACGACGTAGGTTAGGTATAAGTACCATGAGATGATACTAAGATTACAAGAGATTTCGTGTAGGTAGGTCCTACTGGTGGTCCCTTTCACGGGAGCATCACTCTAAGTAGGTTAGTTTTAAGTACCATGAGATGATACTCATGAACCGATTCACTCTGTATTCGCAACAATCTTTATTATGGACCAGGTGTTATTTTATAAGACCAGAGAATTACATATTTTTCAATGTTAAAGTCAATGTTAAAGAAAGTACGTGCTGCTATTTCTGGGTCTGCTTACTGCTGATATTGCTGATTTCTGTTTCTAGCGCCATCTATTAGAGCTATGTTAATAGGTCTTGGTATTAGGTGCCAACACTAACTTATACTAGACTTTCAATAAATTTCAATTTCTATTTTCCATTTATCTATCTACAGTGGGGAGCAAAAGTGATTCCATTTTCAGAATATGCATGTTCAACCGCTCATAAAACGTAAACCAATGAACCAAATGAAAAAAAATATTTTTTTTCTTGATTACTTATTCAATTTGTAAGATTTACTCAGTTTTGCACCTTTTATTATTCACACTTGTTTTTTCTCTTACTGTTTTCTTATCACCAAAATACTTGCAGATTTACTGATTAGTGTCTTTTTCATGCATTATTTGTTGTCATAATTCGGAAAGTCGCACATTTCTTATAGTTCAAAGTAAATTTTAATGAATTAAGAAATTAGTCGCCAACCTCTATTTGTAAAATGAAGAAACTATCAGCAGATACCGAAAATAGTATTGTTTTCATGACTAAAAGTGGCTATTCACATGCACAATTGCTGAAAAGCTGAAAATTAGTCAGTCTGTGGTGGTCAAAGTGAAAAAAAGACAAAATGTTTGTTCCGAAAATGTGTTGAATGGTCGCCCCCGTCATCGAACGGGCTCGGACGGTCGACTTGTCCAACATGAGGAAGGATAAGCTTTTAACACCAACAAATGCTTCAACAGAGTTAAATAAAACCGTAAGTCGATGGACAACTAGAAGACCACTGGCCAGAATTGGATAAGTCGCCTCTGTTAAAAAAAATAAACAGAGGCGAGTCATCCGATGAGACTTGCATTTAAAACAGCGTATGCATGACCGCACTATCTGACTGCAGACTTCCTGCTCGTTTACCATCCAAACACGCTGTCGCAAGAGACTCACCAGTGCTCGTGGACCCACATGAAAATTCGGCTTGTACAAGTATCGAACGTAGTTCAGTACAAATTGAGAGCGCTTCTTCAAATACTGGAATCTTTGCATTGTACGATATAGGAGTATTAGCTAGTCGCCCCCTGACCCGAAACAACAAAAAGGTCAGCCCAGCCTGAGAGGCTTCATGGACAAACGGACTTAGCTTCTGTAGACTTGGGCTAATAACCAGGTTATTTTTAATGTTTTTAATCATATAAATAAACCTCTTGACGAGGTAAAGTACCGGCGACGAACATGCATGCGAAACCCAAAATATCTGATATCAATTTTAGTGACGAAAATATGCTATATAGGTGTACAAAATTGCATATAAAAAATATTCTTGTTCGGCACGTGCCTGATTTTTTTTTGTTTTTTCGTCACCGGTACTTTACCTGGTCAAGAGGTTTATTTATATGATATCAGTTGTTTTTTTGTATATATTAATCTTCAATTATTTAAAATAGAACACATAATATATAGAATATTGAAGTAACCTCTGGACAGGCGATTCACAGTTAGCAATACTTTAATTGTAAGGGTAAACACCAAAATTATTTTTTTTAACCCCATCGATTTTGACATTCAAGAAGGTGGAATAATTAAAAACCTTTCCAAAGACGTAAAGAATTTTTCGATAGCAAAGGTTTTGGAATTCGGTTAATTTAACAATTTTAATTAAAAATTTGCTCAAAATTCTATTTAAAATCCAAAGTTGTTTCGTAATTGTGGGAAACCAAATTGATTAAACAAATTAACAGATGGGAGGCCTTTCCTTATGAACGTTTCTCCATATAATAAATTATCAGAAAACAAGAAAGGAAAGCTAACTTCGAGCGGAGCCGAATTTGATATACCCTTGCAGTTGCGCCATTTTCGATCTTTCAGGCTTATGGCGGCTATTGGATATAGTTGGCCGATCCTTATGAAACATAGGATTAGATTGCCCAAAACGGAAATCGTAGATAGTCCCATCATTCTAGCTTCAAAAACAACAAAGTTAAGCCAATTATCCTAATAAAATGTTGCAAATCGGATAAGATTGCCCAAAATGCAATCTGTAGTAAGCTTAAAAAACTTGCCACAGCATAAATATATGACAGCTATAGGATATAGTCGGCCGATTCTTATGAATTTTGCCCATAAGAGGTTTTGACCAAATATAATATGTGTGGAAAGTCCCAACCCTCCAACTTAAAAAACACCAAAGTTATGGCATTTCCGATCAATCAGTATATGGCAGCTATAGGATATAGTCGTCCGATAGACATATAAAGTAAGAGTTGAAAGAATTTACTCTATATTTTCAAGTTTATTGCACACATACATACATGAACAAGCTACATGTCACCGCCATTTCCGGCCGTAATGTCAAATTTCAATAAGGTTTGCCCTTTGAACGTCAAAACAAAGTAGGCGAAGTAATTCTCCGGCCCTCTGCTGCTGCTAGAGTTTGAGATTACGCATATTCATTCATTGTCATTATAAATATTTTACTCGAAAAACTTTAACCCCATGGTTCAATGATTAAGGTATCTGTCTGTTAATCGTAAGGTCGTTGAATCGATTCCAAGCAGCATCTTTATTATGGGTTGATTTTTGTTTACTTTAATTTTCTTTTAATATCGCAGTCTCAAAATAAACGGTTATATTCAATATTTTGTATTATCTTATTGAATACAATACAATTTAATATCTAATTGAAACAATAACATTCGATTGGTATATAATTCATTTAGACCAGTTGCCTACAGAAAATTTTTAAATTTAAAAAATTTAAAAAAAAATGTTTTTCCAGTTTTTATAGTTTAACAAATTGTTGAATGTAACACTTTATTTTGGGTGTGCAATATAAAATAATAAATATTAGAAAAGTTTTGGCCGAGTTGCTATATTTTTTTATAGCTTTTAACCCATGATTTGGCCCAAAAACGGTAGTGGCTGTAGTTTAAGTAAAGCAGAGTTTTATTTATATGCATTATATGCTCAGTGGGGCTTTCTACTCGTAAAATTGTGCATTTGTAAGTCTTCTCATTAAGACATGAGACACTGAAACACAAAGCAGAATTATATCAAAATTTGCCTTCAAGCAACAAAGTTCGAGGTTGGCCGAGCGGAGAGCGTCGTGGTTCCTACCACGGGAGGGCCTGAGTTCGAGTCCCTAGTTGAGTCAATGTTTATGTTTTACTTTTTAAGCCCTTTTTTTATTTGGATACAATTTTTAAATAAATAAACTAAAATATGAAAAGATATACTCCATATTTTTTACAGTACTGAACAAATATATGCAGACTCCAAAGAGCAAAGTTGCCAATCAAATACACACACATGTATAAGTAAATGCAAGCTTCAAAGGAGGCTGCACAAAATTGGTAGCTGCACTTACAGGACTATATCTTGAGTTAACGAATTTTGCCAGATATAAGCGATATATCAAAAGTTGCGTCATCTCAAGAGCTATCTTCACGTGCAATATGAATATGATCAAATGAGCCAATTTTGAAAATAATTGTTTTTTCTTTGGAACCTCAAGATTGGTACCTCAACCGACCCGATCCGACATTTTTTTCAAAAGTTATTCAAGGAATTCGATTTTTACAGCTTTTTCAAAAAGTTGTAGAACAATAATTTCTCATATGATAATAACAAACATCTCCAATTTTTTTCGGGATTGCCAAGAAAAAAATAGTGCAAACTGACAACCAGACAAACAGACACACTGGCTTCATTTTGAAAAAGCTGTAAAAATCGAATTCCTTAAATAACTTCAGAAAGAAATGTAGGATCGGGTCGGTTGAGGTTCCAATCTTGTGAGTCTTCTCATTAAGACATGAGACACTGAAACACAAAGCAGAACTACATCAAAATTTGCCATTAAGCAACGGAGTTTGAGGTTAGCCGAGTGGAGAGCGTTGTGGTTTCTAACATATGAGGGCCTGAGCTCTAGTCCTAATTGAGCCAATTTTTATGTTTTACTTTTTAATCCTTTTTTATACCCTATAATTTTGGTCAAAAGTGTGCAACGCAGTGAAGGAGACATCTCCGACCCTATAAAGTATATATATTCATGATCAGGATCACCTCCTGAGTCGATATGAGCATGTCCGTCTGTCTGTTTCTACGCAAACTAGTCTCTCAGTTTTAAAGCTATCGAGTTGAAACTTTGCACACATCCTTCTTTCCTTTGCAGGCAATACATAAATCGGAACGGCCGGGATCGGTCGACTATATCCTATAGCTGCCATATAACTGATTGATCGGAAATGCCATAACTCGTTGTTTATTAAGTTAGAAGGATGGGACTTTCTATGCATTCTAATTTGGGCAAACTTATCCGAGCTGCCAAATTTCATAAGGATCGGCCGTCTATATCCTATAGCTACCTGTCAAAGAACGGATTAGGGTTATCGATAGTTAGTCAAGTTTAAACTTAGCGCCGCAGTATTATATGTATCGATAGCTTTGGTATTTAAGTTCGGGTTATTCGGACCCACTAAATAGGGTAAACAGCGGAAAACCATTTGGCGGAATTAGACCGATTTGCGCCATCACAATGAGAGGGAAGAGAAACTGCGGTAGGTTAAAAACTAAGTAGTTGTGAGAGCTAAGTAATCAATGTAACTCTTCCAGAATAAAACATCACCAACAACTATTGTCCAGCACTAGAGTGTTTGTTTAAAGGCATTCCGCGTGATCGGCCAAGCGGCGACATTATCTTTTATTCGCACTCTGCAAGATGATGCCCACGAAACATTCGCCCCAGCGGATCCCCAGGCTGAAAACCTCGGGTGTTCCCGCAACTGCGACCACCATGGCCAATGCAACTTGCACCCCGGCAAGCTCTGCGAGTGTGGCTGGTGATCGGCAGCGGCCACAGACTCCGAAGCAAATTGGAACAGCCGCCAGGAAAGCGGCAAGTATCCTGCAGCCCGAAGCAACGGGACAGATTACGGGCCCCACAACTGTACAAGTGGCGGCCCTAATGGAAAGGATCGCACGTCTAGAATCGGAGATGGAAAAGGCAAGGGCAAGTGGAGGACAAGCAGAGGCCGCCAGGGATCCCGTTGGAATCGGGGCACGCGGCGTTGGAGTGAGCGCTGCGGCGAATACACCGCCATGTTTGAGTGGAATGCTGGCACGCCAGGGAGCAGCGCAACAGCAGAGTTTTAGTGGAAACCTGCCCAGGCAGATGAGTGACAAGCTGCAAAAGGAGCTCGGAGTGACCTCATCGCTACAGTTGACGGCACAATTAAGTGCAAGTTTGCCGCCACAATTGAGTGAAAATTTGGCGCCGACGCTCGGCGGCCATTGTGCAAACGGGCAACCTGTCACACGGACGCACACTCCAACAACAACAGTGGGCTATTCCGACACGGGAGCCGACACACAATTTGGAGGTATCTGCACCGTCGCACCTGTCATATAAAGTGGCGATGGCGAGCATACCTGGATGGACGCCACGTAGATTGCCTGATCTTCCCGATTTCGAGGGTCAGCCAAAGGAATGGCCAATATTCCTGTGCGCGTTCACGGAGACGACGGCAGCCTACCGGTGTACACAACTGGAAAACAACCAGTGGCTAGTGAAAGCCCTGAAAGGCGACGCCCGCGACAAAGTGAAGTCGTTGCTCATCCATCCCAGCAACGTAGAAGCTGTTATGGAGCAGCTACAATTCCGGTATGGACGTCCGGAGCTACTCATCCGTAGCCAACTGGATAGCGTGCGCGATGTGCAGCCAATTCAGGAGGCCAACATCGCAAGGATCGTGCCGTTCGCGACGAAGGTGAGCAACCTGGCAGCGTTCCTGCAGTCAACCACAATCGGCAGCCAGCACCTGGGAACCCAACCCTAATGGAGGAGCTGATCGCCAAGTTGCCGCTGAGCAAGAGGTTGGACTGGGCGAAGCACGCGGTTACGATACAGCCGTATCCGTATTCGCAAGACTGGTGTGCACTGTCACGGACGCCAAGGAGCAACCGAAGCGAAGGATCCTGCACGCGAATAGTGTTCGCGAGGAGGAGCGGTATGCCGACCGCCCCAGATGTTGCCCTATATGCGAGGGCCAACACCAGATCAGGGACTGCAAAGAATTCAACGCCGCTTTTAAGACGACGCAGATCGAGTCTGCGAGGAAGTTGAGGCTATGCTTCTCATGTCTGGAGCCCGGACACATGTCCCGGTTCTGCAGGAAGAGCCGCGGATGCAACCTCCACGGATGCCAAATGAGGCATCACTACCTTCTCCACGAGTCACCTGGACATCCTAGACAGCCGTACGTCGCAGAGGGAGGCCGCAGGAGCGACCAGAGAAGCAGTCAGGACCGACGGCTTTTCAGAGACAGCAGCAAACGGAGTGGAATGCCACGACCAGTGGATTCCAACGAGAGGAGCCGTCCCACGTCAGCCGCACTTATAGACGCGGGGCGTGAGCAGGATGAAAGGCGATCGACGTGTGACCGCCACGATTTGACGCACCGGAACCTGAGCTGCGTTAATTCGATTGAATGCCACCTACTATTCCGGATTCTACCCGTGACGTTGTACGGGGAGAATACGCAGGTTGACACCTATGCATTGCTGGATGAAGGATCGTCTGTCACGCTCATCGACGACGAACTCATCCGCAGCCTGAACCTGAAAGGCCAGAGTCGCCAACTGAACGTGCAATGGTTTGGTGGGAAATCTGCCAAAGAGCACACGAAAGTGGTCAGCCTGCAGATCAGTGCTGCGGGCAAGCCAAAGCGCCATGGGCTGAAGAATGTGTACGGAGTAGCCAATTTGAACCTTCCGATGCAGAGCCTGCGTCGGGATGATGTACAGGCAGTGAAGGCGAATGCGCGCCTGCCTGTGAAGCCGTACAACAATGCGACACCGAGGATCCTAATTGGACTGGATCATGCGCTTCTTGAAATACTCCTCAAAACAAGAAGCTATGGATCTGGAGGACCATTTGCAGCAGCCACCGCACTTGGATGGGTGGTGTATGGACCGGTGAGCGGAAAGGTGAGCTCACCGCTTCAGAGTTCGTGCCTCCTAGCCGTGCCCCAGGATAATCTTCTGGAGAAGATGGTCAGCGATTATTTCGAGATCGAGAACTTCGGAGTAAAGCCGGCACAGCCAGTCGCAGCTGGCGGAGTGGAGCTGGCGCCGTCAGTCGCAGATGGCGGCGACGCACGGGCGCTGAGAATCCTGGAGAAGACGACTAAGCGAGTAGGTCGACGATATGAAACCGGGCTGCTATGGAGAGACGACGAGGTGAGACTGCCGGAGAGCTACAATATGGCGCTCAAGAGACTCGTCAACATCGAAAGAAAAATGAGCCGCGACGTGGACTTCGCGCAGGCCTAAAAGGGATTAATGGATGATTACGTCTAGAAGGGGTATGCACGACGACTGGAGCCCCAGGAAGTCCAGAGGTTCCAGGAAGGCAAGTTATGGTACCTGCCGAATTTCGGGGTGGAAAACCCGAACAAACCTGGAAAAATCCGGCTGGTCTTCGACGCGGCTGCCAAGGTGAACGGCGTGTCCCTCAACACAGCGATACAAGCCACTCCCAGCAGTGCTCTTCCATTTTCGGGAAGGAGCAGTTGGGGTTTGTGCAGACATCAAGGAGATGTTTCATCAGGTACTAATGCAGCCACAGGATAGTTTCCCAGGGGTTCCTCTGGAGGAACGGAGATGACCAGCGGGAGCCGGACGTATACGAGAAGCAAGTGATGACGTTCGGAGCAGCTTGCTCACCATATTCGGCGGACTATGTGAAGACCGTGAATGCCTCGCAGTACAGCAGCGCGGACCCGCGAGCAGCCCTGGCCATCAAGGAATACCACTACGTGGACGACTACGTCGACAGTTTCCAGTGAAGAAGAAGCTATCGCCGTTTCGACACTTGTGTCGATTTACTTTCAGTTCGGCAAGTGTGGTCAGAGCGTTGAATGCACTTGAATCCATGGCTAGCGTCAGATGGACCGAAGCTGAGGAGAAGGTACTAGGAATGTACTGGCAGCCGGCTACAGATGACGTCCAGTTCGGCATCAAATATCATCGAGCCCCAAGAATCGTGATGACAGGGGAACGCGTCCCTACCAAGAGGGAATTCCTAAGCCTGGTCATGTCTACGTTTGACCCGATTGGATTCCTGAGCTGCTACATGGTGACTGCCAAATTGTTAATGAGAGAGATTTGGCGGAAAGGAGTCAACTGGGACGAGCCGCTACCAGATGATTTGGCCGCAGCCTTTGAGGATTGGCGGCAAGAAATGAGCAAGATCGAAGAGTTCCGATGCCCGCTCTACTACTTCGGCAGTGGACACGTGCGGATGCTACAGCTGCACATTTTCGTGGACTCCAGTCAGTCGGCGTTTGCAGCAGCGGCCTATTGGCGGGCCACTTACGAGAACGGAGACGGGCTGGCGCATTTCATAAGCTCCAAGACGAAATGCGCTCCGATAAGGACTATGTCGATCCCGCGACTGGAACTTCAAGCAGCAGTATTGGGCACGAGACTGATGGACACCGTCAAGCAAGAGCACGGTGTGGCGATCAGCAGCTGCGTATTATGGACGGACTCTAAGACCGTGTTCGGCGGTAACCGGGTGGCGGAGATCTTGGAATCCACGGAGGCGTCCCAGTGGAGATGGATTCCGTCTGGCGAAAACGTGGCAGACGTCGCGACGAGGCCGTGGACCTGAGCATCGGTTCGCGATGGCTAAGCGGTCCGCCATTTCTACGAGGACCAGAGGAAAGCTGGCCAAGATCGAGCTAGGGGTGGATCCCTCCGACGTGTGTGTCATACAGCGCACGTCGACCGATCATATTGTGTCACGATGAGGCACTGGCGGAGATGATCGTGCAGCATCACCACGAGAGGATGTGCCACCAAAACACGGAGGCAACCATCGGAGCGATCCGGCAGAAGTTCTAGATTACGAACTTACGGAGGCTGCTACGAAGGGTGGTGAGCAAATGCAACGTTTGCAAGCTGCGAAGGGCACGACCAACTCAACTCGAGTTGGCTTCCCTACCAGAGGGCCGGCTGGAGGCCAACGGATGGCCATTTAAGTTTACCGGATTGGACTATTTTGGACCGCTATTTGTGACGGTTGGACGACGCACGGAGTAGAGGTGGGTGGCACTGTTTACGTGTCTAACCACAAGAGCTATCCATTTGGAGATGGCTCACAATTTGTCCACCGATTCCTGCATAATCGCTATGAGGAACTTTATGTGCCGACGTGGACCCGTCGTCAGGATTAGGAGCGACAATGGAAAGAACTTCGTTGGAGCCGACCGCGAAGCCAGGGCGAGCTGTCGTCCAAAGGAGTCGAATGGATCTTTAATAGCCTGGCGAACCCAGCTGAGGGTGGCGCCTGGGAAAGGATGGTGCAGTGCGTGAAGAAGGTGCTGGCGCACACGATGAAGGAACTTGCGCCCAAAGAGCACGTACTGGAGAACCTGCTGATTGAGGCGAAGAGCATAGTAAACTCTCGTCCGCTCACTCATCTAGCAGTGGCGGTGGACCAGGAGGCTCCACTGACACCCAACGATTTGCTGAAGGGAGCACCCGATGTCCCAGATCTTCCCAATGATGACGGACAAGAGTTCGTGAGATGCGCTATCAGGAAGCAGTGGCGCATAGCGAGGATGATGCGGGATCGATTCTGGAAGAGATGGGTGCATGGGTACCTGCCTACACTTGTGCGCAGGGAGAGATGGTGCAAGCATGTCGAGCCAATTCGCCGGGGAGACCTGGTGTTTATCTGTGATCTGTGCCATACCACGAAGGAAGTGAAAACGAGGCGTCGTGGAAGAGGTGTTCAACGGGAGAGATGGAAGTTAACACCCGGCACTCTTGCCTCCCCCTTGCTCAGCAAAATTCGCCCCCTACTACGACTACGCCTCGAACTCGACCACAGACTCTTAGACCCCAATCCACAGCTTAAGCAATTCCCAATATTCAAGTGCTGTGGGTTCAAGTACATCAGGGTATGTCGCAAGAGTGCAACTATGTCACAAGTGTGCAACTATGTACGCTGACTAGAATGTTGCGGGAAAGCTGACACACACCCTGAGTGTTACGCTGACTCTTGACTCCGGATAGCTGACACTTCACCCGCTGACACCACACACGCCGACACCGCACATGCTGACACCACACATAGTGTTGGAGTGGGTGATCGGCCGATATCGAACTGTCGATCGGAGGGTCACAACTCCGGAAAGTCAGTCTGAACCCAACTCTAACATTCTCCATAAACTTAACTTTTCCTGTTAAATAAGAACCACCAAAACGATTGTTAAATTTAAGCAACACAAATAAATTGTATTCCCTACATCATCAAGAATGAACCAGCGACTTTTCATCAGGTGAACCATGGAAGGACACCTTAACTGGCGCCCGAGCAGATAAGTAGAGTGAATGTGAATTACGGGTTTAAAAAAAAAAAAAAAAAAAAAAAAATATTCTTCGTTCTTTCCCCAAACAAAATTCTTTCCCCAAAACAAAAACAAAAAAAAAGTAAAAATGAATAGAAAAAAGTGTAAAAGTGTAGAAATCTTTCCCAAAATAAAAGAAAAGAAAAAGGAAAAGTGGATAGGAAAAAGTATAAAAGTGAAGTAACGAAGATTTTTTGTTTTTTTTTGTTTCAAGAAAATAATAATAAGAAAATGACAAAATAGATAGAGAAAAGTGTAAAGGTGCAATAAGTAAAGTAACGTAAAGTTTTTCAGAGTAAAACAAAAAAGAGAGGAAAATGGTTAGGAAAAAGTGTAAAAACAAACAGTAGTAAAAACGTAGTTTTCTCAAAATAAAAAAAAAAATATATAAAAAAATAAAATAAAAAAATGAAAAGATAGATAGAGAAAGGTGAAAATATAAGAAGTAAAGTCTCCTTAAAATAAAAAAATATAAATGAATAAAAAAATTAAAATAGATAGAGAAATTTTAGAGAGATAGAGGATTTTTCTCAAGATATAAAAAAAAAGAAAATGAATTTTAGAGAGATAGAGGATTTTTCTCAAGATATAAAAAAAAAAATAAGGAAAAATATAAGAATGAAGTAGCAAAGATCTTTCTCGTGGGAAAAAAAAGAAAATGAAAGAGAAACGAAGAGAAGGTGTAAAAGAACCACAAGGAAAGTAAAAAAATAAAATAATATTGGAAAATAAAAAAAAGGGAAAAGAAAAATAGGAAAAAGTAGAGAATGTAAGAAAAAAAATGAAAATGAAACTAAAAAATTACAAAAAAGTTGCATAAAAAAAATACAAAGAGTAAAAGCAAAATCTGTGTTATGATAAAAATAATGAAGCAATTACCCACTGCGGCGGTTTGCTATCATGGCATATCCGCGAGTGCTAAAATATTGCTTCATATGAAAAAATAAAGAGAACCACCGCGAAGACATTCGCGAGTGGCAAGAATTATAAACAAAAAATAATATAAAAAAGGTTTTTGTTAAGAGGAGCCCCGTAAATAGTCGTGATACTCCAATGAGTTCCGTTTTAAAACTGTTTTTATTTCACACACTTCTCTTACAAGAAAGATACATGAAAATCTTAAATCTATTTAAAACTACTTATCAACGGACTGCACGCTGACATGCTATGTGACCCTTTCTTAAGTGCTTCAAGTGCACCACATAAATATTTGGTTAGACTGCAGGAGATCGTCTTTCAAACCATGCTGTTAATCACTTATTCACATGGGTCCGATCTCCTACATTCTATGTTTGGAATTCTTATCGTGTTCAATTCTTGAACATTCTGCAAAGGGCCACAAAAAAGGTGTACATTTTATATATATTAAATTCATTATATTGTCCATTGATAACGCTAGATAGCGGACTACATATGTATATGTGTATTTCTGCTTTTGTATTAATTTTACAAATTTCTTTTTTCAATATTAAAAAATATTATTATTATGATTATTCGATAACAATATGTTGTTAATTATATCATTCTATTACATATTTTTAAATAGTTTAACATTGTTTAAGTTATTTTATTAGCTCCCATGTTCAACTTAATGTTTGAACATCCTGCAAGGGGCCACAAAAGTGCTTGACTTGTGTTTACATTTTTAAATTAATTATTATTTCTGTTCGATTTCTTAGTGGACTGTAATATTATTTATATTTTTTAATTTTTTGATTTTAGTGGACATCTTGAAAACTTTTTTCATTCGATATTTTAGTGGACTGTAATATTATATATATTTTGTTTCTTATTATTCTTTAGATATAGCTTTTCTTTTTTATTTGATTGATCACTTTATCATATGTATGTATATAACCATTACATTATACAATAATCATATAAAATAAACATTTTTTTTTTTAAACATTCGGCATTGGGGTTGGCAATGCTATAGCTATTAATTGTCTTCTCGACTTTAATTTTCTTACATAGGATATAATCAGTACAGTTATGATTATCATTATTAAAATTAACGAGCTATGACCTGACACATGATGAAAGTCGATATTTTTCAATTCTAAATTTTGTGCTTTCAAGTCTTCTATTTGTTTGGCCAGGTGAGCTATTTCTGCTGTATGGTTCATAACAGGAGGCTTTAGAGGGTCCCAAGCTATTCTCGGAATCTCTTTTATTTCTCCTATATAAGCCGAAGCTAATGCTTCTTGACTTTCCTAGAGGCCACCTCGCTGGATGGCAACTATCATCTTTTTTAGTAAATTTTTTAAAATTAGTTTTACCTATTTCTGTTTTTATGTCATTGCTATCCTCTTTTTCTACCTTCCAATATCGGTCCATTTGTTTGAGCACGATACTGGTTGCTACGATTGAATTACTACCCCTGGATTTCGTGCATCCTGACACTGTCCATCCAAAGATAGTTTTTTGCCCAAGAAGCATACCCTTTTTGGTTATCTCCGGCAGCAAAATTTGTGGATATAAATCCGCACCAATTACCAGGTCAATTCGACCAGGTTTGTCGAAATTGCGATCCACTAAATAGAATCCTTTCCAATCCGACTTATTTATAAAAATTTTATTTGTGGGAAGACTTTTCATTAATTTTGGCAAAACAATTGCGTTTGTGCTCACTTCATTTGAATATTTAGAATTATTCTTGATTGTCAATTTTAATTTGTGATTTGAAACACAGGCACCTGTTGCTGATATTCCACTTATTTCAGTGTGCGCTTTTATTTTTGGCAACTTAACTTTTTGTGCCGCTTCTTCAGAAATTAGAGTGCTTTGTGACCCATTGTCAATCAATGCTCTAAATTTCCTGAATTCACCATCATGACCTTTAATCTGAACATACGCCGTGGCCAACAACGCTGGTTCAGAGGTCATGCATGTATTTACATTCTCTTTTTATACCCTTGCAGAGGGTATTATAATTTTTGTCAAAAGTGTGCAACGCAGTGAAGGAGACATCTCCGACCCTATAAAGTATATATATTCTTGATCAGGATCACCTCCTGAGTTGATATGAGCATGTCCGTCTGTCCGTCTGTCCGTCTGTCTGTCTGTCGGTTTCTACGCAAACTAGTCTCTCAGTTTTGGAGCTATCGAGTTGAAACTTTGCACACACCCTTCTTTCCTCTGCAGGTAGTATATAAGTCGGAACGGCCGGGATCGGTCTACTATATCCTATAGCTGCCATATAACTGATTGATCGGAAATGCCATAACTTTGGTGTTTTTTTAAGTTAGAGGGTTGGGACTTTCCACACATGTTATATTTGACCAAAATATCTTATGTACAAAATTTCATAAGGATCGGCCGACTATATCCTATAGCTGTCATAGAACGATCGAAATTGGCATAACTTTGGTGTTTTTTAATTTAGAAAGATGGGATTTGGTACAGATTCAATTTTGGGAAAAATAATTCAATATGCCAAATTTCATAAGAATCGGCCGACTATATACGATCCGCTACATATCTAATTCTAATTTAAATTTATAGCAAAAACTTAATTGATGCCCGGGCATTTTGCACATCGGGCATGCTTGGTTATTTGTGTGATTATTTTGTACCTTATTCCTAGTTGGTAACTCATTTCCAACTGATGCCAACGAACTAAGCCGTTGATCTAAAAATTCTATGACATCTTTCAAGTTTTGAATGTCATTCGACTTTTTTACTTGGCCCTCATATTGTTGCAGAGCCTCAATATTAAATTTCTTTATAATAATATGCGCAAAAATGCAATCTGATTCTTCGGTCAGATTTGCTTTGAGACGCATCATATAAATTGATTCATTTATAGAATCAATTGTATTTTTTATGAGTCCAAATTCTATATGAGTCCAAATTTATTTTTGGAAGATCAATCAGGCGATTCAATTGGTCTGAAAATATTTTTCTATTATTCTCATACCTTTTTATGAGCAGCTCCCAGGCTGCATCATAATTATTGCCTGAGCCAAGCAATAAATGGGAGACCACATTTCGTGCTTCCCCTTTAAGAGCACTTTTAAGGTAGCTTAGCTTCAAGGATGGGCTTAAATCCATTCTTGAATGCACAAGTTCCTTAAATAACTCATAAAAATGGTCCCAGTCTTTGGAGTTTCCAAAGAAACTGGGAACCTCAATTTTTGGTAGGGTAGGTAGTTCGTCCATTTTAGGATTACTACCTTCTACCTTTTCTAATCGACCCACTTCGATTTTATTGTTCATGAGCTCAATGTGTATTTCCACATCTTCTCTGAGCTCTATTATTTTGGGCATATATTTATTATTTAGCCCTTCAATATTTATAAGATCGCACACTGTTTCTACTCTGCTGAGAAACATTTTTAATTTTTTAACTCTTATCGGAAAGGTTTCAGCTTTCCTTTCCTGGATTTCTATATACGTTTGCTCAAGGTAATCCTCGAGATTCTTTATGGCACCCTCAAGCCTAGAAAATAGCTCATCCTGGCCAATAATTTTTTTAATTTTTTCCTTAGCGGACTTGAACTTTGATAGCATGCTATCGAAATGATTTTTTGTAAAATATTCGTGCTCTACAGCACCAAGTTGAACCAAATGATTATGGTTCGTGCAGGCTCTAAGCTCGATGTTCTTAAGTGATTCCCTATCTTCTTCTACATAACAATTTTTTGCGAGAAGCGCATCTACTTGCCGGGTGAGACGCACCTGGTCTTCTATTATCGCGATTTTTTCTTTTGTCGACATTTTTTTTTTTTAATTAATTAAAATAAAATAATTAAAATTATATTTAAGTTATAAACTAAAAGACCAAACTTGCCGATCAATATATTTTCTGTTGGTTTGGTGATATCCTTGTCGCTGCGCTGTTGATGCTGCTTCTCCTTGGGATGTTGTCACTGTTGCTGGCTGATGTTGCTGTTGAACTTTGGTGTCGCTGCGGTGGTGTTCTGCGTCACTGGTGCTGTTGCTAATGCTGATTTTTTTTTTTTTTCGATTTAAAAATATTTTGCGCCACTGTTGCTGTTGCTAATGCTGATGATTTTTTTTTTTTATGTTTTTGTTTTTGTTGATGTTTTCCGATGTAATTTTTGTTGATTATATTTATTTATTTTTTTTTTTAAGTTCGGTTGTCCACAATCAAGTAATCACAATTACTTTTTAACTTTTCCGATGTAGGCCTCGGATACGCCAACACACAATTTTTTTTTTTTTTATATATATTTTAATATATATATTTTTGTATTATTCCGATGTCGTTTCGGAACAAACACGATAGAAGGAAAACAAAATATTTATTAATTTTTGTTTTTCCTTTCTATTTATCTATGCTCATTGGCATTTATATTATTTTATTCTCTGTGTTCCTTACCTCTTGGGGGGAAACAACAGAGGACTACGATATTTAAACTGAGCCACTTCTAGGTGCCAGTTTTTTTAAACCTGAGTCTCTTACCACAGGGGGGAAAACGTCAGGGTGTCTCGATGGACCAAATGTTAAGAGGAGCCCCGTAAATAGTCGTGATACTTCAATGAGTTCCGTTTTAAAACTGTTTTTATTTCACACACTTCTCTTACAAGAAAGATACATGAAAATCTTAAATCTATTTAAAACTACTTATCAACGGACTGCACGCTGACATGCTATGTGACCCTTTCTTAAGTGCTTCAAGTGCACCACATAAATATTTGGTTAGACTGCAGGAGATCGTCTTTCAAACCATGCTGTTAATCACTTATTCACATGGGTCCGATCTCCTACATTCTATGTTTGGAATTCTTATCGTGTTCAATTCTTGAACAGTTTTTGTTGTGTTATAAAAGAGAAACGGAATTACGCACTGCGGCGGTTTGTCACAGACATATTCGCGAGTGTTAAAATATTGCCGTTTATAAAAAAATAAAGAGAACCACCGTGAGCATATTTGCGAGTGGCAAGAAGAATAAATCAAAAATAAAAATAAAAAATGGTGTGTGGCAACCTACTGGAAACGCTAAGAGGTGTGGAATGCACCCAAAAAAAAGCTGCCCAGTGGGTTGTGTGTGCAACCGTACCTGAGTAGGCCTACGGGCTAAAACGGAACAATACGGACCACCGCGCCCAGTGCCAAAGAAATAAAAAGAACACAAAAAAACCCAAAACTAAAAATATACAAACACACAGAACAAAAACAAAAAGTATGCAACACAAAAGAAAAGCTAAAAGTATGCAATAGAAAGAATAAAAAGTATAACAAAATTTGCGAAAATATGCAAAAAATATAACAAAATTTGCAAAAATATGCAAAAAATATAAAAAAAAATTGCGAAAATAAGCAAAAAATATGACAAAATTTACGAAAATATGCAAAACAAGAAAGGAAAGCTAACTTCGGGCGGAGCCGAAGTTGATATACCCTTGCAGTTCAGTCGCAGTCCGCTAGGTGGCGCCACGCATCTTATATTATTAAATATATAGCGGATCGTATATAGTCGGCCGATCCTTATGAAATTTGGCATATTGAATTATTTTGCCCAAAGAGTAATCTGCTATAGGATATAGTCGGCCGATCCTTATGAAATTTTGTACATAAGATATTTTGGTCAAATATAACATGTGTGGAAAGTCCCAACCCTCTAACTTAAAAAACACCAAAGTTATGGCATTTCCGATCAATCAGTTATATGGCAGCTATAAGATATAGTCAACCGATCCCGGCCGTTCCGACTTATATACTACCTGCAAAGGAAAGAAGGGTGTGTGCAAAGTTTTAACTCGATAGCTTCAAAACTGAGAGACTAGTTTGCGTAGAAACCGTAGACAGACAGACAGACAGACGGACAGACGGACCGACGGACAGACGGACAGACGGACAGACGGACATGCTCATATCGACTCAGGAGGTGATCCTGATCAAGAATATATATACTTTATAGGGTCGGAGATGTCTCCTTCACTGCGTTGCACACTTTTGACCAAAATTATAATACCCTCTGCAAGGGTATAAAAATACAATAAAGTTTGCGAAAATATGCAACAAAGCAGCACCCGTAATACACGTTCACTTTACACCCTGTTATAATTAATTTTTATTGAATTCTGTTATTCCACATATTTAAAAAATTTTCTTTTTTCTCATCATCAGAATTTAAAGAAGACCAACACGAACACTACAATATTAAAACACTTTTGAACACGTTTTAAAACACCTTCCTCCTCAAGTCAAATAAAGATTGAAAGTTCTCTTTTATTATAATCATAATCATTAAAAACACAAATACTAAACTATATTGCAAGTATTTAAGGAATTGAATTACTTACACTTACCTATTATTTTTATAAGACTTTGCACGTCATTCTCTTGTGTCCCCTTAATACAATTTCTATAATATTTTTCCCGAACAAAGTATTTTTCCCTCCCTCTTAAAATGGAAGAAATCAAATCTTCCCTTCAAAAATTCGACGAGAGCCTTAAGACCCTATTAGACCAGGTTATAGGAGATCAGATTGTTATAGACCAGATTGTGTGAAGGAACTTCAGACTTTTGAGGGGGAGCCCGGGAAATTTGTGTCCTGGGTTAACAGGGCTCAAGCCATTGTTAATGACTACGAGATCATTATAGGCAAGCCCTTGTATAGGACCATCATTCTCTATATTAGGCAGAAAATAAGAGGCGACGCCGATTTGGCGCTTTCTTCTTACAATGTGGAAGATGATGATTGGTCGGAAATTAAGCGGGTTCTTTCGCTTCACTACGCCGATAAGCGAGACGTCCGAACCCTTGAGTATCAACTGAGCCAGCTGACCCAAGCAGGTAGAACTCTGGAACAATTCTATGATGAGGTCAATAACCACTTTTCGTTGATTTTAAATAAATTAAAACAATCAGAGCATGCGCCTAACGTGGCCAGCGCTCTAATTGAGATGTATAGGGACAAGGCGCTGGATGTTTTCGTACGGGGGCTCAACGGCGATGCCTCTAAGTTACTCATTATTCAGGGCCCAAAAAATTTGCCTGAGGCATATTCCTTTTGCCTAGAGCTTCAGAATGTATCGGTCAGGGGAAATGCACGTATGGAACACGCGAATAGGTTCGCCCCATTTCTTCAACCCCGTTACCCCACAAGCGCACCGCGCTATGCGCCTCCAGTATCACCCCCGCGGTATTCGTCTTCATGAACTTTAACGATATGGCATGAACTTTAACGATAGTTCATCTGGTAACTCGAGAGGTTTTAACAGATTCCAAGGGCCGCGACCAGCCATTAAGATGGAGTCAAATCGGTCTGGCCAGTCTTATCAGTCCGGCTTTGGTGTGCGCCGTGGAAACGATGATAGGTCCCAAAATACTTCGCCTGGTTTGAATCCCTTCAGGAAGGCACAGCGATTGTACCACATGGCGGCAGTCCCGTCTTGCGTGGTGACAATGCCTGAAGACAATACGCAAAATTCCGCTTGTCAGACTACCTTCGAAGACGAAGCGGTGAGCGCCCACGAGCCTCGAGTATGATGTCCCATACCATAAGGCTGACGACGAGAACGTTAGCGATGAGGTAAATTTTATGACGGACGCCTATCCAGCGTGCCATACATAGAATACGTCGCAAGGAACGGCAACAAGTTAAAGTTTCTTATCGACACCGGCGCGAATAAGAACTTTGTTAGCCAAAAACACTCCGCCGGCTCCATCCCATTATCTACTCCCTTTTACGTTAAATCTGCTGCTGGCAATGTTAGAATCACGCACTGCCTAGTAGGCCGATTCTTTGAGCCCATCGGCAATGATTCGATTACCACCTTCTACGTCCTCCCTGGCCTGAATTCCTTCGACGGCATCATCGGTGACGATACTCTCAAAGAAGCGAAAGCCCTAATTGATCGCAAAAACGATCTCCTGTTAATATCCCCTGGAATCAAGCTACCCCTCCTGGCAAGATATTCCTCCATGGCGCCCAACCACTCCAATGTCCATACCCTGATTGACGGCGATCATGATGATGACACCAAACAGGCGCTGGACAATCTACTTAAAGAATTTGCATCCATTTTTGAACCACTTTCGTCAGGGGAAGCGGTGAATACAACTGTTACGTACTAGTACTCAAGACCCCATTTTTACTCGGAGTTACCCATACCCCACGAACATGAGAGGGGAGGTTGAAAGGCAAGTGCAGGAGCTCTTAGACGGAGGAATAATAAGACCGTCTGTCAGCCCATATAACTCTCCGCTCTGGATTGTCCCAAAGAAACCTAAACCAAATGGTGAAAAACTGTATCGCATGGTCATCGACTTCAAGGGCCTGAATGCGGTTACGATATCCGATACTTACCCAATACCAGATATAAATTCTACTCTGGCTAGCCTTGGTAGAGCCAAATATTTCACGACGATTGACCTAACGTCTGGCTTCCACCAAATCCACATGAACGAAAAAATAATTCCTAAGACAGCCTTCTCCACCCTCAATGGGAAATACGAATTCGTTCGTCTACCATTTGGTCTAAAAAATGCCCCGGCAATCTTCCAGCGGATGATTGACGATGTTTTGAAAGAACACATCGGCAAGATCTGCTACGTCTACATCGACGATATTATTGTTTTCGGCGAAGACTATCAGAGCCATTGGAACAATTTGCGTGCGGTCTTCCAAAATCTTCGGAAGGCCAAACTCCATGTAAACTTGGAAAAAACACGTTTCCTCTCCACACAAGTTGAGTTCTTAGGTTACATTGTTACGCAGAACGGCATTAAAGCAAACGCCCAGAAGGTGAAAGCAATAACCGATATGAAGGCCCCTGCTAACATGAAGGAACTGAAAAGTTTTCTTGGAATGACCTCGTATTATAGGAAATTCGTTCAGGATTATGCGAAAGTTGCAAAGCCATTGACGAATTTGACAAGAGGAGAGTTCGCTAATATTAAAGCATCGCAATCTAGGAAGGTCACGATAGAGCTAGATGATGTGGCTTTACAGGCCTTTAATGACCTCAAGGCGATTCTTGCCTCCTCTGAAGTCCTAGCCTTCCCCGATTTTAATAAACCATTCCATCTGACCACTGATGCGTCGGACTATGCCATTGGGACTATGTCCCAAGACGAGCAGGGCAAGGATCGACCAATAGTTACGCTAAGTTACGCTACCATAGAAAAAGAAATGCTCGCGATAGTATGGGCATTAGATAATCTTAGATCTTATCTCTACGGCGCAGGGTCAATCAAGGTATATACCGATCACCAACCACTTACGTTCGCGTTGGGCAATCGCAACTTCAATGCGAAACTCAAACGATGGAAGTTGCGAATTGAGGAATATGGCTGCACACTTTTGTATAAGCCCGGTAGATCCAACGTCGTCGCAGACGCTCTTTCGCGTATTACGACGAACAAGCAAGTCAGCCCTGCAGCGTCGGATGGGCCAGCGCTGCTGTGTTTAGAAATACGGAATAAGAGAAAGGTATCAAGGGCAGATGGCAGGCGGGGGCAGCAGCGGGGGCAAGAGGAACCAGCACGGCGTCGCGCACGGAAGAGGGCGAAAGAGGAATCACCGTGGAACGTAACGGTCCCGGCCGGGCCTCCGCGGCCGCGCTCGAAGGTCATAGGGAACAGCGGGGAACGAAGCGGCCGGCGGCTGCGCAGCTGTGTTTACAAAATGCACAAAAACACAGAAATGCATTTGGAATGTCCAGGGGGGGATCGCGGGGTATCGGGACGAAGTCCAATGACCGGCACAAAAATAATGCGGATCGGAGGCCCAAGCGGGGCAATCGGGGGAGGGACAATAAAGAAAGCCCGCCGATAAAGAAAGCCCGACGGCGGGATTGGAGAAAGCTAACGGAGAAAGTGAAGGAGCGGAGGATTAACGGCAGGAAGTAGATTCGCAAGGATTAACGGGCGCCTCTGGCACTATATAAGGAGGGCCCCTGGAGCGAATCGAGTCTTCTAGGGAAGCTGGGAGAGTGAGTGAAAGACCTCCCGTGGGTAATTCTGCCATTCAAGTTGGAAAGCTTCCTTGAAGAGTTAGGAGTACAGGCTGAAGGACCCCCCGTGGGTAAGTCCGACAGTCCTAAGTGCGGGCTATTAAAGCGAGTGAGCAAGGATATTCGAAAAATAGCTTAAGGACCCCCCGTGGGTAAGTCCGGCGGCGGTACGCGAATCGAGCAAGGAGTCAGGGGAAAAGGATCAAGGATCCGCGGCAAAGCTGAGGCCCAAGGGTAAAAGAGTCGGGTGGAGTTATTCCCGGACACGACAGGTATCCTGGTGTAGTGGCGGCAACAACGGATCAGCCTGGCGTACGCCTTGTCTGCTCCTGACCGTTCGATCCAGGTGTGATCCTGTAACGCGAGGGGTAGCCAACCCGGGAACTCTAGCCCATTAGTGAAACTAGGCAGGGACACCCCGGGAAGTCAAGAGAATCCTGATCCAGGCGCTGGAGCGTATGCACAGTGGATCACCTGGAGTCAATGGAGACGCGACGCCCAAACCTCTGGCCTACCATAGATCCTGCGGGACGTAGGCACGCAGGTGTTTGGAGGCGAGTGGCGAACGCGACCGGGGGCGTGTCCTGTACGGTAGGAAGGCCCTTCGTGCCCTGATCCGGCCGCTAAGCAGCGAGGAGCATATCCTGCCCGGCGTATGCCTGGGAGGTGAGCCACTCGGTCTGTTAACACGGATTAGGTGCCGGCCACGGCGAAAGGGCAAATCCAGGCGAGCCAAGGGTTCCGAGGTCCACGGCACCCCAACCGGAGGAACAGCAACGGCAGAGGCAACGACGAGGGAGCAGCGGCAGCAGTGGAGCAGCGACGACGAGGGAGCAGCGGCAGCGGTAGAGCAGCGACGACGAGGGAGCAACGGCGACGGTAGAGCAGCGACGACGAGGGAGCAGCAGCGACGGGCAGGCAGCGGCAGCAGAAGACGACAAGTAGCAACACAGGCCCCGCAACCAGAGTCCGTGAGTCCGAACGAAGGGAACCGAGAGCCGTTTCGGCGCCAGGCACCAAGACCGCACGACCTCCCGGGCGCAAGCTTTGGGAGGGCGTGCGTATTGGCACCAACCCGGAGCGGGGATCGGGGATCGACGGGAGGACGAGCGGTCGGTCGGCTGAGCCAGACAGCCGGAGAGATNACGAGGGAGCAGCGGCAGCGGTAGAGCAGCGACGACGAGGGAGCAACGGCGACGGTAGAGCAGCGACGACGAGGGAGCAGCAGCGACGGGCAGGCAGCGGCAGCAGAAGACGACAAGTAGCAACACAGGCCCCGCAACCAGAGTCCGTGAGTCCGAACGAAGGGAACCGAGAGCCGTTTCGGCGCCAGGCACCAAGACCGCACGACCTCCCGGGCGCAAGCTTTGGTGCGTATTGGCACCAACCCGGAGCGGGGATCGGGGATCGACGGGAGGACGAGCGGTCGGTCGGCTGAGCCAGACAGCCGGTGAGATTCTCTTTATTTCTTTGTAAATTAATTACAATAAAGGGGACTTATTTGAAAAGAAGCAATACCGTGTAATTCTGGGCTCGGGCAATCACGTCGAATCTATAAATTCGGTGGAACCTCTGCGGTGTTTGAAATTCGAACATCCCAAATTCACAAGTGCACAGTTAGCACTGATCGCTGTAGACAGATATAACAACTCTGTCCATTCAGTGGCAAACAAAAAGCCCGTTGACCTATTTTTAAACCGCGTATCGCGCATCAATTATCAGGGCTTATCGAACTTCAAAGAAAAAACGCTTGAAGACGTTAGAGGCCTGATTGAGTGAAATCAGACTATGGCCAATATTGGACATAATAAAAATAGGACTGAACCTAGGCAATATGAGCCGGGGATTAAGGCTTTCGTCGCTAATAAGCAAATTTAAACTAAAGAAAAACAACGTTTCAGACCGGAGGAGGTCCAAGAGAATCGCGGAGTCACGATTAAAACTAGATCAGGAAAAATTTTGCATAAATCAGACTTGAGGAATTGAAGAGCGCTTTATGAACCTCTCTATTTTTTAACATACACATAAAATATTTTTCTATTTTTAACAACACACACAAAAATTAAACATATTACACAAATAATATAAGCATGAATACAAAAATATTATACACACCAATATTATAAGTATGAATAGAATATACACAAGCTTTTCTTTCCTTCTCGATGCCCCAAAAGACTCGCAATCATCGGCCTCACATCAGCCGCGCGCATATTCAAGTATGACGCACCCGTCGTTCCCCTACAAAAAGGAGCAGTGTGGCGGATTAACGGAGTGTTTAAGCTGGTACATGTCATCGACCTATCAAGGATGATGCAACTAGTAGACGACACCAGCCGGGACGCGGCAACCCTGATGGACCAACGTGTTGGCACAATAACGAGACACTACCTGGAGCAAGCAGCGGACGGAATAAACAGAGTGATGAGGCCATCATCACGGAGAGCTCGAGCAATAAACTGGCTGGGTTCAGCCTGGAAGTGGATTGCAGGATCACCTGACGCGGAGGACTGGAATGCGATACTCAACTCGGAAAAGATGATTATCGAAAACGGCGACCAGCAAATTCGGATCAACGCTCGACTCTTCAACGCCAGCCACAAATCAATCCAACAACTGAATGAAGTGGCGGCGAGAGTCAATGCGATAGACAGCGACCTTCATGCAGTTACGACGACGCTACACAAGGCAATCATCTTGGCTGTCCAAGTAGCGGAAGTCACAAGGGCATGCCAACTTGCCAAAACTGGGGTGACAAATTCGAACCTCCTGGATCATGAAGAGATTAAAGCTATACTCCTGGAAGTCAATGATCTCCCGTATCAGAACACTGTGGAAGCAGTGGAATTTTCCCGGCCAACTGTACTCTCCAATGGCACGACACTACTGTTGTTGTGTTAAGATGAAGGCTCCCCAGATTTGTGGTCGTGTTCCCAGTTGTTTTATTTAATTACATCGGTTGGGTTTAAGTTTTAGCATATCTTTATTTAATGTTTGCTAGGTATTCGGAGCAGCTGTTGTTGCCGCTCCGAGCTCATGAGAGTTTCTGATTTAACAAATTTTATGAGTTAAAGGAAGTCTAAGTCTCGTAGCTGCGCTGCCCAAAGCGGGTCCACTCGTGTTACGTAATACGTAATACGTAATTGTCTAATATAGTTATATTATCCCTATCTCCTATTTGTTCTACGTTATAGGGGCCTGTATATTTAAAATCTAGCTTATGTCCAGTTTCATTTTTTAATAAGACCTTATCTCCTATTTTTAACTCAAAATCTAAACTAGTTTTGTCGTAAATAATTTTTTGTTTTATTTTATGAGATTCTAGCATTAGTCTAGCTCTCTTAAATGCCTGTTCTAATCTGAATTTTGATTCCTTAGCATAATCTTCTATATTATAAAGAGGTTTTATGTTTTCTATGCTATTAAAATGCTTAGGTAAATTTGAAGTTTTACCAAAAACTAGCTCGTATGGACAATAGTCATTTGCCATCGAGGGGGTCGTGTTAAAGCAATAGACGAAGTATTGTAGCCATACATCCCAATCCGTTTTGTCAACTGAGATGTATGAACGAATGTACTCATTGAGTGTTCTGTGGCTTCGCTCCACGGTACCTACAGTTTGGTGATGATGTGCAGTAGAAGTTATGTTTTCAATATTTAAATTTTTACATAGACCTTCAATAATTGAATTTTTATATTCCGTTCCCATGTCCGTAATGAACGTCTTCATTGGACCGTACTTTAGAATAAAATCTTCAAATATAGCTTTTGCTACCGTATTTGCACTTTTATTTGGTATTGGTATCGCTACCAGGTATTTGGTTAAATCGCATATGAGTGTTACTGCATACTCGTTTCCATTGTTTGATTTTGGTAGTGGACAAACCGTATCCACAATTACTCTATCGAAAGCTCTTTGTGGAGTTTCAGTTATAGTTAATGGGGTCTTAGTGTGTTTAGTTGTTTTTGACTTTTGGCATTTAGGACATTTCTTTATGTACTCTTTTATGTATTTGGACATATTTTTCCAGTAATAATGCCTCTGGACCTTGGCCAAGGTTTTAGTAATGCCTGTATGACCACCTTGTATTGGATCATCGTGAAATGTAGACAATATAGCTTCTTTTTCTTTATTATTTTTTATTACGGTCACCGGGTTGAGCAGCGCTACTCTTAATGATTTCAATATATAATTGCCCATATTTTTATACCCTTGCAGAGGGTATTATAATTTTGGTCAAAAGTGTGCAACGCAGTGAAGGAGACATCTCCGACCCTATAAAGTATATATATTCTTGATCAGGATCACCTCCTGAGTCGATATGAGCATGTCCGTCTGTCCGTCTGTCCGTCTGTCCGTCTGTCCGTCTGTCTGTCTGTCCGTCTGTCTGTCGGTTTCTACGCAAACTAGTCTCTCAGTTTTAAAGCTATCGAGTTGAAACTTTGCACACTGCCTTCTTTTCCTTGCAGGTAGTATATAAGTCGGAACGGCCGGGATCGGTCGACTATATCCTATAGCTGCCATATAACTGATTGATCAGAAATGCCATATCTTTGGTGTTTTTTAAGTTAGAGGATTGGGACTTTCCACACATGTTATATTTGACCAAAATATCTTATGTACAAAATTTCATAAGGATCGGCCAACTATATCCTATAGCTGTCATAGAACGATCGAAATTGGCATAACTTTGGTGTTTTTTAAGTTAGAAAGATGGGACTTGGTACAGATTCCTCTTTGGGCAAAATAATTCGATATGCCAAATTTCATAAGGATCGGCCGACTATATACGATCCGCTATATATCTAATAATAAAAGATGCGTGGCGCCACCTAGCGGACTGCGACTGAACTGCAAGGGTATATCAACTTCGGCTCCGCCCGAAGTTAGCTTTCCTTTCTTGTTAAAATTATCAATTGAAACATGTTCAAAGATATTTTCCCACGGTGCCACTTTAAGTTGGCTGATTTTGTGCATACCGGCTTGCTTTTCAAGCCTTTGAAAGAATTGACCTAAGTCAAGGGTTCCATTAGTATACAAATCGCTAACATTATATCTTGCTGTAATTTTCCTTCCGTGCTTAAATAAACACATATTGTCATTTACATGCAAGGTCACTACTTTACGTACTTCATCATTATTAATGACTTCATATACGTTGGGCTTTGAAGCTTTTTCTATGGATTGCTTATGCAATTCTATTTTTTCTTTTCCTGCGCAGGATTTTTGTCTACTTTGGTTTCTGGTAGTGACTTTCAGAATTTTAATGTTTAAATGTATGTTTTTCAAGTCTGTGATTGTTATTCTAGACAGCGCATCGGATACATAATTATCTTTACCCTTTAGATACTCTACTGTAAAATTATGTTCCTCTAATTCAAGTCTCATTCGTGTTAGTTTGGAACTGGGATTTATCATTGAAAATAAATAGGTAAGTGCTCTGTGGTCTGTTTTGACAGTGAAGTGTCTACCATAAATATATGGTCTGAAGTATGTTATTGCCCAATGAATAGCTGCTAATTCTTGTTCTGTAGTGCTCTTGTTGCTTTCACCTTTTGTAAAGGATCTTGATGCGTATGCAACTGGAAGCTGTAATCCATTTTTATTCTGAGTTAGTACTGCTCCACAAGCGTATTTGCTAGCATCTGTGATTATGCAAAATTCTTTGCTAAAATCTGGGTATTGCAACAGAGTTGGGTTTATTAATGCTGATTTTAGATGTTCGAAAGCGTTTTGACATTCTGTTGTCCATTCGAATTTTACATTTTTCTTACATAACCTTGTTATGTGACGGGAGTATTCTGCAAAATTCTTTATGAAACGTCTGTAATAATTGCAAAATGCAACGAATCTTCTAGCGCTGTCTACATCATGTGGGACTGGGTAATTTTGAATGACGTCGTATTTTTTGTCGTCGGGCAAGATTCCTTTATTTGTGCATTTATGTCCTAGGAAGGTGACTTCATGCATGAAAAATGAACATTTTTCGGGATGTAACTTTAGGTTGTGTTTCCTACATTTCTCGAAAACATCAGTGAGGTTCTTGAGCATGTGATTTTCGGAGCAACCTATGACTATTAAGTCATCCATGTAAAGAAATGCTTGGGAAGGCTCCAATCCAGAGAAAGCTATAGTCATCATTCTTTGAAAGGAGTTTGGCGCTATTTTTAAACCGAATGGTAATCGCGTGAAACGATATGAACCATTGCTCGTTGAAAAGGATGTTATATCTCGTGAATTTTTTTCGAGTTCATTTTGGTGAAAACCGGACATTAAGTCGAGACATGAGAAATACTTTGCTCTACCTAGTTGATCTAAAATGTCATCGATTCTAGGGAGTGGAAATTTATCAGATAAGAGTTTTTTATTAATTTGACGATAATCTATTACTAATCGCCATTTTTTATTTTCTGAATTTGGGAGTGACATTTTGGTACTAGCAAAAGTGGGCTATTATAAGGTGATACAGAGGGTTCTACTATTTTATCATTAATGAGTTTTTGGACTTGTTTTTGAATTTCGTCTTGTTGACTATGAGGGTTTCTGTAATTTTTTGTATATACGGGTTCATCATCACTTAATCTCAGTTTTAGTTTATAAAAATTATTTGTAGTGATCGCTTCGGTTTCTAGTCCGAATACATCACTATACTGGGTGCATAATTTTGTAAGTTGATCATTGAATTGAGGTGGAAAGTTTTTGTAAGTTGGGATAATACAGTTTTTTACGGTTTTCGTGGTCTGTTTTTACTACATCGTAGTTTAAAAGTGGTTCATGATGAATATTTTTAATATTAACTACCTGATCTATATTTGTGGTATTTAGTAGTCTTACATATGCATTCTGGGCTGTTGCTATGGTATTTGCTATATAGATACCTTTATGAATCTCTTGATTCGGAATCAGTACATTATTTTCTTCGGAGTTTATCTTAACTTTTCGGATGACTTGGGATCTTGCTGGCAGAATTAGGAAGTTGTTGCCAGAACTGTATGTTATCGGAACATAAATTGGATATTTGAGATTATTTGGTCTAATTACAAGCCAGTCTTCAGAAGGCTTGAAGTCTAATTGACAATTGTACCTTTTGATAAAATCTATTCCCAGTATCCCATCACAAGGAATAGCGAATTGCACATTAACTATATGGAAATCATGTGGAATGATGTACTTAGAAGTCTGAATTTAAATAGAAGTTATGCCTTTTGATTTGGTAACCTCTTGGCTTATACCCTGTATGTTTATGATATGATTATCTTGAATGTTTTGAAAATTATCAGAATTTTCCTTTAATATGGAAATGTCTGCACCTGTATTTAGTAGAAAAATTTATTCTTTTCCTGTTGCTGCGTTTATGAAACTAACGAATGAACTTTGACTGAGATTTATAGTGTGAATCTTGTTATTTTTTACTGACGTGTATCTAAAGGTGTTTGGGAGTTTTCCGAATTCGTTTGGGCTATCCTTATATTGTTATTTTGGTTGTTATTATTATTATTGTTATTATTGTTGTTTCCCCACGGCTATTTCCGCCGCGGTTGTTGTTTGTGTAATAACTGTTATTCTGGTTACCGTTGTTTCTGTAGTAGCCATTGTTTTGATTATAACCGTTATTCTGGTAATATTATAATTACCTCGATTATTACCTCTACCTCGATAATTGTTTCTGAAATTATTACCGCGATAATTATTTCCTCGTTGGGTGTATAATATTGAATTGGCATTATCTGTCATTTCAGTACTGCATTGTATGAACTTTGTGACGGCTTCATTCATAGTTATGAA
>JAJJHT010004897.1:279811-298058 GCA_021223865.1 Drosophila pandora | reverse complement strand
TTACTTTTAATATTGAAAAAACAGCATTTTATTTATTGGAAGACGGGACTGAGTCGAAACTTAAGATATTAGAAGCACAGCTTTTTATGAACCATGTGGTAGTTAACCCCAGTATTTTATTAGCTCATCACCACGTTTTACAAACAAAAAATGCAATATACCCATACAATAAAGTTGAAGTAAAATCATTTACAATATACCCAGGAAATAATCGATTTCTTGAATTCTAATAATGTACAAAGTTCAAGAGCATATAATTTACTATTTAGAGCATGCGGAATTAAACATTATGATCGAGGTCTGCAAATTTCTAAGGAAATGTTTGACAAAAATAGTTTCATATTAGCATTTGATTTAACTGCGGATCACTCAAATTCAAGTGTTTGTTCTAACTTAATATCTCAAGGAACAATAAGAATAGAAGGACGATTCTCTGAACCTCTTGATGAGGCTGTAACATGTCTTGTTTATTGTGAATACGATTCTATGATTGATATTGATAAACATCGAAATATTCGGGTACTTCTTTAAAAATGAATACAATACAAATCATGAACTTGCTTTCAAGCAATCAACAAACTAAAAAAATATTTAAAGGCGTTTTTCCAGCAGATAAACTACCAAAAGAAATTAGTGAATACCCAGCATTATTTGTGGTTAACACTGATTATTCAAACCAACCAGGAATGCATTGGGTTGCATTTTACTTCTATAACAAAAAGTCTGCTGAATTTTTTGATTCTTACGGACAATATCCCCAGAAAAAAGAATTTGTTACATTTTTAAAGAGAAATGCATCAAAATATACTTATAACAAACAGCAATTGCAAGGATACTTTTCCAATACCTGTGGACATTACTGTATGCTATTTGCTCTTTACAAAAGCAACCGAAAAACTTTAAAGAACACCAAATAAGGAATAGACTCTTTTATACCATCACTCTTTTGATATAAATTGTAAAAATGGAGTGCTATATCTAGTCATCTCTTTTCCTTTATATACTAGATGCGTTATTCCATTTTCCTTCAATTTCTTAAATGGTGTTTTAGTTGAAAATTTATTTACATAACTCTTTGGTAAAAATATCCACAGTGGTTCGTCATCCTTGCCAGTTAAGTAAATAGCGATTTTAGTTCCAAATGTTGTTTTCTTTATCTTACACCCAATGATCTTGTACTCAAAATTAATACATAAGTCCTCGATCTTTGTGTAGCCAATAACAGGCTTTTGATCATTCAGAGTATCTAAGAAAGACTTTGGTACATAATACATAAGTGATTCGAGCTCTTTTATTGGATGAAAAATATTTCCACATACCATTAGATTAATATTATATACTCCCGGAGTCGATTAAAAAAGAAAACTGAATCATTTAATCAGTGATCTCTCTCTTTTATACTTTTCAATATTGGAAAATCCCATCCCATCTCATTGTGGGCATATACTTTTTAAATAAAATGATAGAAAGAGATGTCAATATGATTATTTTTAAATTTTAATGCAACTATTAATGCAACATTTGATAATAAGACTGAAAGAGATGCTTGAATGATTCTTTCATTTTGTTATATCTATGTATATTGTATCCATATTGAATATTTTCCTCATAACATCCTATAAAAGGAGTTCTAGTTTATTCTTTAAATCAGTTTATAACATAAATATCGAAATGGAAACATTCGTTTGTGATCTTTGTATAGACAGTCCCTCATTTAAATATCGTTATGGATTAAAACGTCACATTCTAAAAGTGCATAACTTCAGCATCACAAAAGCTCGATCATCATACTATAACTGCTACTTTTGTCCTGAAGTGCAAAAGTACTGGCTCCGAGATGAATTATATTTGCATTTTTTAATGCATCATCCCAAGATATTAATAGAATTAATTAACTTAAGAATAAAAACATCCAAATAAATCATATAAATTTCAATATTCATCAATCCATTTATATAATGATTAATGCTTTATGTGAGATAAAAATAAAAAAACCATAATTAAATTTTTATATAAATTTTTATTTTGCCAGACATTTTTATGTATAGTTTTATTCAATATTTTTCATATATTCATTTAATATTGCATCATCTTCTTCATTCATTAATTTTAAATAATAATCTTTATCTTCAATTAATTCCGAAAAAATGTTAACGTCATCTGGAAATGTTGGAATGCCACAATTTTCATCTTGTGTCTCTGGGATAAAACATGGCGTATTCGGTGCATCGTCTTCTAATATGGAAATGTCCTGGGTGCTTGGAACGATCCAATCATCATCAAGGTCGATATTTGAGGGTTCTGGATAGTCCCATGTGGGTGTGATTATATTATAAAATGATGTGAAAGAAATATTTTTCACATCATCAAATAATTCCTCAAGAGTTTTAGCTCCGAGATTTTACAGTGGGCAAAGATCATCACTCGATTGACTGTCTTCAAATATTATACTGATTTGACTCATGGTTTTTTATATTTTTTTTTTTTTTGCTGTTTTAGGGTTTAGTTCAATAACCTACTTGGGCTTTTAAATTTAAACTAACCATTGGAGTCCTAAAATAATCATTGACACCCATCGATCCTCGAAAACTGAAAACAGGTTGTGACACTTGAAAACAACCCCTAATTTTCCAGAACAAAGAATTGAGTAAACCAATCAAAAGACCTGGGAGCCATGAAAGACAGGATAGGAAGAAGTGAAGAGAAGGAAACAAGATGTTTTGATTTTTATATATTTGTGATTATTTTTATTCAATATTTTTCATATATTCATTTATTCAATAACGACATATTCACAATGACGTATTCCTCAACCCGGGAATCAGATGAACATGACGACCATGAAACCACGACGAGGTTTCGTAGTCCTGTAGATTTCTATGTCATCATCTTCATCATACAACTCCTCATCTGAATGTATGTCAAGATCACATAATCTGTAATAATAATGTTTCTTGTTCCGGATGGGTATACCAACACACCCCTCATAATGACCAAAAAATTGTTCCAGAGAGTAATTGATGTTGCATAAATCGCAGGTTACTTGTGGATCCATATTCAAGATAAAATTTTACGTATAGAATGTTCTAACCGGCAAAGCGAGATTTAGACTAAAAATTGTATCTCTAAAATAATCATAGAAACCTATTCATCCATAAAAAATGAGAACAGGTTCTTGTGTTTAAATGTATTGAAGCCATGAATGGAAACACCTGAAAACCACCCCCCCAATTTCCACAAGTCAATTAATTGGGAAAACCAATCAGAAGACTCGAAACACGAGATAGTGCTTAGAGCCTGACGCCTCCAGTAGGGAGTAAACAGGCGATCGGCTAATTTCGTGCACGCGTGTGTGTGTGTGTGTTTGTGTGTGCGTGGGATCCTATACACATAACCAAACAAATATACATTTATATATATTCCCATGCCAGCAGGCATCTCCTGTCCTTTCTTGAGGCCTTGTCATAAATTTTCCACCTGAGTGTAACTGATAAAAAAGGGCCGCATCAGGTCGATCGTTGTTCCGAGGTTTTTTGTTGACCCTTCAGGTTTAACGGAATTTCACTTTCTTTTGACAATTTTTTCCTTTTGATACTTGTTTCAACCCTTGTACAATTTTATATTAGAAATTAAATTTCTTCGTATAACTCAAAAAATAATTTTTAAATATTTCAATGGTCTTGGATTGAAAAATCATTTAAAATGATATGCAATAACATATTCTTTAGTTTTCATAATTATTTTTTCCTTATGTTGTACAAATGATCATAGTGATTTGATTGGATATATTTTTCTTAATCAATTTCATTTATTTTTTCACACACCTAATTTGTCTCATAGGTTGCCCAAGGGACCAAATGATCATGGTGAATTGGGTGAATATATTTTTTCCTGATCAATTTCATTTAGTTTTTCACAAACCTAATTTGTGTCATAGGTGGCGCAAATGATCAATTGAATTGGTAGGGACTTAGGCAAACGGCGTAAAATCGGGTGGGGAAAACTTAGTAGTATGGATATAGGCAAACTAATGTAACAAAACTCTAAATCTAAATACACTCTCGGGTATATACCAATATAGCTCTTTCTACTTGGTAAAAACTTTCGCATGATCCTTGCAAGTTTTATGTATTTTTTCCTGTCAAGTTACATGTATTTTTATTTGCGAACGCTAACGCATTTTACTCGACACAAGTTTTCTACATGATCCTGTCAAATTTCATGACTAGCCGATATTTTTACATGTCAATATTTACATGTAAATGGCGCTAGTAAATTCACCACATTTTAATTTGACATGTAGATGGCGCTAGTAAATTCACCACATTTTTACATTTGACACATAGGTGGCGCTAGTAAATCGGCTGCGTACGCCGTTTGCCTATATCCATACTACTTAAGAGATCGGACCCATGGAAATAAGTAATCAACAGCATAGTTTGAAAGACGATCTCCCGCAGTCTAACCAAATATTTATGTGGTGCACTTGAAGCACTTAAGAAAGGGTCACATAGCATGTCAGCGTGCAGTCCGTTGATAAGTAGTTTTAAATAGATTTAAGATTTTCATGTATGTTTCTTGTAAGAGATGTGTAAGAAATAAAAACAGTTTTAAAACGGAACTCATTGGAGTAACACGATCATTTACGGGGCTCCTCTTAACACGATGAAATTACAGGAACAAATTTGTCCAAGGCATCGTGGATTACATCATAAAAAGAATCAGTAGCAGCATCAATAGAGTTATAAAATGAAAGATATTCCCAGTCAAATCCAGCTAAATGATTGCGAAGAGCATTATAATCCATTTTTCGGAAACATTTAGTACATCAATTAATACCGAAACCAATAGTGTAGGATGGTGTACGTCCTCAGGAAGCGATAGTGGTGAAGACCGATTTACAGTCACAGAGGATATCATATTACAGAAAATAAGGTCTAGAGATCTGCTATGTAGCGGCGACTGAAGAGTCATTTCCCAAGAAAATAAATAAAAAAAATAAAATTGTAAAAAATTACAAACAATATATATATCGGCTTTGAAAATTGTTTTTTTTTTGTAACCGAAAGTTAAAGGGAAGCTTTTACTTTGGGAGTTGCCCAATTGCTAAGACACGGAATCAGCTGCAGCAGGGAGGTTTAGGAAAGCTGCAAGATCAGCTGTTTTGCATTTCCGGTAACCTAAATTGAATGTAGGTCGTTCCATTCTCAGTCTTTTCTATCAAAACCCTCACGAAGTGCAGACGCCAAATAATATCACTCTATGCGAGTTTAAATTTTATCAGCGCAAGATCAGCGCAAGTGCAAAGTGGTTAATTTTTTTTATCCCAAATACCAAGTAAGTCGCAGATCATGCGTATGTTTTTTTTGTATTTACATGCATACGCTTATCTAGATTTGCAACAGTGATAAGGGCAGCCTATGCGTGTGTTTGTGGGTTTTTTTTGTTTGTCGCGGCTTTATAAAAGCGCGACCTCGTTGCGGTCTTATCATAATTTATCAGGTGAATATAAAGAATATTTTATTTCTAATACCTCCAGGGTACTTATTGTGGCCGTTTTAAAGATTCGTAGCGGTCCACACCAAAGCACCCCGGGAGCCCTCCTGGTGGAGGCTCCCAGTTCAGCAGCGGCGAAACCTCGATCGGTTAGTCCGAGATCCCCTCCCCCTCCTCATCATCATCATCTTCATAATACATTGGCGCCGGAAAACTAACACCCAGTAGCCGGAAAACTAACTGTAGGGATGGAATAAGGGAATTTGCAAACCCAACGAAGTCAAGACCCGTTAAGCGAAAGGCCGTTGACCCCACCAGCAATGGAATAGGGAGCAAAAGAGGAATTATTAAAACCGCTAGCCCAGCCGCCCAGCTCCAAACTCGTGGCGATCATTTTTTTCTTATTACAGGCTTTTAGTGAAGTGAAGAAAACGGAATCGAAGAAAATGAAAATTATTATATTTTTTTTTTTGTAAACTTTCGCGAAACAAAATGGTTATCAGTTTATTTTTAAATCGTTTAATTTTAATTTTTTAATTGCTGGAGTCACTTTCAGGAAAGATGGCCGAGTTAATCCAAAACTCAGTAGCTGACTAGGACATTAGCAACTCAGAATCACAGTTCGGGAATGAGTCACCCGTGTTTACCTCCATCAGAAGAAAGTCTGCGAGACAGGATAGACCCAGAAAATACCAGAATTCCTGTGAGAGATCACACATTAAGTCCGCGTTCCCAAAATTCTCAGGGAAGCAATACGTCAGATTTGTTGAACCGCCCAGATAAGGTAGTGCATATCCTCAACGGGTGGAAAATTAAATATTCCGGAAAAGGAGTGTCTGTGGACAACTTCATATATAGAGTGGAAACACTGACTAGGGAGACTTAAGGAAATTCCTATACGGTACTTTGCAGAAATGCAAGCGTCCTTTTTGAGGGCAAGGCCAATGAATTTCATTGGCGATATCATATGGCGAAGTCCAATGGGACAGTTTCTGTTCAGCTTTGCGGCTTCAGTTTCGTCAGGTTAGGGATGACGGCGACACTGAAGAGATTATAAGAAATACCAAACAAAAACCCAACGAATCGTTTGATTCATTTTATGACACCGTGTCAAGTCTGGTCGATCAGTTGGATCACCCGTGGACACAGCAGAAGCTAGTGAGAGCTATCAAGAATAACCTCCGTCCCGAGATAAGGCATGAGATTTTAAATCTCGATATCCAAACAGTCAGCGAGTTAAGGGAAATTTGTCGCAGACGCGAAGCTTTTATGGATGATGTAAAGAGATCTCAAGGATACTCTCGAAGCACGCCTTTCAAACGCGATATCTCTGAGTTTAGTGAAGGTTACGATGTTCCGGAAACGGAGCAATCCAATGATGAAGCAGGCATAGAAGCTTTCTCCCTTTTGTGCTGGAATTACCGCAAGGAAGGTCATAGATATCAGGATTGTATATCGGATAGGAGAGTTTTTTTTTACGGTTGTGGAGCACCGAATACTTACAAACCAAACTGTGGTAAGTGTTCAAAAAACTTCCAAGCCGGCACGTCGAAGTCGCAGCTCAGACCGAAAGCTCCGAGTGCTGTAAGAAGTCAGGCCACAATGACCGAGAAATAGAAGAGGTAGTGTTGGCAACCTCACTCCCTTCCATCGACAAACAGTGCATTGATTCAGATCCTTTGCTTCACAGCAAAATACCGAGGTTACAGGAGGAGAATATTTCAGGATTTTATTACAACCCAAACTTTAAAATGCGGCGATCCCGAAGTTCAAGGAGGGTAAGTCAGTTTTAGGGGCGGGTAAAGGAGGTTAAACAGGGCCTTCAGTACATTAATTCCTTGCCAGCAGGGTCAAGCGATCCGCGACCTTTTGTACCAGTCAAGTTTCTGAATCGTACTGTCTATGGATTATTAGATTCAGGAGCATCAATTAGTTGTGTTGGTGGTAGTTTAGCTGAGGAATTAAAAACTAGTATTAAATATAAAGTATTAGCATGTAGTGCCTCAACAGCTGATGGAAGAGCGCAGCAGATAATAGGATATTGTAAAGTTGAAGTAGAATACGGGGAAGTTAAAAAGTTAATGAAAATTTATATAGTACCCTCTTTAAAACAAGACTTATATTTAGGGATTGATTTTTGGAAACTCTACGATTTATTACCCTGGAAGTTAATGATATCTGAACTAGGGTCAACAGAAGTAAACCCAAAGCTTAACGTTGATCAGCATATTTTTTCTGAAGTGGATAAGGCCAAGTTGATGAACGTCATCAATTGTTTTCCGTCGTTCGTGCAAGAAGGACTGGGTAGGACGAATTTAATAACTCATACCATCGAGGTGGGTAAGGCGAAACCCATCAAACAAAGACACTATCCAGTTTCACCCGCGGTGGAAAAGGCCATGTACTCTGAAATTGATAGGATGTTAGAGTTAGGCGTTATAGAAGAGTCGGAAAGCTCTTGGTCATCCCCTATCGTTATGGTTACAAAACCAGGAAAAGTTCGAATTTGTCTTGACTGCAGAAAAGTCAACAGTTTTACAGAAAAGGATGCATATCCTCTTCCTCAGATTAGCGGTATTTTAAGTCGACTGCCGAACACGGAATATATATCGAGCCTCGATTTAAAGGATGCGTATTGGCAGGTGCCTTTAGATGTCGCTTCTCGGGACAAAACAGCGTTTACGGTACCGGGAAGGCCTCTCTATCAATTTAAAGTAATGCCATTTGGGCTTTGTAATGCTACAAGTACCATGTCTCGACTTATGGATAAAGTAGTACCAGCACACCTCTGGAACGAAGTGTTCGTCTATCTCGACGATTTGTTGATAGTTTTTTCAAGCTTTGACAGGCATCTTGAAGTCCTGAGGGAAATAGCTTTGCAAATTAGACGGGCCGGGTTAACTATTAACATTGGGAAAAGTCATTTTTGCGTGCACCGGGTACGATATTTGGGGCATATCATTGGAGACGGTGGTATACGTACAGACCCCGAAAAGGTGGCAGCGATCACCAATTTTCCTGTTCCGAAGAGTTTGCGAAATTTAAGGAGCTTTATGGGACTATGTGGGTGGTATCGCAAATTTGTGCCAAATTTTGCGACTCTTGCCGCTCCGTTAACTGACTTAATGACAACCAAACGTAAGTTCAGTTTGACCGACGAAGCGATGAAAGCTTTCGAGGATTTAAAACGATCCTTATCCGAAGTGCCCGTTTTGTGCAGTCCGGATTTCGGAAAACCGTTCGAGATACACTGTGACGCCAGTAAGACAGGGGTAGGAGCAGTGTTAGTTTGAAGAAGAATGTTTGGCTGCAATAGTGGCACTTAAGAATTTTAGGGCCTATGTCGAAGGTCAGATCTTTAAAATTAAATTGCAAAGGTACAAATTCAATATTGAACATCGTAAGGGTTCCCTCAATCTGGTTCCCGACGGGTTGTCTCGGGTTAATGAAGAAGTGATAGCCGCGTTGGACTTGCGAGACGGACTACTTTTGGATTTGAGCTCGGAGCATTTTCGATCGGGGGAATACACAGATTTAGTGAATAAAGTGAAGGCGAACGAAACTAATTTTCCTGACCTTAAGACTGAGGAAGGTTTCGTTTATCGTAAGGCCGAACACCTAACAGGAGATCGCAAGCACGACGAATTCGCGTGGAAACTTTGGGTTCCAAAGGAGTTAGTTTCCGAAATACTAGCGAAAGCACACGATAGTCCCTTGTCGTCTCATGGGGGCATCCATGAGACCATCGAAAGAGTTAGCCGTTACTATTTTTGGCCTGGGCTAGTGCCTGATGTAAAGGCTTATGTGAATGCTTGCGAGGTATGCAGGACCACGAAGCCATCAAATTGCGTTTTACGACCGCCCTTAGGGAAAGCTCCAGAAAGCCATTGATTTTTCCAACGGTTATTTATGGATTTTCTCGGGCCTTATCCCAGATCGAGAAGCGGCCATGTAGGTATTTTTATTGTCTTGGACCATTTTTCCAAATACGTTTTTCTGAAACCTGTTAGGAAAATTGACACAAGTACTGTGGTTAAATATTTGGAAGAAGAATTGTTTGGCAAATTAATGGAACAGTATCGCGTATCTCACACCTTAACCGCGGTACATTCTCCCCAAGCCAACGCTTCCGAACGCGTAAATCGATCGGTGATATCGGCAATAACAGCATACATAAGGCCTGATCAGAGGGATTGGGACGAAAATTTAAGTAAAATATGCTGTTCGTTGAGATCAGCAATGCATTCAAGTTTAGGGACCTCGCCTTACTATATGGTGTTCGGGCAACACATGATCACTTTCGGGACCACGTATTCTTTGTTAAGAAAGTTAAATTTATTAGACGATCGAGCACTGAAGTTAGACCGTCAGGATTCTTTGGAAGTTGCACGAGAAAATGCGAGTAGGCTAATGCAGAGAAAGCACGACGAAAACGAGAAGAGTTACAATTTGCGGTCTCGAAATGTGACTTTTAAGGAAGGACAAGAAGTGTATCGGAGAAATTTTAGGCCGAGCTGTTTCCAGACTGGCTACAACGCTAAATTTGGACCGTCCTTTGTTAAGTGTAGGGTTCGAAAGAAACTGGGAAGCGTGTATTACGAACTAGAGGATTTGCAAGGGAAATTGATAGGTACTTATCACGCGAAGGACATAAAACAATAGCGTCTCTTCAGTCGGTATCAGTCTAGGGTACCAGGAATAGAATACCCTAGCCTGAATGTTTCGGGGGGGCTTTGTAGCGGCGACTGAAGAGTCATTTCCCAAGAAAATAAATAAAAAAACTAAAATTGTAAACAATTACAAACAATATATATATCGGCTTTGAAAATTGTTTTTTTTGTAACCGAAAGTTAAAGGAAAGCTTTTACTTTGGGAGTTGCCCAAGACGCGGAATCAGCTGCAGCAGGGAGGCTTAGGAAAGCTGCAAGATCAGCTGTTTTGCATTTCCGGTAACCTAAATGGAATGTAGGTCGTTCCATTCTCAGTCTTTTCTATCAAAACCCTCACGAAGTGCAGACGCCAAATAATATCACTCTATGCGAGTTTAAATTTTATCAGCGCAAGATCAGCGCAAGTGCAAAGTGGTTATTTTTTTATCCCAAATACCAAGTAAGTCGCAGATCATGCGTATGTTTTTTTTTGTATTTACATGCATACGCTTATCTAGATTTGCAACAGTGATAAGGGCAGCCTAAGCCTGTGTTTGTGGGTTTTTTTTGTTCGTCGCAGCTTTATAAAAGCGCGACCTCGTTGCGGTCTTATCATAATTTATCAGGTGAATATAAAGAATATTTTATTTCTAATACCTCCAGGGTACTTATTGTGGCCGTTTTAAAGATTCGTTGCGGTCCACATCAAAGCACCCCGGGAGCCCTCCTAGTGGAGGCTCCCAGTTCAGCAGCGGCTAAACCTCGATCGGTTAGTCCGTGATCCCCTCCCCCTCCTCATCATCATCATCATCATCATCTTCATCTCATAATACATTGGCGCCGGAAAATTAACACCCAGTAGCCGGAAAACTAACTGTAGGGATGGAATAAGGGAATTTGCAAACCCAACGAAGTCAAGACCCGTTGAGCGAAAGGCCGTTGACCCCACCAGCAATGGAATAGGGAGCAAAAGAGGAATTATCAAAACCGCTAGCCCAGCCGCCCAGCTCCAAACTCGTGGCGATCATTTTTTTCTTTCTCTTTTCTCATCTCCATTTCATCCCCCAAATCACGAGCGTTATAAAAATGTTTTAAATTTTATTTTCTTTATTCAATTTTATTTTAATTTTAAGTTTAAATTTAAATTATTTAAAGGTTTTAGTGAAGTGAAGAAAACGGAATCGAAGAATCGCGAAACAAAATGGTTATCAGTTTATTTTTAAATCGTTAAATTTTAATTCTCGTGCGGAAATAAGTTTGTTTTGAAATTCTATGGTGTACAAAACCCTAACTCATTTACAGCAACCCAAAGCAGAGATCGATCTTTCGCCGATGAACTTACAGTGAGTGGTTTATTTACCTTTTACATATACACTGGAAAAAATTTCTCGAGTCACACTGAATTTTAATTCTATAATTTAAGGCATTCATCCTTCATCATAACACAAACAAAACTAACAAGAGCACGAATTTCATTTAAATGATTTAATTGATGACTAGCGAATACTCTATCCTTATAAATTTTAAATATTATAATTTTTCTAATACCTTTATTTGAAATTTATTTTTATCACATTCAAAAAATGATATTTACTCATACCAAATTTCATTATATTATATATATACCCATATTTCTTTGAACATTTACATATTAACTTTTATTTTTATACCCTTGCAGAGGGTATTATAATTTTGGTCAAAAGTGTGCAACGCAGTGAAGAAGACATCTCCGACCGTATAAAGTATATATATTTTTGATCAGGATCACCTCCTGCGTCGATATGAGCATGTTCGTCTGTCCGTCTGTCTGTCGGTTTCTACGCAACTATATCCTATAGCTGGCATATAACTGATTGATCGGAAACGCAATAACTTCTTTGTTTTTTAAGATAGAGGGTTGGGACTTTCCACACATGTTATATTTCACAAACATAGTCGGCCGATCCCTATGAAGTTTTGTACATAAGATTATGTACATAAGATTATGTTTTGTACATAAGATCCCTATGAAGTTTTGTACATAATCATAAGATTATGTACAAAACTTCATAGGGATCGGCCGACTATATCCTATAGCTGTCATACAACGATCGGAATTGGCATAACTTTGGTGTTTTTTAAGTTAGAAAGATGGGACTTGGTACAGATTCTATTTTGGACAAAATAATCTGATTTGCCAAATTTCATAAGGATCGGTCGACTATTTACGATCTGCTATATATCTAATAATATAAGATGCGTGGCGCCACCTAGCGGACTGCGACTGAACTGCAAGGGTATATTAACTTCGGCTCCGCCCGAAGTTAGCTTTCCTTTCTTGTTATACCCTTGCAGAGGGTATCATAATTTTGGTCAAAAGTGTGCAACGCAGTGAAGGAGACATCTCCGACCCTATAAAGTATATATATTCTTGATCAGGATCACCTCCTGAGTCGATATGAGCATGTCCGTCTGTCCGTGTGCCCGTCTGTCTGTTTCTACGCAAACTAGTCTCTCAGTTTTAATCGAGTTGCTATCGAGTTGAAACTTTGCACACATCCTTCTTTCCTTTGCAGGCAGTATATAAGTCGGAACGGCCGGGATCGGTCGACTATATCCTATAGCTGCCATATAACTGATTGATCGGAAATGCCATAACTTTGGTGTTTTTTTAATTAGAAAGATGGGATTTGGTACAGATTCTATTTGGGGGAAAACAATCTGATCTGCCAATTTTCATAAGGATCGGCCGACTATAAACGATCCGCTATATATCTAATAAAATAAGATGGGTGGCGCCACCTAGCGGACTGCGACTGAACTGCAAGGGTATAACAACTTCGGCTCCGCCCGAAGTTAGCTTTCCTTTCTTGTTATACCCTTGCAGAGGGTATTATAATTTTGGTCAAAAGTGTGCAACGCAGTGAAGGAGACATCTCCGACCCTATAAAGTATATATATTCTTGATCAGGATCACCTCCTGAGTCGATATGAGCATGTCCGTCTGTCCGTCTGTCCGTCGGTCCGTCTGTCCGTCTGTCTGTCGGTTTCTACGCAAACTAGTCTCTCAGTTTTAGAGCTATCGAGTTGAAACTTTGCACACATCCTTCTTTTCCTTGCAGGTAGTACATAAGTCGGAACGGCCGGGATCGGTCGACTATATCCTATAGCTGCCATATAACTGATTGATCGGAAATGCCATAACTTCGTTGTTTTTTAAGATAGAGGGTTGGGACTTGGTACAGATTCTATTTTGGACAAATGAATCTGATTTGCCAAATTTCATAAGGATGGGCCGACTATATACGATCTGCTATATATCTAATGATATAAGATGCGTGGCGCCACCTATCGGACTGCGACTGAACTGCAAGGGTATATCAACTTCGGCTCCGCCCGAAGTTAGCTTTCCTTTCTTGTTATTTTTTATAAATTGTACATATAAGTTTCCCTTTCGTATAATTAGGATATTTTTTTTTTTTGCAAGCAACCAGTTAGGAATAATGTCAAACACCTCATTTGTCTTAACCAAATTTTTATACCCTTGCAGAGGGTATTATAATTTTGGTCAAAAGTGTGCAACGCAGTGAAGGAGACATCTCCGACCCTATAAAGTATATATATTCTTGATCAGGATCACCTCCTGAGTCGATATGAGCATGTCCGTCTGTCCGTCTGTCCGTCTGTCCGTCTGTCCGTCGGTCCGTCTGTCCGTCTGTCCGTCTGTCCGTTTCTACGCAAACTAGTCTCTCAGTTTTAGAGCTATCGAGTTGAAACTTTGCACACATCCTTCTTTCCTTTGCAGGCAGTATATAAGTCGGAACCTCCGGGATCGGTCGACTATATCCTATAGCTGCCATATAACTGATTGATCGGAAATGCCATAACTTTGGTGTTTTTTAAGTTGGAGAGTTGGGACTTTCCACACATGTTATGTTTGACCAAAATATCTTGTGTACAAAATTTCATAAGGATCGGCCGACTATATCCTATAGCTGTCATAGAACGATCGAAATTGGCATAACTTTGGTGTTTTTTAAGTTAGAAAGATGGGATTTGGTACAGATTCTATTTTGGACAAAATAATCTGATTTGCCAAATTTCATAAGGATCGGCCGACTATATACGATCTTCTATATATCTAATAATATAAGATGCGTGGCGCCACCTAGCGGACTGCGACTGAACTGCAAGGGTATATCAACTTCGGCTCCGCCCGAAGTTAGCTTTCCTTTCTTGTTATTAGTTTTATTATACCCTTGCAGAGGGTATTATAATTTTCGTCAAAAGTGTGCAACGCAGTGAAGGAGACATCTCCGACCCTATAGAGTATATATATTCTTGATCAGGATCACCTCCTGAGTCGATATAAGCCTGTCCGTCTGTCCGTCTGTCTGTCTGTCCGTCTGTCCGTCTGTCTGTCGGTTTCTACGCAAACTAGTCTCTCAGTTTTGGAGCTTTCGAGTTGAAACTTTGCACACATCCTTCTTTTCCTTGCAGGTAGTACATAAGTCGGAACGGCCGGGATCGGTCGACTATATCCTATAGCTGCCATATAACTGATTGATCGGAAATGCCAAAACTTTGGTGTTTTTTAAGTTAGAGGGTTGGGACTTTCCACACATGTTAAATTTGACCAAAATAGCTTATGTACAAAATTTCATAAGGATCGGCCGACTATATCCTATAGCTGTCATACAACGATCGGAATCAGCATAACTTTGGTGTTTTTTAAGTTAGAAAGATGGGACTTGGTACAGATTCTATTTTGGCAAAAACAATCTGATCTGCCAATTTTCATAAGGATCGGCCGACTATATACGATCCGCTATATATCTAATTATATAAGATGCGTGGCGCCACCTAGTGGACTGCGACTGAACTGCAAGGGTATATCAACTTCGGCTCCGCCCGAAGTTAGCTTTCCTTTCTTGTTCTGAATTAAATTGGTTTTATAATGAATTGAATATCTCCTGTTTGAACTGAGCTGATGACTCCACGGTTGTAGGGTGTTTTAAGGGGTCACTAAAGCAATGCTTCATCGGACTGTGGCCAAAGGTAGGATGGGCAGTACGCGAGCCTATTTACATCTATGGCATCCCAAACTTTCTACTTCTCTCCTCTCTCTCTCTTTCTAACTCTGTCTCTTCCGCGTCGAATTAATTCTTCCGTTCTTCCGGTTTAGTATCTAGCTATCTATCTTGTCGCCAGCACGCTCAATTCTGGACTTTATTTGATATTAAAATGTGGCAGTGTTAGGATTTGTATGAAGCAAGATCTCCATCCCCACAGCCGACGAGCTAGAGCCGGACTTTATAGCGTGCCCTCGCAAGTACAAATCCTTTTCGAAAAGCGCAGAAGACCGTTACACGCTACAGCTACCGTTACACGCTACAGTATGGGCTTAATTTGGAAAAGAGCAATTTCAATTAATGAATCAATAAAGTCGTTTTGACAACTGGGATCCGAGAGATTTTGGGAAGGTTGAAATCACCCATAATAAGGACAAAATCAGAGACACTGACTAATGATAGAACGAACTTAAAAGCTTCGAGGTGATGTAAATATACAGTATCCTCAACCGATGGAGGTATATAGGAACAGGTCATGAAAATATGAGACGGGCCAAGAGCTATTTTTAAAGGGATAAACTCGATTCCAAACTGATTCGGGAAAGAGATTAGTTCAGCTGAGAATTTATTGTTAACAGCAATGAGGACACCACCACCGAAAGATGGTCTATCCATTCGAAACACAGTGTACTTTGGAAAAAAATTTCATAATCAGAGACAGAGGAATTAAGCCAGGTTCAATAAGCGCAATAGCATCAAAATCAAATGAAGCACTCTTAGTAAAAAATTGGCTCAATTTACCCAGAATACTTCGAACGTTTTGGTAGCAGCACGAAAATACGTTATTACTCAGTTTTTTGAAGCTGAATCGACATAGTTGGGATTTAGAGGATATTTGGCTAAAAATCAGCTAGGCTGACGGATCAAGTGCTTTTTCAAAGTAGGATTCAGGAATTACAATTTTAAAAGAGGATATACTACGCTTATTTTTAAAATTAAACTTAAAGACCGCTAATTCATTAGGAGCTACTTTAAGATGGTTTGAGAGGTGACTCCTGACATCATCCACAGTGGCGTCCGGCATGAGGCGGGATACAAATAAAGCTTTACGAGGTGCAACAGCTCTAAGCGAAAGCCCAGAGGATCTTAACACAGGCGCCACACCAGTGAGAGGCCTAGGAGACGGTGCCACTGGAACCTGCAGGTTTTCCAACGATGGAGGATCCAAGACAATAGGCGGACCAAGACTCCTTAACGATTCCATTGGCTGACTTGGTGAATGGATCACTTCCACAGGCACAACAATAGGCGATGAAGTATTAGGCGTTAAAAAAGTATCCGAATGAATCGCATGAGAGGCAGGAGTACCCAATAAAGTGACCCCCATCGGGTTTGGAATTTTTCTCCTTGGAGATTCACTTAATAACTTGAGACCAAGGAATTGGGTCTCAAGTGTAAGGAATTGCTCATTAAGTGCCGAAAATTGCTAACGGACATCTAAAAAGCCGTTTCTCGTCCGCTTCATGAAAGTCCGCATCTCAGACTCAATCTCTCTACAGGCAATACAAGACCATGTCAGACCAATATTCTTTGTGATAAGATCGCTTATCCGTCCATTGTGCCCACCACCAGCATATTTAATATTTGAGCAGTTGTTGCAAAGCCAGCAGGACAGATACGAGTCACCAGTGATGCATCCTCCAAACTCGCATTTCTTAGCAGTGCAAATTAGACTCATTATTGACTGAGATATGTCCACTGTAGTGAGAGCGAGAAGAGATCAATTAGAAATTTGTTGTAGAGAGGCACGTTCGGATCAGGCACGCCGAAGAGAAGACGCCACAAAAGAGATACGCCGTGACGAAAACCGCTTGAGAGTAACAATGATGTAACGGGATTACTCGACCTGAGAATGGAACTCAGGAAGGGAATATATGTATATATGAATATTCGAAGAACGCGACAGAAGTAATATTAAATAATAATATTGTTTTTAAGAAGTGAATGGTTCAATGAACTATGTAAGTCAAATATGCTCCGACGATGATACGCGAAAAGGGGAAACTCGTATCAAAGATATATGTAGGTAATCAGATGAGAGCAGATGAGAGCAATCGCAAAAACACGTCGAGATACGGCAAAGTCAGACTAAAGACTGATGTTTTGTTTTATGATTTTAAATATAAACGATTGTTTCAAATTTAGTAATTATATTTTCAGGATTCCGTTCACTATTTATAATTCTTAATTTTTCATTAATAGTTTTATGAAATCTCTCTGTCAGAAACGCCATTTTTACTTGTGTTTATTGTTATTCTTACATCTTCTGATTGCAACCAAAGTTGTAATGCTGAGCACATAAATGCGGAGTCTTTTTCGGCTTTAATTTCTTTTGGTTTACCCATTTCATTAAATATCCTGAGTAATTCCCTTTTTGCTTTTAACCAATCCCTACTGTTGACATTTATTAAAGCAGCATATTTGGAATAAATATCAATGCAAGATAAGAATTGTTTATTATCGATCATGTAAAAATCTATAACATATTTTTCTCTGGGGTTAAAGGTTTCTAGGGTTAATTCAAATGTAATGTAACGAACTGTTTTGGCTATGTTTTGCTCGCAACAAACGCCGCGGCTAGCTCACATGTTTTGAGGGTACGTTCCACCGAATTTATAGTTCGACGTGATTGCCCGAGCCCAGAAATAACACGTTAAAGCTTCTTTATAAATAAATCCCCTTTATTGTAAATAGTTTACAAAGCAATAAAAGGAATCTCACCGGCTGTCTGGCTCAGCCGACCGACCGCTCGTCCTCCCGTCGATCCCCGATCCCCGCTCCGGGTTGGTGCCAATACGCACGCCCTCCCAAAGCTTGCGCCCGGCAGGTCGTGCGGTCTTGGTGCCTGGCGCCGAAACGGCTCTCGGTTCCCTTCGTTCGGACTCACGGACTCTGGTTGCGGGGCCTGTGTTGTTGATGTCTTCTGCTGCCGCTGCCTGTCCGTCGCTGCTGCTCCCTCGTCGTCGCTGCGCTACGGTTGCCGCTGCTCCC
>JAJJHT010004897.1:268951-279714 GCA_021223865.1 Drosophila pandora | reverse complement strand
TTCCACTGGTACAGACCTTTCCCTGGTACAGTGAAGGCCGTGTATTTCCGGCTCTCTTCCTCCAGTGGGATTTGCCAATAGCCGTCCTTCAGGTCGAGGCTGCTGAAAAATTTTGCCTCCCTCAATTGCTCCAAAATGAAATTTATCCTTGGCATCGGGTACGCATCCTTCACTGACTTTGCGTTTATCTGCCGAAAGTCTACGCACATCCTCCACTGACCCGTCTTTTTCTTCACCATGACAATGGGTGACCTGTAGGCGCTGTTTGAAGGTTCGATGCATCCCTTCTCCAGCAGTTCTTCCACCTTTTCATTGATTTCCCCCTGTATTTTGGGGTTCTTTGGGTAGTATCTTTGTTTAATTGGGATGTCGTCCTTCATCGTGATTTTATGCTGGGTTATGTTTGAACAACCCTTCTGATTCCTGAACGCCGCCAGCTCTTCTTCGATGAACCTTTTGTCCCGCTCGCGCTCCCATTCCTCCGAGGGTCCCGCTATGGCTATGGACAGCCTATCCTCCAGGCATCCGCTCCATCTCTCTCTTCTCGGGATCGTGACTTGGTGGCCTGCGCAGTTGATTGTTGTGCCGAATTCTGCGAGGAAATCCCATCCAAGCACCGCGCTGTCTCCCATGCCTGGCAACACTATCATATTCAAGTCCTTTTTTTTGTTGCTAAAGCTTACAGTTGTTAGGAGTACCATTTGAGTTTCTATGTGGCTCCCGTTGGCCAACTTCACTAATCTTCTTGTCGCTTTCCGTTCTCCGGCGATTCCCGGGTCCTCTGCTAGCTTCTCTGAAATGAAACTAGCCGTTGCCCCGGTGTCTACCATGGCCCTCACTTCTGCTCCTCCGACCTTGATGACCGCCGCCAATTGCTGATCGTCTCCGGTTAATCCTCCAACTATCTCTGAGAGGCAGCACCTCGCGATCTCCGCCTTCCTCTCTATGGCTGGGATCGCTGCACGTTTCCCGCTCTTTGGCAGCATTCCGTGCTTCTTACCCCCACTGCGCCGCACATCCTGCAGAACAACATTCTGGGGTTCCTGCACCCGCTGGCCCAATGGCCCATGCCTCCGCATCTGTTGCACGCCTGTGCTGGGTTTTCTACGTGTCCAGGCGTCGCTGCCCGCTGTATGTTCGGCTGCCTTTGGATTTGGTTTGCTGCCCATTGTTGGTTCGGCGGTTGTTGCCTTGGGCCTGCCCATTGCTGGCTCGGCTGCTGTTGCTGTGGCATTTGGCGATGCTCCTCGGGCTGCCATCTCTGCCCCCATCCCTGTCCTGGATGGTTCTGTTGCTCCGGTGGTTTATGGTGCAACTCCTCCTTTTGCCATCTTCTGTCTACCGCTGGGGACTGTCTATTGAAGACCTCCTCTTCCAGAGCCAGCTCCTCGAATTCTTCGGCTAGACCCATGACCTCCTCGAGTGATGCACATGCGTAGGGTCGCATGAACATTTTCATGCGTGGCATGCAGTTCTCCACGAGCCTATCGATGACCTCCTTGTTGACTTTCCCAACGGCTTCATAAGCGCCTGAAGGTCTACCATGTACTCTTTGAACGGCTCTCCTCGCTGTTGCTTCCGCTGCTTTACCTGGTCTGCCAGTTTTTCGAAGTATCCTTTTGGCAGGAAAAAGGCCTCGAAGCTCCTTCTGAACTCTTTCCATGTGGGCCACTCCTCGTCGTTCATCAGGAACCATTTTTGTGCTCTGCCCTGGAGTAGCTCGGGCATCGCTCGCGGGATTGTGTTTATATCCATCCCGTATGTTTTGGCAGACCATGCTACTCGGTCCACGAATTCGAGAGGATCCCCTGTTCCGTCGAAACGGAACGACCACTCTCGGACCTGCCTTGCTACCTTCGCATAATCCACCTGTACCGGGACTGGCTTCCGCACTTGTGGCTCCATGCTCCTCATGGTCTTCATTTCTGGCACTGCCAGACTTTGAATGAGCTTCTCCGATTCGCTCACCGCTCTCTGCCTCGGCGTGGTCCTCTGCGCGAACTTCTCCTCGAATCCCCGCGCGACCACCATTACTTCATCCTCCTTCGTTTCATCGACCCATCTTGCCACCAGTGCCCTCATTATCTCCACGGTTCCATCCGCTGCGAGACCGAGCTCTCTGCACACTTCGCACAACTCCTCTTTGCGAAGCGCGTAGATCCAATTTTTCCTCCCCATCCTGAAGCTGTGTTACTCCTAGACTCTAAAGCAATCACGTAGTTTGGGCGCCAGGTGCAACGAACTGTTTTGGCTATGTTTTGCTCGCAACAAACGCCGCGGCTAGCTCACAGAGTTTGAGGGTACGTTCCACCGAATTTATAGTTCGACGTGATTGCCCGATCCCAGAAATAACACGTTAAAGCTTCTTTATAAATAAATCCCCTTTATTGTAAATAGTTTACAAAGCAATAAAAGGAATCTCACCGGCTGTCTGGCTCAGCCGACCGACCGCTCGTCCTCCCGTCGATCCCCGATCCCCGCTCCGGGTTGGTGCCAATACGCACGCCCTCCCAAAGCTTGCGCCCGGCAGGTCGTGCGGTCTTGGTGCCTGGCGCCGAAACGGCTCTCGGTTCCCTTCGTTCGGACTCACGGACTCTGGTTGCGGGGCCTGTGTTGTTGATGTCTTCTGCTGCCGCTGCCTGTCCGTCGCTGCTGCTCCCTCGTCGTCGCTGCGCTACGGTTGCCGCTGCTCCCACGTCGTTGCTGCTATGCTGCTACCGCTGCTCCCTCGTCGTCGCTGCTATGCTGCTGCCGCTCCTCCCTCGTCGTCGCTGCTCTACTTCTGCTGCTGCTCCCTCGTCGTCGCTGCTCTACTGCTGCTGTTCCTCCGTTTGGGGATGCCGTGGACCTCGGAACCCTTGGCTTGCCTGGATTCGCCCTTTCGCCGTGGCCGGCACCTAATCCGTGTTAACAGACCGAGTGGCTCACCTCCCAGGCATACGCCGGGCAGGATATGCTCCTCGCTGCTTAGCGGCCGGATCAGGGCACGAAGGGCCCCTACCCTACAGGACACGCCCCCGGTCGCGTTCGCCACTCGCCTCCAAACACCTGCGTGCATACGCCCCGCAGGATCTATGGTAGGCCAGAGGTTTGGGCATCGCGTCTCCTTTGACTCCAGGTGTTTTGCTGTGCATACGCTCCAGCGCCTGGATCAGGATTCTTTTGACTTCCCGGGGTGTCCCTGCCTGGTTTCACAAATGGGCTTGAGTTCCCGGGTTGGCTATCCCTCGCGTTACAGGATCACACCTGGATCGAACGGTCAGGAGCAGACAAGGCGTACGCCAGGCTGATCCGTTGTTGCCGCCACTACACCAGGATACCTGTCGTGTCCGGGAATAACTCCACCCGACTCTTTTACCCAGGGCCTCAGCTTTGCCGCGGATCCTTGATCCTTTTCCCCTGACTCCTTGCTCGATTTGATGCGCGTACCGCCGCCGGACTTACCCACAGGGGGTCCTTAAGCTATTTTCGTATGTCCTTGCTCACTCGCTTTAATCGCCCGCACTAAGGACTGTCGGACTTACCCACGGGGGGTCCTTCAGCCTGTACTCCTAACTCTTCAAGGAAGCTTTCCAACTTGAATTCCAGACTTACCCACGGGGGGTCTTTCACTCACTCTCCCAGCTTCCCTAGAAGACTCCGCCTCGATTCGCTCCAAGGGCCCTCCTTATATAGTGCCAGAGGCGCCCGTTAATCCTTGCGAATCTACTTCCTGCCGTTAATCCTCCGCTCCTTCACTTTCTCCGTTAGCTTTCTCCAATCCCGCCGTCTTTCTATCGGCGGGCTTTCTTTGTTGACCCTCCCCCGATGGCCCCGCTCGGGCCACCGATCCGCAATATTTTTGTGCCGGTCATCGGACTTCGTCCCGACAATCCCTACTGTTGACATTTATTAAAGCAGCATATTTGGAATAAATATCAATGCAAGATAAGAATTGTTTATTATCGATCATGTAAAAATCTATAACATATTTTTCTCTGGGGTTAAAGGTTTCTAGGGTTAATTCAAATGTAATGTAACGAACTGTTTTGGCTATGTTTTGCTCGCAACAAACGCCGCGGCTAGCTCACATGTTTTGAGGGTACGTTCCACCGAATTTATAGTTCGACGTGATTGCCCGAGCCCAGAAATAACACGTNCAGCGCTGGCCCATCCGACGCTGCAGTGCTGACTTGCATGTTCCCCCCCCCCGCTGTTGCCCCTCCTGCCACCTGTCTTGGTGTGTGGGAGATCTAATCTCCTCACAGTAAGTTTTGTATCTCTGTGTTCTGTTTTAGCAAGGTTACAAATTTCACACTCATTTATAATATTTTGAATTAATTTCTAATAATCGGGAAAATAATATTTTTCTTTAAAAAGGCTTGTTTGTTTTTCTATTCCTGGATGTAATTATTCTACGTGAGCTTTAAGGACAATTTTCTTGAATTCGGCGAATGTTTGGACATCTGTTAACATTGTACTGGTTTTCATAACTTTGGTTAAGTTATTTGGGCTAATAATCTCTATATAAGCATTTTGAAATATTATGAAGTCCATCTCACACGGAAAATAAATAACACTTTTTTTGGAGCATAAATATTCTTTAATTAATTCTTTTGCATATTCATGGGTCATTTCTTTATAAATTATTTTAAGGTTGGTTTTATGAAAGTATTGGGTCAATTTTACTTCATTTGAATTTTCTCTATTAAATTCAATTTGTCTATTGTAATAGTTTAAAGGTCTTTCCGTTATTTCTATATAATTCTGATTATCTTCTTGTGCACTATGTACTGTTGCTATTATGGGTAATGACTGGGTACTATCCGGTGATTCTTCAAAAAAATTTTTTTTTAGCTTCACTCTTGACAGAGCATCAGCTACCTGGTTTTCTTTTTCCGGCAAATATTTAATAGTGAAGTCAAACTCGTTTAATTTTATTCTCCATCTTTGTAGTTTGATATTTGGTTCTTTTATATTATGAAGCCAAACTAATGGTCTATGATTGATAAGAAGTTCGAATTTTCTACCAAAGAGATAAGACCTAAAATATTTAGTGGCCCAGACTCTTTTTCTATTGCTGAATAATTAATTTTATGGAAATAATTTTTCAAAGTTAAGGTAAATTAAAATTTGGGTCTGATGTAATAAGAATTTTTAATTTCTCAAATGCTTTTAAATATTCTTTATCTGTTGAATTTATAGTGGAACCTTTCTTTAAGTTTACAGTCTGCAATTTTGCAATTTTCAAAAAATCAGGTATGAATTTTCTATAAAATCCACAGTGACCTAAAAATGATTTTATTTCTTTTTGGGTTTTTGGTATTGGAAATTTTTGTATTGCCTCAATTTTTTGGGGGTTTGGCTTTATTCCTTCTGTTTTTATTATATGTCCAAGAAATTCGGTTTCCTTTTTCATAAATTCACATTTGTCAAGTTTAAGTTAAAAACAAGAAAGGAAACCTAACTTCGGGCAGATCCGAAGTTGATATACCCTTGCAGTTGAGTCGCAGTCCGCTAGGTGGCGCCCCGCATCTTATATTATTAGATATATAGCGGATCGTATATAGTCGGCCGATCCTTATGAAATTTGGCATATCGAATTATTTTGCCAAAAGAGGAATCCATTGAAACTCCCATTTTCTAACTTGAAAAACAACGAAGTTATAGCATTTCCGATCAATCAGTTATATGACAGCTATAGGATATAGTTGGCCGATCCTTATGAAATTCGACAAATCAGATTTTTTTTCCCAAAATAGAATCTGCACCAAATCCCATCTTTCTAACTTAAAAAACAACAAAGTTATGCCAATTTCTATCGTTCTATGACAGCTATAGGATATAGTTGGCCGATCCTTATGAAATTTTGTACATAAGATATTTTGGTCAAACATAACATGTGTGCTGTCTCTCCCAACCCTCTGACTTAAAAAACACCAAAGTTATGGCATTTCCGATCAATTAGTTATATGGCAGCTATAGGATATAGTTGACCGATCCCGGCCGTTCCGACTTATGTACTGCCTGCAACGGAAAAAAGGGTGTATGCAAAGTTTCAACTCGATAGCTTTAAAACTGAGAGACTAGTTTGCGTAGAAACAGACAGACAGACAGACAGACGGACATGATTATGTCGACTCAGGAGGTGATCCTGATCAAGAATATATATACTTTATAGGGTCGGAGATGTCTCCTTCACTGCGTTGCACACTTTTGACCAAAATTATAATACCCTCTGCAAGGGTATAATTAGCTTCTCGAAGTTTTGAAAACACCTTTTTATAGACAATATGTGTTATAGACAACCATATAATATAATATGGTTTTCCAACGATGGAGGATCCAAGACAATAGGTGGACCAAGACTCCTTGGCGATTTCATTGGCTGACTTGGTGAATTGATCACTTCCACAGGCACAACAATAGGCGATGAAGTATTAGGCGTCAAAAAAGTATCCAAATGAATCGCATGAGAGGCAGGAGTACCCAATAAAGTGATCCCCATCGGGTTGTTGTTTGGAATTTTTCTCCTTGGAGATTCACTTAATAACTTGAGACCAAGGAATTGGGTCTCAAGTGTAAGGAATTGCTCATTAAGTGCCGAAAATTGCTAACGAACATCTAAAAAGCCGTTTCTCGTCCGCTTCATGAAAGTCCGCATCTCAGACTCTCTACAGGCAATACAAGACCATGTCAGACCAATATTCTTTGTGATAAGATCGCTTATCCGTCCACTGTGCCCACAACCAGCATATTTAATATGTGAGCAGTTGTTGCAAAGCCAGCAGGACAGATACGAGTCACCAGTGATGCATCCTCCAAACTCGCATTTCTTAGCAGTGCAAATTAGACTCATTATTGACTGAGATATGTCCACTGTAGTGAGAGCGAGAAGAGATCAATTAGAAATTTGTTGTAGAGAGGCACGTTCGGATCAGGCACGCCGAAGAGAAGACGTCACAAAAGAGATACGCCGTGACGAAAACCGCTTGAGAGTAACAATGATGTAAGCTAACTTCGGGCGGAGCCGAAGTTGATATACCCTTGCAGTTCAGTCGCAGTCCGCTAGGTGGCGCCACCCATCTTATTTTATTAGATATATAGCGGATAAAGTCGGCCGGTCCTTATGAAAATTGGCAGATCAGATTGTTTTTAGAATAATCTAACCAAAATAGAATCTGTACCAAATCCCATCTTTCTAACTTAAAAAACACCAAAGTTATGCCAATTTCGATCGTTCTATGACAGCTATAGGATATAGTTTGCCGATCCTTATGATATTTTGTGCATAAGATATTTTGGTCAAACATAACATGTGTGTTGTCTCTCCCAACCCTCTGACTTAAAAAACACCAAAGTTATGGCATTTCCGATCAATCAGTTATATGGCAGCTATAGGATATAGTTGACCGATCCCGGCCGTCCCGACTTATGTACTGCCTGCAAAGGAAAGAAGGGTGTGTGCAAAGTTTCAACTCGATAGCTTCAAAACTGAGAGACTAGTTTGCGTAGAAACAGACAGACAGACAGACAGACGGACAGACGGACCGACGGACAGACGGGCATGATTATATCGACTCAGGAGGTGATCCTGATCAAGAATATATATACTTTATAGGGTCGGAGATGTCTCCTTCACTGCGTTGCACACTTTTGACCAAAATTATAATACCCTCTGCAAGGGTATAATTAGCTTCTCGAAGTTTTGAAAACACCTCTTTATAGACAATATGTGTTCCTCTAATGAAGTAGAAAATACAATATTGTCATCCATGTAAACAAGGCAATGCTGGTATATTAAATCTTCTTATAAATTGTTCATGCAACGTTGGAAAGTTGCAGGCGCATTTTTCAGACCAAATGGCATTCGTGTGAATTCGTAATGTCCATTTTTAGTTGAAAAAGCTGTTTTTGAAATAGAATTTTCATCCATTTGAATTTGATGAAAACCCTTGGCAAGGTCAATTGTTGTAAAATATTGACACTTGCCAAGTTTGTCATGTATTTCATCCATTTCATCCATAACTGTAATTATAATACCCTCTGCAAGCGTATAATTAGCTTCTCGAAGTTTTGAAAACACCTCTTTATAGACAATATGTGTTCCTCTAATGAAGTAGAAAATACAATATTGTCATCCATGTAAACAAGGCAATGCTGGTATATTAAATCTTCTAATAAATTGTTCATGCAACGTTGGAAAGTTGCAGGCGCATTTTTCAGACCAAATGGCATTCGTGTGAATTCGTAATGTCCATTTTTAGTTGAAAAAGCTGTTTTTGAAATAGAATTTTCATCCATTTGAATTTGATGAAAACCCTTGGCAAGGTCAATTGTTGTAAAATATTGACACTTTCCAAGTTTGTCATGTATTTCATCCATAACTGGTATCGGATACTTATCATTAATAGTTATTTCATTCAGACTTCAATAGTCTATTCCTATTCAAAATTTCTTTTTCCCTGATGCGTCCTCTTTCTTTGAGACTATCCATATTGGAGAACATTAAGGGGATTTCGATTTACGTATTATTCCCTGATTTATCATTTCTTTTATTTGGACTTCGACTTCTTGATCATGAGCTTGGGGGTATTTATAAGGTTTTTTGTAAATAGGATCTTCATGTTTGGTTTGGAATGAATGTTTTACAGCATTGGTAAAGGTCAAATTTTCACCTTCCCTAAACGGGATATCAATAAATTCAAATAAAATGTTATTTAATTTAGTTCTTTCTTCTTTATTAAGATGATTTATTCGAAATTTATTATTTTCTTCTAAAACATTATTAATTGCAACATTAAGGGATATATCCTCAGATGAAGGTAGACTGAGATAATCTTATAATTAATTATTGCTTCACATGCTTCTAAATACTCTCTTCCTATCAATATGTCATATTTTGCGAAAAATTGAGAACCGAAAATGGTTGATCGATCGGACAAAGTTTACTTGATTTGAAATTTACGGACTTATTTAATTTAATTACACCATTAATTGTGTGCACTTCTGACGTTTTTAATGTTTGTGGAAAATTAAAATAATTTTCTTTTATTAGGTTGATTGAACTTCCTGTATCTATTACACATTTAAATGAGCGATTGTTAATAGTTATTCTGATGCAAGGGTTTCCATTTCTTTTATTGGATCCGAGGCTATGTGATGAACATTTTCGATTTTCATTTTAGATTGATCGCTTGAATATTCACGCTGTCTCTTCACTGGTTTGTTAGAATTAGTAACAGCCTAAGAAGATGTTGGCTGTTGATAATTCATAGGATTCTGAGCTCTACCTTGATTAAAGTTTTGCTGCAATGCCTGTCAAAATTTTTGTCGATTAAAATTATTTGGGAGTCTATAGTTTCTTTGCTGATTATAACTTTGTGAATATTATTATTATAAAAGGAATTATTTCTGTGGAAATTATTATTTCTTTGATAATTTCTCCTTTCTTGTCCGTTTTGATTTGAATTATGTTGTGATTTAACTTTATCAGAACCAGAATCATAACAACCTTCTTGTTGTGCTACTTGTTTAAGTTTACTGACTGTAGTTATATCGTGCCTTGCTTATGTCATGAATAACCTGTCAGGAAGTTTTCTCATTATTACATCTTAAACAATATTATTCATGGCATTATTATAAATCATTGTATTTAAATTATTGTTTTCTAACGACAATTTGTTTGTTATGACAAATATTTTATATTCTATAAGGGGGTGTTGTAGAGTCGTCTTAGTAATTTCTCGCATGGGGTTTCGGTTTTGTACTCATCGATGAGAGCAATCCTTAGATCGGGCCAATTGGTTGCTGCTGATGGCTGGGACACTCGCTGGGCATCTCCAGATAATTGCATCTCAATTGCACTGAAGAATACAGCTGTTTGACGCGGATCAGTTGATGGATACAAATTTAAAATGTATTCGATCCGTCTGATGAATGCACTTAATTCCCTGGTGCTTCCATTAAAATTGGGAACTTGCCTAATCTGGCTTAAAGCTTGATTAAGATGTAGCTCGGAGAGTAACTGGATTTGTGCCACTGGTTCAGCCATTGTAATGTTTGTATTTCTTATTTATTTCGGTAGCGGTCACACTATGAAAGCGGGCTACTAATTTATTTTAAGTTTTTGTGTTTTGTATATTTTTGGTAATATCTTCTTCAAAATAGTTTGAAAAAAAATATATTTTTATTTGAGTTTCGGTTTTGATACAGTGTGATTCCTTAAAACTGCTTAGAATTTCAGAACTACTGCTTAGAATTTTAGCATTTCCGAACTAACTTAACTTTGGTGCTCTTAGTCCTCTTTATAGCTACCCTTGCTGAAGCTTTTTGCAGATCAAAGCTCGAAAAAATCTTTTCTCTCTGAGAGGCTTTGTTTTCTGAAGGGAATAAATTGAGTCGGAACCTTTTACTTGAGGTGTCAGTGGACGTGGAAGGCTTTTGGGTCTTAATTAATCGAGGTTACAAGAAAATGTGAATTTTCCTGTGAAGTGGGTTCCCATTTAAGAATGGTATGATATGTTTAGTTTTAATTCATTTAAAAGGAGTGAGAAAGATTTGAGTCGGGATTCTGTTTACCAAAATATTGTTTTGGTTTTTAATCTGAAGTGACTCTTAGAAATTGGAAATCTGAAATGAGGCTGTTTTCAGCCGAATTGAAATAATTAAATGTTTATGTTTTTTACAAAAATTGGAATGAGGCTATTTGCAGCTGGATTACAAATTTCAATAAAAGAGGCTTCAGCTTCGGTTTACAAAATTTACTGATATACATTTAAAGA
>JAJJHT010004897.1:232929-268920 GCA_021223865.1 Drosophila pandora | reverse complement strand
AAAGAAGAGATTTAAAAATATTGGGTTAAATTCTATAAATTTTTTCGCGCGGTTTCCACTGCATACGTACAACCCACCTCCCGCCCAACCGACCGAGGGGCGCCTGCCGCATAACGTACGGCTCGAATCGCGGGAAATTCGAGTTAGTAAATATAAGTTTAAATAGAAGGATTATAAAGAAAACGAGGAAGAATTAGTTTGCTCTTGAAGGTAATTTAAAATGGAGGTTTTCATATTTGACAGGGATGAAAGAGAAATAATATGATACAGACCATTATAGTTCGAACATAAAATCCTTAGGGGATCATGCTGTGCATATGTCGATCAACAATGGCTTAAGAATACAGGACTTAAGTTTCTGGTCCTTCTATTCGGAACGTTAAGCGTGTAGTAATTGCTGGCTATCTACATCACCATTAATAAGGTTGAGTAGGAAAACGACACCCAGCATTGTTCTACGATTTGTTAAGGAGGGTAAGTTTATTAGTAGGAGTCTACTATTATACGAAGGTAGGTGAAGATTTGCGTCCCAGTTAAGTCCTCTAAGAGAAATAGAATAATAAGGAGTTTTTTTGTACGGATTTTATACGGATTTGATGAGCACCGTATTGGGGACACCAGAAACATGAACCGTACTCCAGTGTCGGACGGACCAAGGATATAAATAAGCTTTTAGTAATATAAGGGTCGTTAAATTCTTTAGCCCATAAGTTTCTGGTCCTTCTATTCGGAACGTCAAGCGTGTAGTAATTGCTGGCTATCTACATCACCATTAATAAGGTTGTGTAGGAAAACGACACCCAGCATTGTTCTACGATTTGTTAAGGAGGGTAAGTTTATTAGTAGGAGTCTACTATTATACGAAGGTAGGTGAAGATTTGCGTCCCAGTTAAGTCCTCTAAGAGAAATAGAATAATAAGGAGTTTTTTTGTACGGATTTTATACGGATTTGATGAGCACCGTATTGGGGACACCAGAAACATGAACCGTACTCCAGTGTCGGACGGACCAAGGATATAAATAAGCTTTTAGTAATATAAGGGTCGTTAAATTCTTTAGCCCATCTCTTAATAAAACCGAGAACACCTTTAGCCTTATTAACCATTGAAGAAATATGGTGGGAAAAATTAAGTTTTATGTCTAAAAGGACACCAAGATCATTAACCTGAGTTATTTTTTGTAAGGCAATCCCCGTACTAGTTGAGGACTAGTACGATAAAAAGAAATAAGTTTGCATTTTGATCCATTAAGTATTAAGTCATTAGCTAAACACCATTTTTGAAAATTATCGAGATCGGACTGGAGTCTGATTTGAGCAGACGGGAACTTATATTGCAGACAAAGCTTAACATCGTCTGCTTACATTAGTACCAGCGCGTTCGTTAAGGATGGGGGCAAGTCATTTATAAAAAGAGTGAATAGTAATGGGCCAAGATGGCTTCCTTGAGGGACGGTAGTATTGATTTTTAAATAAGACTCTCTGTGTTCTTCCATTGAAATAGCTGGAGATCCACGTAATGAGGTCGGTTGAGAATCCCAAAAGATTTAGTTTACTTAACAAGAGTGAGTGATTAACTGAATCAAATGCTTTACTAAAGTCTGTGTAAATAACATCAGTTTAAAGACCCTTTTGGAAGCCATCTAAAAAAAAAGATGTCAACTCCAATAAATTAGTGATTCAGCTTAAATGATCTGAAGTTTTAGGAGGTGAATACGTTGTTTGGAAAAATTTTGCGAATAAATCAGCAATGGCCTGATCTGAAGTCGCTGATAAATTTTTATACGTTAGTAGGAAAGGAAAAGATACATGTTTACGCTTCGTGTTTACAAAGTTATAAAACTGCTTTGGATCCTAAGCGAACTGAATCCGACAGCGGCGAATATAATTTTTATAACATTCGGCGTTATGGACGGTGAAATTTAGCCGAGCTATTAAGTATTTTGAGAAATCTATGCTGCTACAGGTTCTTTTATATTTATTTAAAAGCCTGTTTTTATCTGTTTTTAATTTTGTTTAATCTATAAATCATTTTATATACGTTTGGAATAAATGTATTAATTAAATTAGGAATTAGAAAATTAGGAATTAGAAGGAGACGTCTCCGACACCTCCGATCTCCGAATTCTTGATCAGGATCACCTCCTCAGTCGATATGAGCATGTCCGTCTGTCCGTTTGTCCGTCGGTCCGTCTGTCTGTCTGTCTGTTTCGGAAATGCCATAACTTCGTTGCTTTTTAAAGTTAGAAGCATGGGATTTTCAATGGGTTCCTCCTTGAACAAAATAATTCGATATGCCAAATTTCATAAGGATCGGCCGACTATATACGATCCGCTAAATATCTAATAATATAAGATGCGTGGCGCCACCTAGCGGACTGCAACTCAACTGCAAGGGTATATCAACTTCGGCTCCGCCCGAAGTTAGCTTTCCTTTCTTGTTTTATTTTATTATATTACTTGTATGTTCTTTGAGTGGTAGGTTCCTAAAATTTTCCCTGATTCATTCACCAGTTCATAATAAGAACGTCCTACTTTCTTTTTCACTTTGCCTTTAATAAAAAGAGGTGCTAATTTAGCGTTAAACTTCTTGCTGGCAATACTTTGTGCGAAATTGCGAGCAAGGACTTCTACACCATTTTAAAATTCTACCGATCTAGTCCTTAAATTATAAACCTTAGCGTTTATTTCATGAGTCAAAGATATATTATTCTTAGCTTTATTTCGAAAACACTGCAAGGCGTCGATACGTTGTATTTACGTATTGTCCTTTAAAAGATTAAAGTTTCTCAGCAGTTCGTAGTCTTTCCCGTGAAGGACCATATTCTGACCGAAGGTCATAAAATAAGGCGAAAATCTAGTACTTTGATGGATATTGGCTCTAAGGGCTCCGCTTATCTCCGGCAGGTGTCTATCCAAATTGGAAGGATCTGTGCCGATGTATGCGCGTATTGCGGCGAGAACTGACCTACTTAGGCGTTCGCTTGCGTTAGCCTGGGGCGAATAGATAGCTGTACAAATATGCTTGGTTCCGAACCGGGTCAGAAATGATTTGAACTCGGCCGATCGGAATTGTGAGCCATTATCGGTTAATATCGTCTCCGGAACACCGAAGGTATAAAATACTGAAGTTTCGAGAAATTCACAAATCCGGCTCGAAGTAAACTTCTGATCGGATGTAAATAATGGAACTTAGTATAATGATCTACTATGACTAGTATGCCGATTTTCCCACTTTTGGCTCTGGGATACGGACCTAATAAATCCATGTACATTTTTTGAAAGGGCCTATCTGAGGTTAACGGCTTTCCCATCGGAGGTATCAACACTACGTTTGGGCTTTTCGTTGTTCGACATACGGAACACTTCAAAACGTGATCCCGAATTTGCGAAACCATTCCTGGCAAAAAAAAAAATCTTTTAAGATTTACTACCATTTTCCCAATGCCGCAATAAGCTGCGTCTGGGGAATATGTGATCTGTATAAAGTTCCTTGTCTTAAGTTTGAAGGTACCCATAATTTCCATGAATTCATTTCTTGGACAACGTCAAAAACAAACTTATCAAACTAACAAACTAAACAAAATTATCCATAATCTTGAGATCTGGTAGCTTAGACCGTTAGATGTTTTCAATCAGATCCGTGTATTCTGCTGATTTAAATTAAACTGAGGTCAAATCTATCAATGGACCGAAGTCTTTGATTTCAGATACCGCTGGTTCGTGTTGACGGAAAACAGTGTCAGCTACTACGTTTAGAGTTCCACGCCTATGCTTAATTTTCATGTGCTTGGCAGAAGGCTGTAACTTGAACGCCCATCGACCCACGCGACCTGTCAAATTTTTCTGTTCCATTAGCCATTTTAATGATGCATGATCAGTGACTACTGTAAACTCTAGACCTTCAATATACGCTCTAAATTTCTTTACCCCTTTGACTACTGCCAAGCACTCTAGTTTGGTCACTGTGTAATTGCGCTGCGCTTTTGTCAGTTTCTCGGACATATAGGCAATCGACATTTTGTCGCCGTTAGCATTGGCTTGTGCCAAGACACATCCCACTCCATATATACTTGCATCGCACAGGAGTATAAAGGGTCTAGAAAAATCGGGAGTGTGCAGTATCGGTGCTGATGTTAACTTTCCTTTCAACTCAGCAAATGCTTTATCTGCCTCCCGGGTTCATTCTAATTGTCTATTTTTCCATAGCAACTAAGTTAACGGAAAACTAACAGTTGCATAATTGTCCACAAAGGATGGTACCTGTTAAACCTAAAAATCGTCACAGTTGCTTGACGAAAGTGGGAACGGGGACGGAAATAAGAATTTTTTCGTTGTCTGTTTTAAGCTGACCATATCCAATGATGAATCCTAAATATTTTACTTCACGCATGCAAAAGTTAGACTTAGCGACGTTTATTGTCAAATTGCCTTTCCTTAGACATACAGCCACTTCTTGAAGAAGCTGCATGTGCGACTCAAAGTCTTCCGATAAGATAAGAAGATCGTCTAAGTACACATAAACTCTTGTACGAAAGTGCGCCGGGATCACAAGGTCCATTAATCTACAAAGTGTTTGGGGTGCATTGCACAGACCAAAAGGCATTACTTTATATTGGTATAAAGGCCTGTTCGGAACTGTGAACGCGGTGTACTGCCGAGAGTTTTGTTCCAGAGGGATCTGCCAAAAAGCGTGCTTCATGGCTAAGCCGGTTATGTAACGTGCTGGTGGTAAACGGCTGAGAATTCCGTCAATATGTGGTAGGGTATAGGCGTCCTTTATAGTCACCTTATTAACCACTCTGGAATCAAGGCAAAGACGAATCTTTTCTCCTCGTTTTACAATGACGCTGTTACTACTCCATGGGCTTTTCGATTCCTCTATGATACCTAATTCCAACAACCTATCTACTTCGTCAAACATTAATTTTTCAATCGCAGGGGATATAGGCCAATGTCTCTGCTTTACTGGCTTTTTTTTTTTTTTTTTTCGCGGTTCCCACTGCATACGTACAGCCCACCTCCCGTCCAACCGACCGAGGGACGCTGCCGCGTAACGTACGGCTCGAATCGCGGGAATAGATCCGAGACAGATAAGCGAGGAATAGGAGAAAGATATTACGAGGAAGGGTGTTGCATAGATAAGGCGGTTAATATAAGCGATTTAAGATTGTTAGTAGAGCAAAGTGATAAGATGTGGTAGAGACCATTGTAGTCCGAACATAATACCCTGAACGGATCGTGTTTGGCATATGTCGAACTACAATGGCTGAGGAGTAGAGGACGAAAGTTTCTGGTCCTTCTACTAGGAATGTTAAAATTTAAACGTGTTAGTAAATGCTGGCTGTCTATATTTCCATAAATAAGATTATATAGAAACATGACACCCAGCATCGTTCTACGATTTGTTAATGATGGTAAGTTGATTAGTAAAAGTCTACTATGATAAGAGGGGAGGTAAAGATTTGCATCCCAATTAAGTCCCCTAAGAGCAAAAGTAAGGAAGTTTTTTTGTACAGATTCAATGTGATCTTGGTGTACTCCATATTGAGGACTCCAGACACACGATCCATACTCTAGAATCGGACGGACCAGTGATGTATATAACGTTTTAGTTATGTACGGGTCATTAAATTCTTTTGACCATCTTTTAATAAAACCAAGCACACCCATAGCTTTATTAACCATGGTAGATACATGGTCGGTAAATTTAAGTTTCAAATCTAATAGGACACCTAGATCGTTAACCTGAGTTAATCGTTCTAAGGCGTTCCCATAGCCTGGTGAGGACTAGATCGGTAAAAAGACATAAGTTTACATTTCGATCCATTAAGCTTTAGGTTATTTGCTAAACACCATTTTTGAAGTTTATCCAAATCGGATTGAAGTTTAGACTGGGCGCTAGTAAATTTATACTAAAGGCATAGCTTAACGTCATCAGCGTACATAAGTACAAGTTAATTAGTTAAGGCAAGGGGCAAGTCGTTAATAAACAGAGTAAAAAGTAGGGGTCTAAGATGGCTTCCTTGGGGCACCCCCGATGTGGCGCGGACTAAACGCGAGGTAACATCTTTAAAGAAAACACGTTGGGTTCTCCCTGATAAGTAGCTCGAAATCCACATAAGAAGATCAGTTGGGAATCCCAAAAGACTGAGTTTACTTATAAGAAGCGAATGGTTAACAGAGTCAAATGCTTTACTGAAGTCAGTGTATATGACGTCTGTTTGTAAGCCATTCCGGAAGCCATCCGTGATAAAAGATGTTAGCTCCAATAAGTTGGTAGTGGTGGAGCGGCGCTTCATGAAGCCATGCTGGCACGGAGTTATTATTGAACTACATAGGTGTTGCAAATGTGGAGTGATAAGTTTTTCAAAAAGCTTTGGAATTGCTGACAATTTAGAGATGCCTCTATAATTAGCAGCGTCGGATTTTTTCCCTTTTTTATGCAGCGGAATAATGAAGGATTCCTTCCACATAAGGGGAAAGATCGAAGTTTCCAGCGATAGATTAAAGAGTTTAACAAGCGGTTTGCACAGTGCCTCGGCGCAGTACTTCAGAACACAGCCTGGTACTCCATCAGGGTCTGGCGAATACACGGGCTTAATCTTAAGAAAATCCGATAACACACCACTTTGATCGAAAGATGGGCAAAATATAAGGTTGGCTGATTGGATATTATAAGTGTAAGGTTGAGCTAAACTGCTGCTAGGTGAATAGGTAGTTTGAAAAAACTGTGCAAAGAGATCGGCCATCGCCTGATCGGTGTTCGCAGAAGAGTTCTCAAACGTAAGCAGTGGGGGAAAAGATACATGTTTACGCTTAGTGTTTACAAAGTTATAAAACTGCTTCGGATCCTGAGTAAACTGAATCCTGCAGCGGCGAATATAACTCCTATAACATTCTGCGTTATGCACGGTGAAATTAGACCGAGCTACTAAGTATCTTGAATAACTAACTGTACAGCCAGATAATCTATGTTTGTTTAATAGTCTACTCATACTATTCTTTAAATTTATAAGGTGCCTTGTATACCAAGGCGGATTCGTTGAAGCGGACGGATATTTACACGGCACGCAAACGTCGAAAAATATGTTCAAAGTGTAATAAAATTTTTGTAATGCAATGTTTATATCCTCGCATGCCAGTAAATCAGACCAATCAAATTCCAAAATTAACTTATTTAATTTCATAAAGCCAGCCTTACGAAAGAAACGAACTTTCTGGGATTTAACTGTAGACTTAAGGTCAAAAAAGTAGTTATTTTCGATTGAAACCTCAAGAGTGGGATGATATGGATCCTCAGGGTTAGAAAGGGGCAAAGTTCTGGAAAGAGTAATTCCATCAGGATCAGAAACGAAGCATAAGTCCAACAGCCGACCTAAAGAATTTCTGACGTGGTTAATTTGCCCGAGTGACATGTCAAACATGCCCTCAGGGAAGTCATGGTGGGAGTTAAGCTGTAAAGACGGTGAATTATCAACATTGGACCACATAAGTTCTGGGATATTAAAGTCACCCAGAGCTATCAGCTGGTCACCATCAGACAGACGATCGAAAACCAAACGAATAGCGGACAAATGTTGCCAGTATGTTGGCGGTTCGGACGAAGGTGGTATGTACGAACAGGTAACATACAAAGATTGATCGGACAAAGTGATTTTGATGCAAAGAAATTCAATGTCACCAAACTCTTGTGATTTTACCTCTTCAGAAGCGAATTTGGAGTCTACAGAAATTAGCACTCCTCCTCCCCTTCGCAAGGTTCTATCACATCTAAAAGTGGTGTACCTACTAGGAAAAACTTCGGAGCTTAAGATCTCCGGCTTTAACCAAGTTTCTGTAAATACAATAATATGGGATGCAAAAAAAGAACTATCAGAATACAGTTTGGGAAGTTTACTACGTAACCCTCTTGTATTCTGATAGGTAAGTGTTAATGAAGACATTAGTTTTTTGGGATTGAGGAAGAAGAGGTGGAAGGTTGATCAGTGGCCTTAACATGTGGGAGTTTTACACCCACAGGTTTGGTTATCTTTTTTTTCACCGTACTTGGCTGATGTTCTTGGACGAAAATGTTCTCTGGCCAAAAGCTGGCGGAACAGATCGTCTTGAACATCTGCAAGGGCAAACGTATTTTGAAAGATGACGTGTGCCTGGTGTAAGAATATTTGAATTTTGTAATATCCACCACCTTTATGTCGGCTTTTGCTTTGGCTTTGATGTAAGCCGAGATATCAATCTCCGAAGTATCAGGGGCAAGCCGGGAAACAAAAATGTGTTTGGATGGTGGGATCACCTGCAAGGGTTTTGGTGCCGCCGTAACTAATACTGCGGCATCAGTGCGTACCGGCGGTCCGGACGGTTTATTACCCTGTTTGGAGACTGTTACAGGAGTTTGAATTATTGGGTCTGGGACCACTAGAAGCGATGCCACAGAGGACATATCGGACAATTGCTCATTGATCCCGAGACATTCGGAAGCCGAATTTTTCTCAGGTCCGGCCCTTGGGGTGGCCAGAGATATAAGCGGCTGTATATTTGTCGGCTGAGCTGGCTGAAGATTATTCGACCCGAGCACATCACTAAAAGCGGATTTCTTACGCTTTGGAGACTCATTTAGTAGTTGAAGACTACTAAACTGTGTATCAAGCGCACAGAGTTGGTCATTGATTTTTCGAAAACCACTAATCAACTCCTTGAAACCGCTTTTAGTCTGCCTCATGAACGACCTCATTTCGTCCTGAACAGCACGACAACCGTCACAGCAAAAGTGGAGTCCAGACCTACGCGAGATTGCATCCGACACTGAGGCCGTGAACCCGGCACACTTAGCGTGTAACACGTTCTCACAGAGCCAGCAATGGATGGTAGGCTGGGAAGACGAGATTGTCTTATTGCAAGACTTTAATGCACAGACCAATTTAAAATCCATAATTATTAAAAAAATTTAAATAATTAATTTATTAAAAATTATTTAAAATTAAATAATTAATTTATTAAAAATTATTAAAAATTAAATAATTAATTTATTAAAAATTATTAAAAAAAATTAATAATTAATTTAAAAATATTATTTGATTTATTAATGAGGAACCTTGAACCACTGTACCAAGGAAACGAAAGGGGGAGATTAAAGAGAGCAGTTAGTGCAAGTTAGCAAGATTTAAAGAAATAGAGATAAGAATCTCTATTGAGCGAGAGTAGAAGCAAAAGAATAGCAACAACACCGTTGGAGATGAAGAAGCAGAGCAGGGCTATGTTTGGAAAGTAAATTAAACAAATTAATATTTTTACCTCCAAATATATCACTGCACACGCGAAGCGATACGGATCTACGAAATTGTAATTTGTTTTTATAAATGTAAAGAAAATAAACACCGATTGTTTATAGCTTAGTGCAAGTTTTACAAAAACGTAGTGCGCACAAAAAAAACACGTCCGTCCGCTTTAAGATAAAGTGAGGAAGTGACGTCATCGAGGAGGCTTTGCTTCCCCTACCTCGATGACGAGCTCCATTAGATGAGTACGGCCCAAGCCTTCCCTATCGAACGATGGAAATTTACTGATGACCTTATCGAGGTTGCTTTGTTGATCAGGTGACAAAAGGTGTATTTTTGGTCTTCCCTTTTGTTTTTCCCTAGCAGTATCTAATTCTGCAACCTTAGGACTAATTAGGTGGTTGATTAAGTTGAAGCATTTTCAAAAATCAATTCCTAAATAAACATCCTGACTTAATGTTGGGATAACATAGAATTCAATAGGTCTTATTTTGTCACGGTAAGAAATATTAGTCACATATTTCCCTACCACGGGACATTTATTATTATTGGCTGTTCGGATATTTCCCGAACATTTTTTAAGTTGGTGAGTAGGGAGTAAACAGGCGATCGGCTAATTTCGTGCACGCGTGTGTGTGTGTGTGTGTGTTTGTGTGTGCGTGGGATCCTATACACATAACCAAACAAATATACATTTATATATATTCCCATGCCAGCAGGCATCTCCTGTCCTTTCTTGAGGCCTTGTCATAAATATTCCACCTGAGTGTAACTGATAAAAAAGGGCCGCATCAGGTCGATCGTTGTTCCGAGGTTTTTTGTTGACCCTTCAGGTTTAACGGAATTTCACTTTCTTTTGACAATTTTTTCCTTTTGATACTTGTTTCAACCCTTGTACAATTTTATATTAGAAATTAAATTTCTTCGTATAACTCAAAAAATAATTTTTAAATATTTCAATGGTCTTGGATTGAAAAATCATTTAAAATGATATGCAATAACATATTCTTTAGTTTTCATAATTATTTTTTCCTTATGTTGTACAAATGATCATAGTGATTTGGTTGGATATATTTTTCTTAATCAATTTCATTTATTTTTTCACACACCTAATTTGTCTCATAGGTTGCCCAAGGGACCAAATGATCATGGTGAATTGGGTGAATATATTGAATTGGTAGGGACTTAGGCAAACGGCGTAAAATCGGGGGGAAAAAAATAAAAAATGTGTATACAGGCAAACGGCGTACGCAGCCGATTTACTAGCGCCACCTATGTGTCAAATGTAAAAATGTGGTGAATTTACTAGCGCCACCTATGTGTCAAATGTAAAAATGTGGTGAATTTACTAGCGCCATCTACATGTCAAATTAAAATGTGGTGAATTTACTAGCGCCATTTACATGTAAATATTGACATGTAAAAAGATCGGCTAGTCATGAAATTTGACAGGATCATGTAGAAAACTTGTGTCGAGTAAAATGATCTGTCAAAAAGTGCTAGCGTTCGCAAATATAAATACATGTAGAAAAAACTTGAAAGGATCAAACCATTAGTTTGCCTGTATACACATTTTTTATTTTTTTCCCCCCGATTTTACGCCGTTTGCCTAAGTCCCTACCAATTCAATATATTCACCCAATTCACCATGATCATTTGGTCCCTTGGGCAACCTATGAGACAAATTAGGTGTGTGAAAAAATAAATGAAATTGATTAAGAAAAATATATCCAACCAAATCACTATGATCATTTGTACAACATAAGGAAAAAATAATTATGAAAACTAAAGAATATGTTATTGCATATCATTTTAAATGATTTTTCAATCCAAGACCATTGAAATATTTAAAAATTATTTTTTGAGTTATACGAAGAAATTTAATTTCTAATATAAAATTGTACAAGGGTTGAAACAAGTATCAAAAGGAAAAAATTGTCAAAAGAAAGTGAAATTCCGTTAAACCTGAAGGGTCAACAAAAAACCTCGGAACAACGATCGACCTGATGCGGCCCTTTTTTATCAGTTACACTCAGGTGGAAAATTTATGACAAGGCCTCAAGAAAGGACAGGAGATGCCTGCTGGCATGGGAATATATATAAATGTATATTTGTTTGGTTATGTGTATAGGATCCCACGCACACACAAACACACACACACACACACACGCGTGCACGAAATTAGCCGATCGCCTGTTTACTCCCTACTTTGGTGATTGCTCATAATTTCGGTAGCTGCTTTTCCGCCTAAGCAACTTACTGATGCTCCCGTATCTAGCAATGCAACATAGTTCCTTTCTCCTATAATAATATCGGTATATAACCTATCATCGGAGTTAAAAAATATAGAGGAAACTTTTTCCTGGTATTGGTAAAATTCTTCCAAAATAACTTCAACTGAGTGGTTGAGCGTCTTGGTTTCAGTTTGGCCGTCGTCTTCGGGTATCCGAATATGCGACACTTTGCTTCATTGTACCTTTTCCATCGAAGGTGTAGAGGTACGAATGAGTGATGTACGGTGACTGCGCAAAGGGGCTCTGCCTCTTCCTGAACTTTATTATTCTCTGGAAAAGGTGTTGTAAATTCCGGTTGAGAATAATTTTCCTTAAATATTGGTTTGGATTTTAAGGATGCGTTAGATAGGTGGTGCTCTGCGCATCCCGCTGACGGTTTTCCGACGGGTTACACCGAGAGCATTTTGGCTTATAAACATCTTTGGCTCCGCAACCATAACAAAATACTGATCGGACCTCGATACAATCGTCAAAACTATGACCTGGCTTCTGACAATTCCAGCAAACCATCTTCCTCTTATGTATTTCGTCTACTTCCATTTCTATTTCATCTGCTGAAGTGCCAAATAATTCTGAAACGGAACGATTTGGTAACTTCGGTTTCAAGGATTGGGCCTTGACGTGCTTTTGAAATTGCTCGTGAGTACGAATTTCTTCACGTAACCTAGCAATGGTGTTAATACCTAAATGCATCAACTCGTATCGTAACGATATCTTTGCATTTCTGATAAGAATTCGTACGGTAGATTGCTCGGATATGGGAATCTTTAGTCTACCTAACAAAGTTTCTACAGCGAACTGGTATTCTTCGAATGGTTCGTGTTCTGACTGCCGTCTAACATTAATCAAGCCCCAAATGTCCATATCGGAGTCCACTTCCTGACATTTTTTTCGAAATTCCTGTTGGAAGGTTTGCCAAGGGAAATTAGGACACGAACGATGAAACTTCCAAAACCATTCATTCGCCTTTCCTGCGAACAACAAGTACAAATGATCACACAAAAGTTGATAGTCGCCTCCTAAATTTTGTGCTGTAAGGGAGCGAATACGATATAGGAAGTCTTCGACTTGCATGCTGTTTCGCGCACCGTCGAATTTAATCCGCCAGCCTTGTATGATGCTAGCGACTTTTTCGGGTGAAATACTGGACATTCTAGAATTTCCGGCTGATGCCTCACTAGGATGACTGATATTTATCTGAATGGGTGGTAATTGCGATTGGTAATCGTCAAAGCATCGGGGAACGCTAGGTGACCTTTGGTCCTGTTCTGTTGACTCGATATTAAGGGAAGTCATTTTGCTTTTTAGAGCTTGTTCTATCTGTGAGTTAATAATTTGGAATATATTCTTCAACGTGTTGTTTTGTTGAGCTTGTATACATGATTGTACTAAATCCGTTATTTCGGTTCTGCCTAACCCTTCTCTATGGTTGTCGCTCTCGAGGTATGGGTCACTTGGCTGTCCCTTACGTTGCATAGATCTTGTCTGTACCCCTTTTCTTGCTATAGCACCTTTCCCTCTGTTATATGTATTAGCTCTAATTGGTTCAAGACTGGGATCTAACATTTCTCCTAGCGCCTCTGCCTCGTTTATTTCAACCGTTACGTTATTATTAGTAAGGGATAGTCGTAGTAGTTCACTGAGCAACTACTGCTGCAAACGGGACAAATTGATTTAACTTGTAAAAGTGGCATTAAACAGCTGTAATGAAATTTATGATTACAGGGAGTCGTAGCCAACACATCGTTTGAACTCGTAGGTTCGCGACAAGTGGAACAAATAGTTTCCCTGTGTCGTACTGCCATGGTAAAATATCAAATTATCTATTCAATATAAAAAAAATATTACTATAAAAACTCAAAAATTAAAAATACGCCAAATAAAACAAGAAAGGAAAGCTTACTTCGGGCGGAGCCGAAGTTGATATACCCTTGCAGTTCAGTCGCAGTCCGCTAGGTGGCGCCACGCATCTTATATTATTAGATATGTAGCGGATCGTATATTCAGATCGTAGATCAGATTGTTTTTCCCAAAATAGAATCTGTACCAAATCCCATCTTTCTAACTTAAAAAACACCAAAGTTATGCCAATTTCGATCGTTGTATGACAGCTATAGGATATAGTCGGCCGATCCTTATGAAATTTTGTACATAAGATATTTTGGTCAAACATAACATGTGTGGAAAGTCCCAACTCTCTAACTTAAAAAACACCAAAGTTATGGCATTGCCGATCAATCAGTTATATGGCAGCTATAGGATATAGTCGACCGATCCCGGCCGTTCCGACTTATATACTGCCTGCAACAGAAAGAAGGGTGTGTGCAAAGTTTCAACTCGATAGCTTTAAAACTGAGAGACTAGTTTGCGTAGAAACAGACAGACGGACAGACGGATAGACGGGCCGACGGACAGACGGACAGACGGACATGCTCATATCGACTCAGGAGGTGATCCTGATCAAGAATATATATACTTTATAGGGTCGGAGATGTCTCCTTCACTGCGTTGCACTCTTTTGACCAAAATTATAATACCCTCTGCAAGGGTATAAAAATCAAAATTAATCCGCGACCAAAATTCGTACAGCGCTTTTCGGAAATCCGAAATGTGCTGAAACACTTAACTGATCAAATCTCTCTTTCTCTGATACTGTTTGGGGATACACTAGAAAATTACTGACTCGTAAAACTTCCGATAATATGTACATACATAATATAATATGTACATCCAGTAGGTCAAGAGCTAAAATTCTTCTAGCGTCTTGCGATTCCTAACCAGGATCTATTATTCGGACCTGATAAATCTGAAATTATTCAACTTGGAAAAGTTACACACAACAGTCGCTTTGGTCGATCAGTCCAAGCTGCTGAACTGCAATCGCAATTCCTAAAGACAGAACAGTTGGTGAATTCCATCGAAATTCAAGTTAAACAGACCTAATAGGTTTTACAGAAAAAATAATACTACGGATATATTATTTTCTAATGGGTCAAGATGCCAAAAAAACTCTAGCCTCTTGCAGTTCCACAAAAGACGATATGAAAAAAAAAGGAAACTGACTAGATAACTCTAATCAGGCCGTTTGGGCGCCAATTTTGTAATGTGTGGGTGTGGTTCGAACTACCTACGTTGTTAGCCAACTTCTAACGTGGGGGTGTACGGGCTGTAGTTAAACAGAACCAAATTGCAAGATCTACTGCAAAGTCCAGAGGATATACCTTGGGGACGTATGGATGGGAGTGAAGGGCGTGCACTCCTTGTGATCTTAGACTAAGCTCGCCGGATGGGGGTGGTTCTTTTCACGTATCCATACTACACATCATCAAAATAAATTTAAGAGCACTAACTAGATGCAAATTAATAAATAAAAACCCGGATGATTGTCCTACTGACTCAAATCTAAAAGAAAAACTAAGGAAACAAATCACCTAAAAGGCAAACCGGCTCAGAAGAAAGAGAGAGAGAGAATGACTTTGATCAGTTGCAGGGTATTAGATGTTCATTATAAAATTCCTCCTTAACAGCTACTTTATATAATTTCATTAGAATTTATATATATATATCTAATATATAAAATTCTCGTGTCACAGTTTTCGTTACCATACTCCTCCGAAACGGCTTGACCGATTTTGTTGAAATTTTTTGTGCTTATCCGGTATCTATGAGAATCGGCCAAAATCTAATTTTCATCCCCCAAAATGTTAGGGGTAGTCCACCCCTAAATTTTTATTTTTATTTTTTAGACAAACAGAGAGACAGAGAGACAGAGAGACAGAGAGACAGAGAGACAGAGAGACAGAGAGACAGAGAGACAGAGAGACAGAGAGACAGAGAGACAGAGAGACAGAGAGACAGAGAGACAGAGAGACAGAGAGACAGAGAGACAGAGAGACAGAGAGACAGAGAGACAGAGACAGAGACAGAGACAGAGACAGAGACAGAGACAGAGACAGAGACAGAGACAGAGACAGAGACAGAGACAGAGACAGAGACAGAGACAGAGACAGAGACAGAGACAGAGACAGAGACAGAGACAGAGACAGAGACAGAGACAGAGACAGAGACAGAGACAGAGACAGAGACAGAGACAGAGACAGAGACAGAGACAGAGACAGAGACAGAGACAGAGAGAGAGACAGAGACAGAGACAGAGACAGAGACAGAGACAGAGACAGAGACAGAGACAGAGACAGAGACAGAGACAGAGACAGAGACAGAGACAGAGACAGAGACAGAGACAGAGACAGAGACAGAGGTAAATTAGTGATGATGTATTTTAACAGTGTGTGTCTGTAAATATCAAATTTAAATCTTATAAGTAGCCAGTCTTTCAGGAAAACTCTGTTTTGTAAGTAAGCAACATGATGTATCGAAAATAATAATAAAACTTCATGGTTTTATTCATGGTTTTAATAATTATTTTATATGCATTCTTTGGTGGCAGCTTGGCCCAACACATGTAGTCTGTTGGGCCAAGCAGCCACCAAAGATTGCATATAAAATAATAATAATATGCTAAGCTGCAGCTGTTGTTATCAGCATGTTTCGTCTCTGTTTTGTCCCCAGTTTCGCATGCGCTTTATTGTTTTTTGTAGCGTATGCGCTTTGGGGAGCTTTGGCTGAGCTTCTGCGCAAGCTCTTGGTTTGGCGTTTGTTGTGATTTGGAGTTGATTAGAGCCGCATAGATTTGGGTTAAATTGAACCAAAAATAAATATATTGAACCCTGATTTGAAACGCGTGTATTTATTCGGCTGCTATTAAAACTACTAATAGCATAACATTGGTGACCCCGACGTGATCTCATCCCGGTTTAATATTGTGATCAGCATTAAAAGTGCAAAGAAAACGCCCTTGTTGTTGTTGCTACAAGTTGCATTTTAATTGAAGAATGGAGTCTGGAGCTGAGATTATTGGAGCTGCTGCAGCAAACCGGGAAAGGATGCTGCGGAGAAGAGCAGAGGTGGCCTGCCAGGAAATGGAGGCGCTGCATCATAAGGTGAAGGCTGCAGCGCGGACTGACGATTCTTCCATTATGGCGCTGGAGTCGGTGGAGAGGCGTTTGCGTGAGCGGTTCACAGCGCTTCAAGAAGAGTTGGAGGAGCTTAATTTTAGCGAGATCGGGAGTGATCTGTATTGGAAATTCTCGCAGCTGGCGACTGATGTGGAAGTCGAAATTCAGGTGGAGGTTGCCAAGCGCTCCATTAAAATCGCTGCCCACTCCACACTTCTCGACGGTGCCAGCGTATCGCCAATGCCATACAAGCCAGCCCCCTCCTTGCCACCGTTGCCGATGCCAACATATAGCGGCGGCTATGCCGAGTGGCCGGATTTCTGCGCCCTTTTTAAGACCATGATTGACAGCCATCCCCACCTAACGAAAACGGAAAAGCTCCGGTGGCTCATTTCATGCCTGCGCGAGTCAGCCTTGGACACGGTGAGAGCTCTGGAAATTACTGACGCGAACTACGATGTGGCCCTTGACCTATTGCGCAATCGTTTTAGTAATCGGCGTTTAATATTTCAGTCTCACATTAATGAGATCCTGCAGCTTCGTGTGGTCGAGCCAGGGTCTGTTGCTACGTTGCGGGAGCTATCGGATCGGTTCAATGGGCATATGCGGGCTCTTATGAGTTCCGGATCAGCTGCCGAGATCCAAGGATGTTTGCTTATCCAGATTATCCTGCAGAAGTTGGATCCAGCCACAAGGGCCAAGTGGGAAGACACTCTCGCCGGAAGCAACGACAGCCTTCCGTCTTGGGAGTCCATGGCACGATTCTTGGAGCAAAGGTGCCGGACTCTTGAATGCGTCGACTTTTCTTTGGCGGCGTATCCACCAACTTACCAAGTGGGCCGAGGTAGATCTTCGTGCATTGTTATTAACGCCCGTCCTGCTCTATGCGCCCTGTGTGGTATTTCGGTGCACGAGCTTCCTTCTTGTTCAAAGTTTAGTGCTTTGACAATTGAGGAACGGTACGACGAAGTGCGGCGTCTGGCTCGCTGTTTTGTTTGTCTGAAGGATGGCCATCTCGCTCGCGGATGCTCAGCTTCCCGCTGCTCGACGTGCAATCACCGTCATCATTTTCTGTTGCACCCTCGCGGGCAGGTTTCACCCGCACGAGTCTCACGTCCCATCGGTGCAGTTGCTGGTGCGAACCCATCCCGCTCAATTAACACTGTTGTAACCCAGGATCGCAATGCTGAGCTAGTGCTCCTGCCAACAGCAAATGTACTCGTTCGTGGTCGATCTGGAGACTTCCTGCCTTGCCGAGCGTTATTGGATTCCGGTTCACAAGTGCATCTCATCTCGTCGCGGCTGGCGAATGAACTTCAGCTTGGCCGCTCCAAATGCTCCACAACGGTGGCCGGTTTCGGCGGCGCTGGATTTGAAACAGATGGAGCATCCGTTAATGTGTGCTTGAAGTCCCGCCTTAGCACATATTCAGTGGAAATTGAGGCTGTTGTGGCTTCACATATAACGGACAGATTCCTGGCAATATGGACCTAGCTGACCCCAACTTCCACAAAACGCAGCGAGTGGACCTGCTGATTGGAGCCGGCTTATTCTTTGATCTGTTGTCGGCTGGCCAAATCCAGTTAGGTCACGGACTCCCAATTGCTCAGAACACTCGATTTGGCTGGGTGTTTTCTGGCCACGGTGGACTATCACGGGATTTGTCGGCGCTCTGTGGTAGGGAGGACAACCCATGGAATAACCTCTGCAATAATGTGACTGCTGCCCCTTCCAAAATTCTTATTGAAGGCGCACCCTTCAATGGGGGGAGGATGTTGGGCCAAGCAGCCACCAAAGATTGCATATAAAATGATAATAATATGCTAAGCTGCAGCTGTTGTTATCAGCATGTTTCGTCTCTGTTTTGTCCCCAGTTTCGCATGCGCTTTATTGTTTTTTGTAGCGTATGCGCTTTGGGGAGCTTTGGCTGAGCTTCTGCGCAAGCTCTTGGTTTGGCGTTTGTTGTGATTTGGAGTTGATTGGAGCCGCATAGATTTGGGTTAAATTGAACCAAAAATAAATATATTGAACCCTGATTTGAAACGCGTGTATTTATTCGGCTGCTATTAAAACTACTAATAGCATAACATAGTCATTAATACAAAATTGTTCAATTCATGCCTTGCTAAAATTTATTGTTTGCGTCGCAAATCTATTAAAATTTAATTAAGTGATTGTTCAAGCATTGAACACGCTAAGAAATCCAAACATAGAATGTAAGAGATCGGACCCATGGAAATAAGTAATCAACAGCATAGTTTGAAAGACGATCTCCTGCAGTCTAACCAAATATCTATGTGGTGCATTTGAAGCAGTTAAGAAAGGGTCACATACCCTGTCAGCGTGCAGTCCGTTTATAAGTAGTTTTAAATAGATTTAAGATTTTCATGTATGTTTCTTGTAAGAGAATTGTAAGAAATAAAAACAGTTTTTAAACGGAACTCATTGGAGTAACACTTATTGGACGTTTTTCCCCCTGTGGTAAGAGACTCAGGTTTAAAAAACTGGCACCTATAAGTGACTGTAGAAAAATTAAAATTCTCAGTCCAGGGTAGCTACAAAATAAGGCTGCGATCTGAGCAAAAAAGAGCTGAGTTTTAAATATCGTAGTCCTCTGTTGTATCCCCCCAAGAAGTAAGGAACACAGAGAATAAAATAATATAAATGCCAATGAGCATAATTGAATAGAAAGGAAAAACAAAAATAAATAAATATTTCCTTCTATCGTGTTTTTTCTGGAACGACACCGGAATAATAAAAATATATATAACAAGAAAGGAAAGCTAACTTCGGGCGGAGCCGAAGTTGATATACCCTTGCAGTTGAGTTACACTCCGGTAGGTGGCGCCACGCATCTTATATTATTAGATATGTAGCGGATCGTATATAGTCGGCCGATCGTTATGAAATTTGGCATATCGAATTATTTTGTCCAAAGAGGAACCCATTGAAAATCCCATCCTTCTAACTTGAAAAACAACGAAGTTATGGCTTTTCCGATCAATCAGTTATATGACAGCTATAGGATATAGTCGACCGATCCCGGCCGTTCCGACTTATGTACTGCCTGCAAAGGAAAGATGGGTGTGTGCAAAGTTTCAACTCGATAGCTTTAAAACTGAGAGACTAGTTTGCGTAGAAACAGACAGACAGACGGACAGACGGACATGCTCATATCGACTCAGGAGGTGATCCTGATCAAGAATATATATACTTTATAGGGTCGGAGATGTCTCCTTCACTGCGTTGCACACTTTTGACCAAAATTATAATACCTTCTGCAAGGGTATAAAAATATATAAAATATAAAAATAGTGTGTTGACGTATCCGAGGCCCTACATGGGAAATGTTTAAAAGAAGAGTAAATTGTGGACAAACTTAAAAAAAAAAAAATTTTAAATCGAAAAAAAATAAAAAACATCAGCATAAGCAACAGCAACAGTGACGCAGAAGCAACATCCGCAGCAACACCAACATCAAAAGAAACATCAGCTAAAGCAGCAATAAGCACCCCAAGCAGAAGCAACATCCGAGCAACATCAGGAGCAATATCGGCCGAAACAACAGTCACCCACGCAGAAGCAACATCCGCAGCGCCACCAACATCAGGAGCCACATCAGCCAAGCAGCAGTGAAAACATCCCAAGGAGAAGCAGCAGCAACAGCCCAGCGACAAAAAAATCACCAAACCAACAGCAGAAATTAAATTCATCGGCAAGTTTGGTCTTTTAGTTGTATAACTTAAATATAATTTAAGTTAAAAAAAAAAATCCAATATGTCGACAAAAGAAAAAATCGCTATTATAGAAGACCAGGTGCGTCTCACCCGGCAAGTAGATGCGCTTCTCGCAAAAAATTCTTATTTAGAAGAGGATAGGGATTCACTTAAAAACATCGAGCTTAGAGCCTGTACGAACCATAATCATTTGGTTCAACTTGATGCTGTAGAGCACGAATATTTTACTAAAAATCATTTCAATAGCATGCTATCAAAATTCAAGTCCGCTAAGGAAAAAAATAAAAAAATAGTTGGCCAGGAAGAGCTCTTTTCTAGGCTTGAGGGTGCCATAAAGAATCTCGAGGATTACCTCGAGCAAAGTTATATAGAAATCCAGGAAAGGAAAGTTGAAACCTTTCGGATAAGAATTAAAAAATTAAAAATGTTTCTCCGCAGAGTAGAAACAGTGTCCGATTTAATAATTATTGAAGGGCTTAATAATAAACATATGCCCAAAATAATAGAGCTCAGAGAAGATGTTGAAATACACATTGAGCTCATGAATAATAAAATCGAAGTAGGTCGATAAGAAAAGGTAGAGGGTATTAATCCTAAAATAGACGAACTACCTACCCTACCAAAAATTGAGGTACCCAGTTTCTTTGGAGACTCCAAGGATTGGGACCATTTTTATGAGTTATTGTGCATTCAAGAATAGATTTAAGTCCATCCTTGAAGCTAAGCTACCTTAAAAGTGCTCTAAAAGGGGAAGTACGAAATGTGGTCTCCCATTTATTGCTTGGCTCAGGCAATAATTATGATGCAGCCTGGGAGTTGCTCATAAAAAGGTATGAGAATAATAGAAAAATATTTTCAGACCAATTGAAACGCCTGATTGAGCTTCCAAAAATGAATTTGGAAATGAATAAATTAAAATATGAGGGTCAAGAAAAAAAGTCAAATGATATCCAAAATTTTAAAGATGTCTTAGAATTTTTAGATCAACGGCTTAGTTCGTTGACATCAGTTGGAAATGAGTTGCCAACTAGAAAAATAATATATATTATATTATATGGTTGTCTATAACACATATTGTCTATAAAAAGGTGTTTTCAAAACTTCGAGAAGCTAATTATACCCTTGCAGAGGGTATTATAATTTTGGTCAAAAGTGTGCAACGCAGTGAAGGAGACATCTCCGACCCTATAAAGTATATATATTCTTGATCAGGATCACCGTCGTTCCGTCTGTCCGTCTGTCTGTCTGTTTCTACGCAAACTAGTCTCTCAGTTTTAAAACTATCGAGTTGAAACTTTGCACACACCCTTCTTTCCTTTGCAGGCAGTACATAAGTCGGAACGGCCGGAATCGGTCGACTATATCCTATAGCTTCCATATAACTGATTGATCGGAAATGCCATAACTTGTTTTTCAAGTTAGAAGGATGGGACTTTCTATGGATTTTAATTTGGGCAAACGTATACGATCTGCCAAATTTCTTAAGGATCGGCCGTCTATATCCTATAGCTGCCATATAGCTGATTGATCGGAAATGCCATAACTTCGTTTTTTTTCAAGTTAGAAGGATGGGATTTTCAATTTTCCTCTTTCCTCGATATAAATAATTCGATATGCCAAATTTCATAAGGATCGGCCGTCTATATCCTATAGCTGTCATAGACAGGCATAACTTTGGTGTTTTTTAAGTTAGAAAGATGGGACTTGGTACAGATTACTCTTTGGGCAAACTAATTCAATATGCCAAATTTCATAAGGATCGGCCGACTTTATACGATCCGCTACATATCTAATAATATAAGATGCGTGGCGCCACCTAGCGGACTGCGACTGAACTGCAAGGGTATATCAACTTCGGCTCCGCCCGAAGTTAGCTTTCCTTTCTTGTTTTAATTTTTGTTTTTAGTGGACATCTTGAAAACTTGTTTTTTCAGGTATAGCTTTTCTTTTTTGTTTTTTAATTGATTGATTACTTAATTATATGTATAAAACCATAACATTATATAATAATCATATAAAATAAAAATTTTTTTTTAAACGTTCGGCATTGGGGTTGGCACCGCTATAGCCATAAATTGTCTTCTCGACTTCAATTTTTTACATAGGATATAATCAGTAGAGTTATGATTATTATTACCAAAATTAAGGAGCTATGACCTGACGCAAGATGAAAATCGCTATTATTCAAATTAAAATTTTGTGCTTTCAAATCTTCTATTCGGAATTCTCGGAATCTCGTTTATTTCTCCTATATAAGCCAAAGCTAAGCTTCTTGACTTTCCTAGAGGCCACCACGCTGGATGGCAACTATCATCTTTTAATATAACTATTTGACCTTTCTGTATATTCGAAGAATTTCTCTTCCATTTGTATTTTTGTTGCAAAGTATTTAAATAGTCATCCGGATTTTTTTTAGTAACTTTTTTAAAATTCGTTTCACTTATTCCTGTTTTTATGTCATTTCTATCCTCTTCTTCTACCTTCCAATATCGGTCCATTTGTTTGAGCACGATACTGGTTGCTACGATTGAATTACTACCCCTGGATTTCGTGCATCCTGATACTGTCCATCCAAAGATAGTTTTATGCCCAAGAAGCATACCCTTTTTGGTTATCTTCGGCAGTTAAATTTGTGGATATAAATCCGCACCAATTACCAGGTCAATTCGACCAGTTTTGTCGAAATTGCGATCCGCTAAATAGAATCCTTTCCAATCCGACTTATTTATAAACATTTTATTCGTGGGAAGACTTTTAATTAATTTTGGCAAAACAATTGCGTTTGTGCTCACTTCTTTTGAATAGTTAATATTATTCTTGATTGTCAATTTTAATTTGTGATTTGAAACACAGGCACCTGTTGCTGACACTCCACTTATTTCGGTGTGCGCTTTTTTTTTTGGCAATTTTTGGCAACTTAAGTTTTTATGCCGCTTCTTCAGAAATTAGAGTGCTTTGTGACCCATTTTTAATCAATGATCTAAATTTCCTGAATTTACCATCTTGACCTTTAATCTGAACATACGCCGTGGCCAAGAACACTAGTTCAGAGGTCATGCATGTATTTACGTTCCCTTTTTTAAAATGCAACATGCTATGGTGTAATTTTTGACAATACGAGCATACTAGCTCGCTTGTACATTTTGTGTTTGAACTGTGCTTTAAACATCTGTAACACACATTCAATTTTGTAACTATATTCGTTTTTTCTTATGGGCTTAAACCTTTAAATTTATAGCAAACAATTAATTGATGCCCGGGCATTTTGCACATCGGGCATGCTTGGTTATTTGTGTGATTTTTTTGTGCAGTTGATCTAAAAATTCTATGAAATCTTTCAAATTTTGGATATCATTTGACTTTTTTACTTGACCCTCATATTGTTGCAGAGCCTCAATAGTAAATTTCTTTATAATTATATGCGCAAAAATGCAATCTGATTCTTCGGTCAGATTTGCTTTGAGACGCATCATATAAATTGATTCATTTTTTAATTTATTCATTTCCAAATTCATTTTTGGAAGCTCAATCAGGCGATTCAATTGGTCTGTAAATATTTTTCTATTATTCTCATACCTTTTTATGAGCAACTCCCAGGCTGTATCATATTTATTGCCTGAGCCAAGCAATAAATGGGAGACCACATTTCGTGCTTCCCCTTTTAGAGCACTTTTAAGGTAGCTTAGCTTCAAGGATGGACTTAAATCTATTCTTGAATGCACAATAACTCATAAAAATGGTCCCAATCCTTGGAGTCTCCAAAGAAACTGGGAACCTCAATTTTTGGTAGGGTAGGTAGTTCGTCTATTTTAAGATTAATACCCTCTACCTTTTCTTATCGACCTACTTCGATTTTATTATTCATGAGCTCAATGTGTATTTCAACATCTTCTCTGAGCTCTATTATTTTGGGCATATGTTTATTATTTAGCCCTTCCATATTTATTAAATCGGACACTGTTTCTACTCTGCTCAGAAACATTTTTTATTTTTTAATTCTTATCGGAAAGGTTTCAGCTAATCCTCGAGATTCTTTATGGCACCCTCAAGCCTAGAAAAGAGCTCATCCTGGACAATAATATTTTTAATTTTTTCCTTTGCGGACTTAAATTTTGATAGCATGCTATCGAAATGTTTTTTTGCAAAGTATTCGTGCTTCTACATTATCTTATTCTTCTACATTAATTCTACACCGGCCCCGTTGAAGGCCTCCATCAGGCTTCAACCACTGGCAACTTCGCCAGCTTGTGGACTGCTCTCCTGAAGACCGCTCCTGCACTAGTCCTGACGTCGGCGACCCTTCCGTCCGCGCCGGCGTGAGTCGACGACCCTGGTGGTGATCCACTGTTGGGGCGGCTGGTAATCTTCTGCGACCAGGACCAGATCGCCCTTCCTGGCGTCCTCCTGCTCCCGCTGCCACTTCGACCGCGCCTGTAGGCCCAAGACGTACTCCCGGGACCATCGCTGCCAAAACGTTTGCTTGATTGACGAGACAAGCCGCCATCGCCGCAAGCACGTTAGACCCTGCTGGTCCGGGGTCCACGGTGCTGGTGAGGCGATGAGCCGCCCGCCTGTCAATAGGTGCCCGGGATTCAACGCCTCGCCGTCGCTTGGGTCCTGACTGAGGGCGACCAGGGCCTCGAGTTCAGGACGGCCTCGACTCCAACGAGGACGGTCTGCAGCTCCTCTGCTGTCAACTTCGCGCTGCCCACCGCTCGTAGGAGAAGGTGCTTTGCAGACTTCACACCTGCCTCCCATAGTCCGCCCATGTGCGGAGCCGGCGGCGGTATGAATGCAAATACGCATCCTTTTCTTGATGCGTATTGCCGCAGCTCTTCCGCTTCGCTTTCGATTTGGTGCCGCAATGCCGCGAAGTGGCGACTAGCTCCGACGAAGTTCGTCGCGTTGTCGCAGTGTACGATCTGCGGACATCCTCGGCGCCCAACGAACCTTTGGAAGGCCAATAAAAAGGAATCAGTTTACAAATCGGAAACTACTTCTAAATGTACTGCCTTGGACGCAAAACAAACAAAAAGGGTAATATAAGAATTTTAGGGTGGTCTACCACGAATTTTCAACGTCGTTTCAATAGGGCCACAGAAATCCATACCACATATGGAGAATGGGCGGAGAGCACGAACTCGATCTAAGGGTAAATCTCCCATGATTTGAGTCATCAGATGAGGCTTGCATTTAAAACAGCGTATGCATGACCGCAGTATCTGACTGCAGACTTCCTGCGCGTTTACTATCCAAACGCGCTGTCGCAAGAGACTCAACAGTGCTCGGGGACCCACATGAAAATTCGACTAGTGCAAGTATCGGACATAGCTCTGGACAAATTGAGAGCGCTTCGTCAACAACACTGGAAACTTGGCATCGTACGATATAGGAGCATTAGCTAGTCGCCCCCCGAGCCGCAAAATCGAAAAGGCAAGCCCAGCCTGAGAAGCTTAATGGACAAATGGATTTAGCTTCTGTAGACTTGGACTCACAACAAGGTTTTTCGAATATTTTCAATTTCCTCTTGATACCCGTGCTCTTGAACTATCTGGACAATTTTATTAAAAGGTTCTTGATATTCGACAAGTGAAGGTACACTATCAAAAGCAACTACTAATTTGTTCCGCCTTCTTTAGAAAGCGGAACATGTAAACGAACTCTCTCAGCAGGTTTAAGTGAGAAGGAAATCCTTCTATCACTTCCAATAAATATGAAGTGGAGACCATTGCGCTTAATCCGACGCATTATTGTTTACTTCCATCTGCAACACCTCTGGTGGCGGATCAAACCTTGGACTCGTTGGCCACTTATCTTCCGGCTCCGTTAAAAACGATGGACCTGTAAACCAGATCGATTCCACCGTCTCTTTTACGTCTCCACATATTAACACGATATCTGCCGGGTTCTATTTAGTTGGTACATGCCGCCACGTGCTATCCTCTGACCACTATTGAATCTCAGCAACTCTGTTTAATACGAACGTTGACAACGACGATGGATGGGAACGACTCCAATGAAGACAAACTTCCGAATCTGACCAATATACACTTCGTTTGATCGGTGCTTTGATAAGAGGTTTTATTTTGCGACAGAGGTCCGCGAGAAGGTGAGCGGCACATAACTCAAGACGGGGGAGCGTCTTTGTCCTGAGCGGCGCTACTTTCGACTTTGCAGTCAACAATGAGACTTTACTACCTTCTGCAAATTTGCAACGTATATAGACGCAGGCTCCATAGGCTCTCATCGATGCGTCAGAGAAGGCATGAATTTCAATTGGTGACATTGGCTCACTCATCACAAATCTCGGTATTGAGATATCTTGTAACTGTGACAAGGCAAGCTGAATTATGTTCCACGAGGTTTCCAAGTGCAGTGGAATCGACTCATCCCAATCTAGCTTATTAAGCCAAAGTTCCTGCAACAGGATCTTTCCTTTAATAAGGACCGGGCTTAATTAGCCAAGGGGGTCGAAAAGCTTTGATATCACCGAAAGAATATTCCGCTTAGTCGCCCTTTGACCCATGACTGACATATCAATTTTGAATTTAAACACGTCGTCTCTAGGAACCCAAAAGATTCCAAATGTTTTTGTCAGCTCTGAGTCCGAAAGTGTTATTGGCTTAACCGTGCTCTCGGATGCAGCAACTTCAGGCGAGTTTGAAAATCACTTACTCAATTCAAACCCAGCGATTTGAAGAACCTGAGTTACTTCAGACTTAATTGTCTTTAGCTCCTCATCGCAACCAGCACCCGTTGTCGTCGTCGTAAAAGTCAGACCCAATAATATTATCAGCTCGGGGGAATGTATTTTTTGCGGATTCCAGGAATGGGGCTGGTGCAGTGCCATAAGTAACGGTTTTGAGCTTGCACAATTTCAAGCAATGACGTTCTTGCTTCTCCACACTACGTTAAACCCCACTAGTGTGTCTTACGGCCTCAAAGTATAACGACCAAACTACGCTCTCAACGACTCAAACTACGCTTGGGCGCCAGGGGCCGGTGTAGTGCCATAAGTAAAGGTGTTGAGCTTGCACAATTTCAAGGACTCAGACGGGTCTTTTCTCCACACTATCAACTGTTATCATCGATCTGCTTCTTTTACCATCACTTGACGATACATCTCTTTTATGTCGGCTACCAGAGCGAATTTGTTTAGCCGAAATCTAAGAAGAGTTGAGTAAAGCTCTTCCTGAATTGTTGGACCCACCATCAATAACTCATTTAAACACTTCTGTGTGGATGTCTTGCAGGACGCATCAAAAACGACTCGTAGTTTGGTCGTTGTACTTTGAGTCCGTAAGACACACTGGTGGGAAATGACGTAGTGCAAAGAAGCAAGAACATCATTGCTTGCAGGGGACATATGGCCTAGGGATTCGTATTCTTCCATAAATTCCAAATAAATTTTCTTAAAGTTCGTATCTCGAGATAATCTTCTCTCGAGCGACAGAAATCGGCGTTTGGCTATCTCGAATGAGTTGCCCAAAACGGTTGGATCCGACTTAAATGGAAGTTTAACTTCAAATCGACCTGAAGGCAGTATTCTTGTTGTCTTCCGATAATGTTCCCCACATAGCTCTTGTTCTGGCGACAAAATCTATTTAAAAGATGGAACTTTTTCCAATGACCAGAATTTTTTCAAATTGTGATCTGTTGATTCGAATATTTCTTTTTGGCAATTCAGGCTAGAGACCGGTTGTTGAGGAGTTGAGGAATTTGCCATACACAAGGAGAGTTTTTTGAAGGATGGGATGGTCCGGACCTTGCTTTATTTGGCCAACGGACAAAAGTTCGAAAAATGACTCAGCTCCAATTAGCATATCTATCCGCTGAGGTTTGTAAAAGTATGGGTCTGCTAATGGCAAGTTCTTTGGTAGGGTTCAATTTTTCACGTTCACTGACTGGTCAGGGTGATAGCCTGAAATGGTTTATAAAACCCAAAAGTCGAACTTCACCACGGTGTGTATCTTTTTCCTTACTTGTGAATTAGTATGACCAATTCCAAGCAAGTTGATGCACGATTCCTCCCTAAGGATCTGTAAGCGTTAAGCAAGATCTTCTGTAATAAAATTCATTTGTGACCCTGAGTCAAGTAATGCTCGGGCCAATATGTGCTCACAATTTTTTGTTTGAATGCTTACGATCGACGTTGCTAACAAAACCCTTTCTACAGACGACGCATGCAAAGCATGTGAAGTAGAAGGGCCATCATTCGTTAACGCTGGAGGAGGATTTTGTGTGGTTGGTGGTAACGCTAAGTTATTTTCAGTCACTGTAAATCGGTGCAGAAGTTTATGGTGCGATCTTGCACAGATTTGACACCTGGTCGATTTGCACTTCGCTATCGTGTGACCTTTTTGCAGACAATTTAGACAGAGAGATGCTGACTTGACAAACTCAAGCCTTTGCATTATAGCAAGGCGAGCGAGCGGACTGCACTGGGCCAAAAAATGGTTGTTAGCGTTACAATAACTGCAATCTTTTTTGTCGTTGGTAGAAGAACAAGCCAACGAAATTCTATTCAGTTGCTTTCTGAACCCATTTGTATCTTGTTTTGGGTTGCCAGTCTCTTCAGCGGACAGATGCTGGTATCTATGATTTAGTATTTTTTCGAAATCGGACCACAGCGGCAATTCCTTATCGCGCGGTTCCCACTGCATACGTACAGCCCACCTCCCGTCCAACCGACCGAGGGACGCTGCCGCATAACGTACGGCTCGAATCGCGGGGATAGATCCGAGAACGTTTAGGAGAAGAGTAGGGGTAAGATATTACGAGGAAGAGTGTTGCATAGATAAGGCGTTTAGTATAAAGGATTTAAGATTGTTAGTGGAGCAAAGTGGCAAGGTGTGGTAGAGACCATTGTAGTCCGAACATAATACCCTGAACGGATCGTGTTGGGCATATGTCGAATTACAATGGCTAAGGAGTAGAGGACGGAAGTTTCTAGTCCTTCTACTAGGAACGTTAAAATTTAAGCGTGTTAGTAAATGCTGACTGTCTACATTACCATATATAAGATTATATAGAAACATAACACCCAGCATCGTTCTACGATTTGTTAATGATGGTAAGTTGATTAATAAAAGTCTACTATGATAAGTGGGAAGGTGAAGATTTGCATCCCAATTAAGTCCCCTAAGGGCGAAAATCAGGAAGTTTTTTTGTACAGATTCTATGTGATCTCGGTGTACTCCATATTGAGGACTCCAGACACACGATCCATACTCAAGAATCGGACGAACCAATGATGTATATAACGTTTTTGTTATGTACGGGTCATTAAATTCTTTTGACCATCTTTTAATAAAGCCAAGCACACCCATAGCTTTATTAACCATGGTAGATATATGGTCGGTAAATTTAAGTTTCAAATCTAAAAGGACTCCCAGATCGTTAACCTGAGTTAATCGTTCTAAAGCGTTCCCATAGAGAAAGTACATAGCCTGGTGAGGACTAGTTCGATAAAAGGACATGAGTTTACATTTCGATCCATTAAGCTTTAGGTTATTTGCAAAACACCAATTTTGAAATTTATCCAAATCGGATTGAAGTCTAGATTGGGCACTAGTGAATTTATACTGAAGACAAAGCTTAACGTCATCAGCGTACATAAGTACGAGTGAATCAGTTAAGGCAAGGGGCAAGTCATTAATAAAAAGTGTAAAAAGTAAGGGTCCAAGATGGCTTCCTTGAGGCACCCCAGATGTGACGCGGACTAGACGCGAGGTAACATCTTTAAAGAAGACACGTTGGGTTCTTCCAGATAAGTAGCTCGAAATCCAGATAAGGAGGTCAGTTGGGAATCCCAAAAGACTGAGTTTACTTATAAGAAGCGAATGGTCGACAGAGTCAAATGCTTTACTGAAGTCAGTGTAAATGACATCTGTTTGTAAGCCATTCCGGAACCCATCCGTGATAAAAGATGTTAGCTCCAGTAAGTTGGTAGTGGTGGAGCGGCGCTTCATGAAGCCATGCTGGCATGGAGATATTATTGAACTACATAGGTGTTGCAAATGTGGAGTGATAAGTTTTTCAAAAAGCTTCGGAATTGCTGACAATTTAGAAATGCCCCTATAATTGGCAGCGTCGGATTTTTTCCCTTTTTTATGAAGAGGAATAATGTAAGATTCCTTCCACATAAGGGGAAAGATCGAAGTCTCCAGCGAAAGATTAAAGAGTTTAAGGAGCGGTTTGCACAGAGCCTCGGCGCAGTTCTTCAGAACACAGCCTGGTACTCCATCGGGGCCTGGCGAATACACGGGCTTGACTTTAAGAAGACCCAATAACACACCACTTTGATCAAAAGAAGGGCAAAATATAAGGTTGGCTGATTGGATATTATAAGTGTAAGGCTGACCTGTACTGGTGCTAGGTGAGTATGTTGTTTGAAAAAACTGTGCAAAGAGATCGGCCATTGCCTGATCAGTGTTCGCATATGAGTTCTCAAACATAAGCATAGGAGGAGAAGATACATGTTTGCGCTTAGTGTTTACAAAGTTATAAAACTGCTTCGGATCCTGAGTAAACTGAATCCGGCAGCGGCGTATATAACTCCTATAACATTCAGCGTTATGCACGGTGAAATTGGACCGAGCTACTAAGTATCTTGAATAACTAACTGTACAGCCAGATATTTTATGTTTATTTAAAAGTCTATTCATAACGATCTTTAAATTTCCTAGGTGCCTTGTATACCAAGGCGGATTAATTGAAACGGACGGATATTTCCATGGCACGCAAACGTCGAAAAATTTATTCAAAGTATAATAAAATTTAATTAAGGCAATGTTTACATCTTCACATGCCAGTAGATTGGACCAATCAAATTCCAAAATTAACTTATTTAATTTCATAAAGTCAGCCTTACGAAAGAAACGAACTTTATGAGATTTAAGTGTAGGCTTAAGGCCAATTACGTTATTGTTTTCTATTAAAACCTCAAGAGTGGGATGATATGGATCCTCTGGGTTGGAAAGTGGTAAAGTTCTGGAAAGAGTAATTCCATCAGGATCAGAAACGAAACACAAGTCCAGCAGCCGACCTAAAGAATTTCTAACGTGGTTAATTTGCCCGAGTGACATGTCGAACATGCCCGCCGGGAAGTCATGGTGCGAATTCAGCAATAAAGACGGTGAATTTTTAACATTGGACCACCTGAGTTCTGGGATATTGAAGTCACCCAGAGCTACTAGCTGGTCACCATCAGACAGACGATCAAAAACAAACCTAATAGCGTCTAAATGTTGCCAGTATGTGGGCGGTTCGGACGAAGGGGGTACGTAGGAGCACGTAACGTATAATGATTTATCGGACAATATGATTTTAATGCAAAGAAATTCTATGTCACCAAACTCTTGTGATTTAATCTCTTCAGAAGCGAAATTGGAGTCTACAGAAATTAACACTCCTCCTCCCCTTCGCAGAGTTCTATCACGTCTAAAAGTGGTGTACTTACTTGGAAAAACTTCGGAGCTTAAGATCTCCGGCTTTAACCAAGTTTCTGTAAAGACTATAATGTGAGATGCAAAGAAAGAACTATCAGAATACAGTTTGGGAAGCTTACTTCGTAACCCTCTAGTATTCTGATAGGTAAGTGTTAGTGAAGGCATTAGTTTTTTGAAGCTGACGTGGAAGGTTGGTCAGTGGCTCTAACATGTGGGAGTTTCACTCCCACAGGTTTGGTCATTTTTTTCTTCACCGTACTTGGCTGATGTTCTTGGACGAAAATGTTCTCTGGCCAGAAACTGGCGGAACAAATCGTCTTGAACATCTGCGCGGGCACACGTATTTTGAAAGATGACGTATGCCTGGTGTAGTTATATTTAAATTTAGTTATATCTGCCACCTTTATGTCGGCTTTTGATTTGGCTTTGATGTAAGCCGAGAGATCAATCTCAGAAGTATCAGGGGCAAGCCGGGAAACAAATATGTGTTTCGATGGTGGGATCACCTGCAAGGGTTTTGGTGCCGCCGTAACGAGTATGGCAGCATCAGTTCGTACCGGGGGTCCGGAAGCTTGATTGCCCTGTTCGGTGACTTTTAAGGGGGTTTCAATTATTGGGTCTGGTGGTATCACTTGAAGCGATGCCACAGAGGACATATCGGAAAATTGCTCGTTTATGCTGAGATATTCGGAAACCGAATTTTTCCCAGGTCCGGCCCTTGGGGTGGCCAGAGATATGAGCGGCTGCATAGTTGTCGGCTGAATAGGCTGAAGACTTTTCGCCACGGGCACATCACTAAAAGCAGATTTCTTACGCTTTGGAGACTCATTTAGTAGTTGAAGACTACTAAACTGTGTATCTAGCGCACAGAGTTGGTCGTTGATTTTACGAAAACCGCTAACCAGCTCTTTAAATCCACTTTTAGTCTGTCTCATGAACGATCTCATTTCGTCCTGAACAGCACGACAACCGTCACAGCAAAAGTGGAGACCAGACCTACGTGAGATGGCATCCGAAACTGAGGCCGTGAACCCGGCACACTTAGCGTGTAAAACGTTTTCACATAGCCAGCAGTGGATGGTAGGCTGGGATGAAGAGATTGTCTTATTACAAGACTTCAAACCTCAGACAAGTTTAAATTCCATTATGAATATATTATTTTTATTATTGACGTACCGTGAACCACTGTGCCAAAGAGTCGAAAAAGGGAGAATAAAGAGGGCGATTAGTGAGAGTTAGTATAAGAGCAAAGAATATAGATAAGAATCTAGTGTGAGACAAAAGAAGCAACACCGTAAAGGATGAAGAAGCAGAGCAGTGCTATGTTTGGAAGAATATTAATAAATTTATTATTTTACCTCCAAATATATCACTGCACACGCGAAGCGAATCGGATGTTTGGGATGAAAAGAATCGGGTTTATGTAAATAAATAAAAATAAACACCGGATTGTTTATAATTATTATAATAAATAAAGATTTTTCAAAACGCAGTGCGCACAAAAAAAACACGTCCGTTCGCTTTAAGAAAAAGTGAGGAAGTGACTCTCACTCTACTCAAAACTAAATGGATAACACTGTGTTACAAAAATGACAAAAGTGAATGAACTTTTGAAGTGACATAGTAGGAATTGTTCATTGGGTCAAGTATATCACAAAACCATCTTTGAAATATTTCTAGCACCCTCAAAATTTTGATTTATGGTTAAAAAAACGTTTTTCGGGACTTGTTTGCGCTTAAAAAATCCTGAACGCGTTTTTTTCAACCGATTTCAAAATGTTTGGTTTTTTTTAATAGTAAAATGTTGTAGCTTTAAAAAAAAAAAAAAAAATATATCTTCGATTTTGTTAAACAAATAGAACAAAATTTTTACACCTGAAACTGAAGTTTTCGACTTTTGTTCGTGTTTTTCGGATTTTGATGCCAGTTTTTCGGTACAACTTACAAAAATTCGGTTATTTTTGATACATATTAATATTGTCTCATTAATTCTGAATAAAACGAGACAAATTTCATCAAAAAATAATGAAAATTGGTGAAGTTACAACGCTTTTCCCAAAAAAAGTCAACTGAACCTAGCGAGCGCTCCGGAGTAACAATGTGTATAAGAATAAGAGTATATTGCTTTCTTCTGACAAAAATTCTGTCATTTATGCCATATTTTAATATTGTCTCGTTAATACTGAATAAAACAAGACAAATTTCATTAAAAAATAATACGAATTGTTGAAGTTATAACGCTTTTCCCAAAAAAAGTCAATAAAACCATGCGAACACTATAAGAAGAAGAGCATATTCCTGTCTTATACACACAGGTACTCCGGAGCGCACGAAAGGGTGAGTTGACTTTTTTTGGGAAAAGCGTTGTAACTTCACCAATTTTCAATATTTTTTGATGAAATTTGTCTCGTTTTATTCAGAATTAATGAGACAATATGTATCAAAATGAATATGAATATGTATCAAAAATAACCGAATTTTTGTAAGTTGTACCGAAAAACTGGCATCAAAATCCGAAAAACACGAATAAAAGTCGAAAACTTCAGTTTCAGGTGTAAAAATTTTGTCCTTTTTGTTTAACAAAATCGAAGATATATTTTTTTTTCAAAAGCTACAACATTTCACTATTAAAAAAAACCAAACATTTTGAAATCGGTTGAAAAAAACGCGTTCAGGGTTTTTTAAGCGCAAACAAGTCCCGAAAAACGTTTTTTAACCATAAATCAAGATTTTGAGGGTGTTGGAAATATTTCAAAAATGGTTGTGTGATATACTCGACCCAATGAACAATTCCTCACTTCAAAAGTTCAGAATCACTGTTACACTGTGTAATCATTGAGTTTGCAATTTTAGTGTCATCTCCTATAGATAATAGTGATCCATAAATTGATGACACAGTGTCGATGAGACCCCTCAACGACGACGCAGACGGCTGGGAAATTTTCGGAAGGCTAAACAGTTGACGTATTTGATTCGCAAAGATGAGACATTCGTTATCATAAACTCATTTTAGACTAGCGATAGCTTTGTCGTAATTACTCTCGGTAACTTGAAATGCCTTGATAGTTCCTAAGGCTTCACCAGAGAGGCAAAAAATTAAGTGATTAAATTTTTCAATAACAGGAATGTCAACTAATGTCTCGAAAATTTTTGCATGAATTTTGGCAATGCCAAACTAGGAAGTAGAGCTCGAGTTGGGGCTCCAGAAATTGCAGTAGCTGGACGGGAGTCTTCAGCTGTATTAAAGGCATTACATAAGGACATAATCCTTGCCTTGGTAGTTATTCCTAATTCTTCCAACTCGGCTCCAAAATCATCCAATTCATCTATTTGCTCGATCTGGTCTTGCAACTCTTTACTTTAGAAATTGCCTCATCTAAAACCTGAAGCCTGCACTCTAGCTCGGTTTTGTTTATAGGAAGTGATCCATCTTCCAAACGTTCCTCCAACCGGCGAATGCTTTTAACTTTGACATTTAATCTTCTTTTTAAGTCAATAAGAGTCGTGGAATTAAGTTTTTGTTTAGTACTTTCCATTATAAAAAATGTATTTTTTCAATACAAAAACGAAAACAATGCAATTTTTAAGATTTAATATTTTATTTAAATTTTGTTAAATAAATTTTATTAAAGGATTTTTCTTGTTGTTGAATCAAATTAAATAATTTTTATTTTGATATCAAGAAAAAAATGCGAAAACGAAAATAATTCATTGATCTTATTTAAATATAATAAATATCACGGTGTTACAAAAATGACAAAAGTGAATGAACTTTTGAAGTGACATAGTAGGAATTGTTTATTGGGTCGAGTATATCACAAAACCATTTTTGAAATATTTCTAACACCCTCAAAATCTTGATTTATGGTTAAAAAACCGTTTTTCGGGACTTGTTTGCGCTTGAAAATTCCTGAACGCGTTTCTTTCAACCGATTTAAAAATTTTCGGTGTTTTTTAATAGTGAAATGTTGTAGCTTTTGAAAAAAAAATATATCTTCGATTTTGTTAAACAAAAAAAAACAAAATTTTTACACCTGAAACTGAAGTTTTCGACTTTAGTTCGTGTTTTTCGGATTTTGATGCCACTTTTTCGGTACAACTTACAAAAATTCTGTCATTTTTGCCACATATCAATGATTTCTCATTAATTCTGAATAAAACGAGACAAATTTCAAAAAAGTCTACTCAACCTTGCGTGAGTTACAGTGTCGTGTCCGAA
>JAJJHT010004897.1:181531-226426 GCA_021223865.1 Drosophila pandora | reverse complement strand
ATGTGACAACAATAAAAGTTAAGTTGTTCGTGGAATGTTTTGTTGTTTTCTCTTCTTTTTCTTATTATTATTATTTTTTTTTATATATAACAATGTATAACATTTTCATTTGATTAATTTAATTGATTTTATTTCTCTAATATGGTTCTATTTCGTGGTGCGTGGTGCGCAATAAGAATTCACAGTGTACAAGCCAACGCGGCATCAAGTGTCGCTCCGCCACTCTGGCGCGTCATCAGCTCTTGGCGGCAGTCACTGCACAGCGACGCAACAAGAGTTTCACCAGCGGCGTCACACAAATACATACATACATGTTTGCTTGATTTTTGCCAAAGGGAACAGTATGATATTTGTGCATGTTTAATTTGTTCTTCCATTTTTGTGTTTTTTTTTTTGTTTTTAGTATTCTTGTTTTTATGTATTACCTAATAATATTTTAGCGTTTGTGTAAATTGGTAATGAAAACGATCCCGGTGCCTTAACAGCGATTGTTGTACACATATACGGTCGTTAATCACACAACTTACTTATTTATGTATTTCATAATAATGCATTTGCGTTCATGTAGATTGATAAATGAAAACGATCCCGGTGCCTTAACAGCGATTGTTGTACACATATACGGTCGTTAATCACACAACTTACTCAACTTGTAAACTTACACAACTTGTAAGCCACTGTGTGCGGATTATCCCTTTGCGTTGTCGGCGATTTATGTGATATTGGCGAATCGGTGATATTTGAGGGCACGTTGTCTTCTTTTTTTTGCTCTTAAGCAGAGAGTTCTGGTCACAACGAAGTCTAATGTTTGACTGATCTATTTCCATAGTATTCTCCTTCTTCAGTGAACCACGCTCGGCCACAGCGACGCCAGGTTGTCGCCGCGACATAACGGTTGTTTTCAGATGTGCAAAACTACAACCAATCGCAATTAAGCTATGGGCTGATGAAATATTAGCATAGTGATGAAATAACTTTTCCGATGAAATACCCAAAAAGCATACTCGTACTCTCTCGCACACCAAGTGCTCACCGACACACGCACGATCGCCACACACAGCACTTGAGATGTCGAATTTTTGATCTATTTATCGTTTTTCATTGTTTTAAGCTGCTGTGTATTGACACTAACCATACAACATATAGACTTCTCATTTCATACAACGAAAATGGGCGCAAAAATTTCTTGCGATTTCTCCCAAGCTCCGCTTGGGAGCTTAGGGCATCCACAAGTGCATTCCATCGGACCCTATTCCGCGCTGTTCTCTTTGCCAAGTCCCAGGTGATGTTATTGTCAGAGAGTTCACGTACTGTTGATCGGCGCCAGGTTAGCTTGGGGCGTCCCACTCTTCTGCTTCCTTGCGGGTTTCACTCCAGGGCCATCCTAACTATGCTGTCTTGACCTTTCCTTAGTGCATGACCAATCCATTTCCATTTCTGCTGCTGGATTGGTGCTTCGTTTGTGCAGCGCCACAGGTCATCATTGGTTATTCTATTTGGCCAGAATATACCACATATGATCCTAAGGCACTTATTGACGAAGCCTTGCAGCTTTAGAACCATTCTTTGCGATGTCAGCCAGGTTTCCGATCCGTACAGCATTACGGATTTGATTCACGCATTGAAGATTCTCAGCTTTGTTTTTCTGCTGATCTGCTGGTTTCTCCATATGCGTTGCAATCTCCCGAAAGCAGATCTGGCTTTGCTCAGACGATTCTCCATGTCTTTTTCCACTCCACCGTTTGCGGATATTACGGTGCCTAGGTGGTATACGAAGCTGTCGACATATTCGACACTTTTCCCGCATATGGTGATCCTGCTGTGGTGGGAGTGGAGGATCCGCATCGCTTTGGTTTTTGCTGCATTAATGGAAAGTCCAACCGCTTTGGCCCGAGCTTCGAGGTCACTGCATTTGGCTTGGATGTCGGTGAATCTATGAGCTAGGAGGCAGATGTCGTCCGCGTAGTCCAGATCCTCTAGGTGTCTGGTGAGGCTCCATGTTATGCCACGGTTCGAGCTGCACACTTCACTCATAATCTCATCGATCACCAAGTTGAACAACAGCGGTGACAAAGGGCATCCTTGCTTGACGCCAGTGTTCGTCTGGAAGGGTGCACTGATTTTTCCATTGTGCAGTACCGCCAAATCCGCATCATCATACATAGCTTTCTCTATGTTTATGATATTGAGTGGTACTCCCTTCCTTGCAAGCGCCCGCCATATCGCTGCTCTATCTACTGAATCGAACGCCTTCTGGAAATCGATGAATAGGAGGTACAGCGGCGCGCGCCATTCCACAGCTTGTTTGGTGATTGCGTGAATGTGTTCGCTTGGTCTACGCAGCTTCTGTGTGGCCTAAAGCCTCCTTGTTCATCGCGTATTGTTGGCTCGATTTTTTCCAGTAGACGTTCATTCAGTGAAGTGGCTAGCACTTTGTAGCTGGTGTTCAGCAGGGTGATTCCTCGCCAATTATTGCAATCACTGAGGTCTCCTTTCTTCGGTAATTTTACGAAGATGCCTTTCTTTCAGGATAGGGGGATTCGCTCGTTCTCCCATATGCTCTCGAAATGCGGGAGAAACGTTTCGGCCATTAGAAGTGTGTCAACTTGGAGCAGTTCTACGGGTAAACCGTCCTCTCGGGCTGCTTTGTTGTTCTTCAATTTCCTGATTGCATCACGAATTTCTCTAACAGATGGTGTCGTGTGAGGAATTCTGGTGTTGGTGTTGGGTAAAATACTTCTGAAGTCGTCATCTGCGCTGCTCGCATGCTCTGTGTGGCTGATTTCTAAGAAGTGTTGTCGCCATCTGCGGGTCTGGGCATCATCATCGACAAGGAGTGTTCCGTTGACATCTCGTACTGGATGATCCTTTTTTTGGTAGCTTCCAGATAGCTTACCGATTGTCTGGTATAGTGAGCGCATGTTGTTGGCGTTGGCGGCGCTCTCTACATTTTCTGCAAGCCTATCTATCAGTGCTCTCTTGTCATTTCTGGCTGATTTCTTCACTAGCTTGCAGAGTTCCTTGTATTCATCCCGGGCTCTGCAGTCGTGATCCGCTTTTGACTTGAGGGAATTTCTTCTACTGATAAGCTCCCATGTGCGTGTCGAGATCCAGTCTGTGCTCCTGCGTTGTCGGGTGCCAAGCAAACCCTCCGCGGTGCTCCTCAGTGTGCTGCATGTGTGTTCCCAGGTGTGGTTCTGCTGCGGTGTTGGTTGTTCACGTAGCATTGTTGCCAATCTGGTGGATATGACAGGGTCTCCAAGTCGGTGTAAGTTCAGGGGGGGTGGTCTTCTTGTGCTTCTTCTGGTGGCAGTGTAACTTCGTCTGAGCTTGATTAGAAGTTCTCCGAATAATAGTTCATGGTCACTGTCAATTGACGCACTTCTTCTGTTCCGTACATCGCTAAGGGAGTGTCTCCATTTCCTACTTATGCACAGATGGTCAATTTGGTTGCGTGTATGCCCATTCGGTGATGTCCACGTGTACTTGTGCACTTCCTTGTGGGGGAATACAGTGCCACCAATGACTAGTTGGAATGTCTGGCATAGGTCGGCCAGCCTGTCGCCATTGTCGCTACGTGTTCCCACACCTTGTCGGCCCATGATTGGTTCCAATCCGTTGTTGTTGGGGCCTAATTTCGCGTTGAAATCTCTCATGAGAATTTTAATGTCATCTCGTTTGCTCTTGGTGAGTGAAGATGTGAGGTCGTCATCGGGTTGGGGGTGTGAGTGTTTTCTGATCTTGTGTTTGTTTCTGTAATCGTTATTGTTCAGTCGATCCGGTGATTAGCCGAGTGCAACCTATCTCAAAAGTGGGGCTGCCACCTAACGACCTAATGGGAATGCCGGTTTTTCGGGTCTCATGCACATAATTATAAATAGTGAAAAATCCAACGAGAGCTTTTTTCGCTATTTACATCATATGCGCGAGCGCCGAAAAACTTGCAGGGCCATGCACTTGACACGAGTGGGGCTCGAACCCACGACCTCACGCTTAGCGAGCTAGTACACTAACCACTAGGCTATGAGGCCCCTCTATATTGATTGCTAATAATATATATCCGTTTTACTTGAATAGCACACCCAATTTTTCATAATTACTTGTTCATCTCTCAACAATTGCTTGATCTAATGCAATGATTGTTGCTCTTTTTAATTTGTATCTTTATCTACTCCCTTTCAACCAAAATTGGAAGTCTGGAAATGTAACGTTTAAATTTACCATAATTTTCTTTTTAACTTGCTTCAATAACTGGCACCTTTTTTGTTTTACTTGAATAGCACATTCATTTCAGCGGTCAAGGAGATTGAATCATAAACGTTTTTTGATTAAATTGTGAATTTTAAACATAGTTTAATCATTTTGTGCAACTAGGGGTCGTGGAACGTCACTAAGTCACAAAAAACTGATCTAAATACAAAGCTATATTGATTGTGACCTTTCTGTAGCTAATATTGCGAAAAAAAACTAGAAGAACTAGAAAAGTCGTATACAATTTTATCAACAACAAAATAAACTATGGAAAAAATATAAAAGGTCTCAAAAGTATTGTCCTTAGCGGTACAGATAAAGGTGCGATTCTGCGGGAAGCCTCAAATTCTCATGACTCTGTGAGCAAGATAAAGGAAAAAGCAGGTGTTGACGCGAGCAAAACTACTGCTTGGCGAGTTATTTTGAAAGCTAAACATCTTAAGCGTTTGAAACTTAAAAAAAAACCACCGCTTAACCCCAATCGAAAGGAAGCACGGTTGACCTTTTGCCGCGTCAATATGTCATGGTTTAACGAGTGGAAGCGCGTAGATTTTTCTGATCAAAAAGTTCAATTTGGAGGGGCCAGATGGCTACAATTATTACTTTCATGATCTGAGGAAAGGGACGCATCAATTGGAGCTTTTACATAGTCGAGTAGGCGGATTTATGGTTTGGGGAGCCATATCTTACTATGGGACTTGTGAACTCCAATTCTTATCATCAAACATGCACGCAAAAGCGTACCTAAACGTCCTGGAAAAAGCTTTTCCACCATTGGAAATTTTTTTTAATAATTTGCCTTAGACATTCCAGCACGGCAATACCCCAATTTATACTGCACGTATTGTAAAATCTTTTTTAAAAGATAAAAATGTTGATACTCTGAATTGGCCACCATACTCGCCGGATCTAAATATAAGGTTGTCAAATATCTCCCTTCCGCCTTTTTGTCTTTTGAATTTCGCGGCTATGTACAAAGCGCTACAGAGCGCTCGTATCTGGTAATACTATACATAATTTAATAAAGGGTTAATAAAGGTCTTGACATAACCTACAAAACGACGCTATGCATGATTAGTTTGGATATTGCGTTCAACAGTTATAGACGTATAAACATGGAGTTCACTAACGCCGAAATTTGCGCTATTTTAAAGTTTTCCTTCGTTAAAGGCAAATCCGCTAGAGAAACGTTCCGTGAGATTATTGGTGTTTTGGGGGATGGTACTCTATCCCTTCGAACCGCGGAGGAATGGTTTTGACGATTCAGAGCCGGTGAAAACGACACCATGGATAAGCCAGCCAGCGGAAGACCTGTGACGACAAATACCGATCAAATCATGGAATACATCGAGTTAGACCGGCATTTGGCATCTCGTGACATCGCCGAGGAGATGGGAGTTAGTCACCAAACCATTTTAAACCATCTGCAGAAGGCTGGATACAAAAAAAAGCTTGATGTTTGGGTGCCGCATGATTTGACGCAAAAAAACCTTCTGGACCGAATCAACGCCTGCGATATGCTGCTGAAACGGAACGAACTCGACCCATTCTTGAAGCGGATGGTGACTGGCAACGAAAAATGGATCACATACGACAATATCAAGCGAAAACGGTCGTGGTCGAAGGCCGAATCGTCCCAAACAGTGGCCAAGCCGGGATTGACGGCCAGGAAGGTTTTGCTGTGTGTTTGGTGGGATTGGAAGGGAATCATCCACTATGAGCTGCTCCCATATGGCCAGACGCTTAATTCTACCATCTACTGCGAACAACTGGACCGCTTGAAGCAGGCGATCGACCAGAAGCGTCCAGAATTGGCCAACAGGAAGGGTGTAGTGTTCCACCAGGACAACGCCAGACCACACACTTCGTTGATGACTCGTCAGAAGCTACGGGAGCTCGGATGGGAGGTTTTATCGCATCCACCATATAGCCCGGACATAGCATCAAGTGATTACCACCTGTTCCTGTCCATGGCGAACGCCCTTGGTATTCTTAAGTTGAACTCAAAAGAGGCTTGTGAAAAGTAGCTGTCCGAGTTCTTCGCAAATAAGGAGGGGGGCTTCTACGAGGGAGGTATTATGAAGTTGCCGTCTAGACGGCGCATATTTGAACTAAATCCGATCACTGTAACACTTTTTATAAAGCATTGAATAAAGAGCAAAAAAAGGGGAAGGGAGACATTTGACAACCTTATATAATTGAAAATGTTTGGGGATGGCTTGCCAAAAAGGTTAATGAGTCTGGAAAACCATTTTAAATCAAAGAAGATCTTATTGAAGCCATTCAGATGGCCTGGGCTACAATATCCCTAGACTATATAAAAAGTCTATATGATTCGCTGCCCAACAGGATTTACGAGGTTATATTGAATAAGGGGGGGCTCAACCCATTATAAAATTAATAAAAATATATATTAGAATACTCACTATTAAATAAAAACACATTTCCTAATGTTTAGTTCGTTAAATATACTTTAAAAACAAGATGTGCTATTCATGTGAAACAAAATTGTTGAGGAATTTTTTAAGTTTTTAAGTTCTTTTGTTAACATTTATTAATTGTTAATTTAATTTAGGTTTTGTTACTTTTTTTATATTTAAAATTGATTACACTATAAAATGAAACTTAAACATCAGTGAGTTTTTTTTTTGGTTAAAAGATTTTGTTGGGCCAAGCAGCCACCAAAGAATGCATCTAAAATAATTATAATATGCTAAGCTGCAGCTGTTGTTATCAGCATGTTTCGTCTCTGTTTTGTCCCCAGTTTCGCATGCGCTTTATTGGTATTTGTAGCGTATGCGCTTTGGGGAGCTTTGGTTGAGCTTCTGCGCAAGCTCTTGGTTTTGGGTTTGTTGTGATTTGGAGTTTATTGGAGCCGCATATATTAGGGTTAAATTGAGCCCAAAATAAATATATGGAAACTATAATTTGAACGTGTATAGTTATTCGGCTGCTATTAAAAACTACTAATAGCATAACAGATTTCAAGATTTAAAATTGCATATAAAAGAGTGCTATTCAAGTGAAACTCAGTGTATATTCTGTTTTATTTTGTCCACAAACAGTACATGTCGGTTAGCACATATATTTAAAATTACATTTTTAGAACTTTTATATATGTTTTTATTTATTTTTGCTCTACTATTTTTTTTCACGTTCGTATGCGCCAAGAATTGAAAGGAGGGTGCATAATTCCAGCACAAGACACCTTTGACAATCGATGCTGGTGCAGGGCATGGGGACGACAAATCCTTCCAGTAGCAGCTTGATTGGAGAAGTTTGTTTCGCGTCGCAGAGAATTCTTTAATATGTATTTTTTGAATTCACCACCACAACCGTCGCGAGCAACTCTATTTTTTTTTAAATATATGTATGTTTTTATTGTTTATATGTGTATATTGTGTCATAGTCACTGTTTTTGTTGCTTTTTTATTTAAAAAATACAAACAACGAAAATTGCGTGCACTCGGTTTCACTTTATAAATTCGATTATATTCAACAAATCACTTAAGCCTAGCTTATCTATTGCGGCGAAACGGGGCAAGTTCACGGGAGAGCGCAAGTGAGCTTTTCTTTCGCTCCCGCTCCGCCCTATACTAACTTATACTAGACTTTAATAAAATTTAAACTTAATCTTCTACTTCTGTTGTCACTGCTGCTGGCTGGTGTTGCTGTTGATGTTGGTGTCGCTGCGGATGTTGCTTCTGCGTCACCCTTGCTGTTGCTTCGGCTGATATTGCACCTGATGTGCTCCTGCTTGGGGTGTTCACTTCTGCTGTGACTGATGTTTCTTCTGCTAGTCACGGCTGATGCTGATGCTTTTTTTTTTTTTTGTTGATGTTTTCCGATTTAATTTTTGTTGATTTTATTTATTTTTCATTTAATTTTTGTAGATTTTTTTTCAAGTTCTTTTGTCCACAATCAAGTTATCACAATTACTTTTTCTTTTTAACTTTTCCGATGTAGGCCTCGGATACGCCAACACACAAATTTTATTTTTTATATATTTTAATATATATATATTTTTTGCCTCGAAGGACCAAATGTCAAGAGAAGCCCCTTTAATAATGGTGTTACTCCAATGAGTTCCGTTTCAAAACTCTTTTTATTTCTTACAATTCTCTTACAAGAAACATACATGAAAATCTTAAATCTATTTAAAACTACTTATAAACGGACTGCACGCTGACATGGTATGTGACCCTTTCTTAAGTGCATAAATATTTGGTCTTTCAAACCATGCTGTTAATTACTTATACCCATGGGTCCGATCTCTTACATTCTATGTTTGGAATTTGTATCGTGTTCAATGCTTAAACATAAGCTCTAAATAACACTCCTTCTCGGTAACGGTGTATTGACGTTGACAACGATTTAGCTTCTTTGACATGAAAGCGATCGGCACCTCTGCGCCATCTTTATTCACTTGCATTAAGACTGCACCTACTCCTGTGTGGCTTGCGTCGCAATGAAGTGAGAACGGGAGAGAAAAATTGGGGCTGTGCAGTACTGGGGCGGCACACATGATTGCCTTTATGGACTTAAAAGCTCCCTGGGCTTTACTTGTCCACTGAAACTTCCGATTGGTTTTCAAGGTGTCTTTCAACGGGGAAGTAACAGCGGAATAAGCCTTAATGAACCATCCGGTCATTAAGGATTATCCTTAATGACCGGTTAAGGAACCATGAACCATGATGATACCATCCGGTCATCCCAAGGAATCTTCGAACCTGCTTAAGCGAACAGGGTGTTGGGTAATCTCTGACTGCAGCTATCTTATCAGGATCGGTGCTAATAATACCATTACCTATCACGTATCCTAAGTATTTCACCTCTTTCCGACAGAATTTACTTTCTTCAACATTAATTGTAAGATTCGCACTAGCCAGGTTGAAAGCGACTACCGATAAGACTTCAAGATGTAGTTCGAAGGTATCGGAGACAATGAGTCGTCTAAATATATAAAAACCCATTACGTTAGTAGGCTGGAACTATTTTACCCATAAGTCGCGACATGGACTGCGGGGCATTAGTGAGGCCAAATGGCATGACCACAAATTCTTACAACGGACGTCCGGGTACTCAGAAGGCCATTTCATCTCGAGATTTCGGGTATAGAGGTATTTGCCAAAAAGCATCTTTTAAATCGAGGCTAGTAATGAATTCGGCTTTTGGTAATCTACTTAGGATACCATCGATTATTGTCATTGGTTATGCATCCTTTACGGTGACTGAATTCACCTTTCTACTATCTACGCAAAGTCTTACTTTTCCTGGTTTCTTCACTAACACTACTGGAGATGACCACGAGCTGTTAGATTCTTGAATAACTCCTAATTCGAGCATTCGATCGAGCTCGTCATACATAAGTTTTTCAATTGCCGGCGACACGGCATAATGACGCTGCTTAATCGGTTTAGCTTCTCCCACATCGATCGAGTGTGAAATTAACGATGTACGTCCTAGTCCCTGCTTAGAAAATGACGGGCATAATTTGATAACGTTCTGCAATTAATTCTGTTGATCCTTAGAAAGTTCTCTCATACTTGGATCGCTGATGGAGGCTAGATTAAGATTGTTGGTTAACAGATGCATTCGGAGTAAGTCAAAGGCGGTTTAAAAGTCAATTCCCAGATATAAGTCTTCGACTAAAGTAGGAACTAAATAAAAATACAGGGTTTTTGTTTCTCCTCTGTAAGTCAGTCAGTTGAAAATTTTCCGACTGTAGTTTGACTTTTCCCGTCAGCAGTTTTGATCTTGGAGGTCATTAACTTGTATTTAAGGTTTTCCTGAAGTAGATCGTTTGCAAGCCTACCACCTATGCAACTTACAGAAGCACCAGTGTCCATTAACCCAACTACACACTTTCCACAAAGCATCACTTGAGCGTGAGGACGTAAGTCAAGAGGATTATCTAATATAGATGAAAGGATTATTTTCTTTTCTATTTTACATTGTTTTTTAAAAGCTTCTCGACGACCAGTAGACCGTTTTCTCTTAACGTCTATCTTAGATGTAGGGAATGGTATACATTTAGGTTGCGGTAGGGGGCCTACAGAAATGGGGTCGTCGGAAAGTGTTACTCTGTATTGGTCGCTCTGCTGATTAACTGTTTGCGTGCACTTTTCTGTGATAATTTTTTTGAGCGTTTGGGTTACAAGTCCGACATTTAGGTTTATACGTATCGGCCTTCCTACAACCATAGTAAAATATTTTTCGATCGGCCAGACATTCTTGATATCTGTGACCTTTAGCGGAACAGTTCCAGCAGGAAACATCAAGCGCAGAGAGCTCGTATTCGTCCTGACCTGAGTACTCATTTGATGAAGGTGCCACCTCTGGGTTCTAAAGAGAATTGACATGTCGCCTAGGGTTGGGTCGAGAAGTCGATAGTGAATTCGGTTTGAGACAGTTCTTAAGAACATTTCTCTTGTGCGGACCACTGTTCTTAACTCCTCGAGAGTAGTTGTAGGGACGTACAATATTTCATGTTGAATTTCCGGTAACAAATTATATTTTAATGTTTCCACTAGGGAAGCTTCAGACAATGGGTTTGAAAGTTTGTCGGCTAGGGCCGCTATGACACCATAGAAATCGTCAAACAGTTTATTATGACGTTGCTTGCGGTGTTCTATTTCTGACCTAATACTCCTATCGGTTCTATCATCGCTAAATTGTCCACGAAGGGCCTGACACAGACCTGGCCAGTTATGTACAGTGACACTTTTGTGATATCGCCAGAACCATTCGCTAGCGCTGCCCTCGAACAAATTACTGGCATATATGGGCGTTAAATTAAAATCCCCCTCTAAAGTTTGGATCGTCAGAGCCTCTACACGATAGATAAAGTCTTCAATTGACATAGAAGACCTTTCAGTACATCTGAGTTTCCAATTTGCCATTATTTGGCTTATCGGATCGGGTCGTACTTCATAATGATTTGGATGAGGCAACTGAGTTGGTAATCCCATAAAAGGTTCTGATCTTGTTTCCGGTGGATTCTGTAATGGCAAACCCGATTGTGCACCCGTTGGCCTACTAGATGGAGATTCATTGGCTGAACCAGCTAAACTACTATCACGATGACCCCCTGAGAGTGCTTGGATAATCTTGTTAGTCTGATCGGTTAAGCTAGAAGCTATCATCTGAGCTTGTTCTATCATGGCTGCTTTTATTGCTTCGGCAAGAGTTGAAGGTGCCGTTTCAGCCGTATTGGTGGGTTCTTGCGGTTGGTTGGTGATAGTATGAACCATTTTATTCGAGTCTAAATTTGGGACCTCTGATTGTTGTACGACAGTTATACGTTTTGTTTGAAGTCGAGTCTGTAGGGATTGAGATGTTGAAGCCATGAGGGTGCTTGTAGTGGATAATCGATCTGAACTAAGGTTTTCCACAGACGCTGAATTAGATTGCGTTAGTTCCTACTTACAGACGGGACACCTTTTTGACTTTCTTACTTTGGAATTATAACACGCACGGTGAAAGATATGCCCACAAGATGAAGATAAAAATTGCGCTTGGTAAACCATTATTTCGGAGCAAATAAAACAATGTTCTCCTGTATCACTCGTATGAGACAAATTCTCCGTGCTATGGGATAACACCATTTCGGGGTTTCCTAAGTATAATTTGTTTACCTAATAATTTGTTTAGAATTTAAGATTACTTCTAACCTACTATGTGGAATATACTGTCATCAACCTCACAGAATGAATATATAAAAATAAAAGTATAAGAATATATGAATTCAAGAGTTCAAAATTAAAAAAAAAAAATCTAGTAGTCATACATTCTGCTTCTGGCTGGTAGGAAATAATTTGTATTTTTGTCTTTATATGAACGAAAGTGTTGCAAGATCCTAGTTCTTTTTATAATCGTTAACCTCGTGAAACTTCGGCGGCCCATCTTCTGAATCATTGGACATCTTCCAGAAGAAATTTCAAGGCTTTGATTATAAGGATTGAGCCATGGCCATTAATTATTCGGTTGGAAAAGTGTCTGTATCAGAAAAAAAGTATATTCCTAGTCCGTATACTCTTCGAGCCAAAACAGGGGATTAGGTTAAAGAGGATATTCTGTTGGGCGCCTGCATCAGACAAAGATATTTTCCAAATCAGATTTATTTCTCAACCACAACGGAGAACAGCACAGGATGGAAATTTTAAGGGATGACTGCGGCTTGAAATCCACCAATTCAATTACGCTTAATCTGTACCAGCCCTGCCTAAACACCGGACTAGGTAATGCCACGATGACTCCGGAGCTATATCCAATTAAAGATGTAACGCATCCAGGTAGTCGAAGCTTAACCACAGTATCTAGTTATCGGAGTTAAACACTTGGCCTTGAAGTCTATGAAAATTTCTTGGATCCGAAGTGGCATCCGAAACTAACTAATACGTACGAGGGTATATGTCGGATGGAATGACATAGGTATTTTAATTTTTGTACATTTTATTTTCTTGGGCAGCCTTAAACGGCGGCCCCACGTTGGGCGCCATTTTAAATAATATTTTAACATATAACCATGTAAGCGGGCAGATGGTTGTGTATCTGCAAAGGAGGTTGCACGCGCTGGTTCCGGCTTTTTGGTCGGTAGAAGGGAGTGGTCCTTGTGCTACTCGCTCGCAGTTATCAATCGATAATTTAAACAAGAAAGGAAAGCTAACTTCGGGCGGAGCCGAACTTGATATACCCTTGCAGTTAAGGTTGTTCCATTTCTTATCGTTCATTTATATGGAGGCTATAAAGTGCAGTTGGCCGATCCTTATGAAATTTGGCAGATCTGATTCAATTCCAAAATGGAATCCGTAGAAAGTCCCAACCCTCTAACTTAAAAAACCCCAAAGTTGTGGCATTGCCGATCAATCAGGTGTATGGCAGCTATAGGATATAGTCGACCGATCCCGGCCGTTCCGACTTATATACTGTCTGCAACGGAAAGATGGGTGTGTGCAAAGTTTCAACTCGATAGCTTTAAAACTGAGAGACTAGTTTGCGTAGAAACGGACAGACGGACCGACGGACATGCTCATATCGACTCAGGAGGTGATCCTGATCAAGAATATATATACTTTATAGGGTCGGAGATGTCACTTTTACTGCGATGCACACTTTTGACCAAAATTATAATACCCTCTGCAAGGGTATAAATATTGGAAACAGCCCCAAGCATCTATAAAAATAAAAAGGTTGTGCCATTTCCGATCGTTCAGTATGGCGGTATAGGATATGGTCGGCCGATTCTTATGATAGGATTAGATTGTCCAAAACGGAAACTTTAGATAGTCCTATCATTCTAGCTTGAAAAACAACAAAGTTAAGATTGCCCAAAATGCAATCTGTAGTAAGTCCCATCTTTCTAAACTAAAAAAACATGCCACAGTATAAATATATGACAGCTATAGAATATAGTCGGCCGATCCTTATGAGTTTTGCCCATAAGATGTTTTGACCAAATATAACATGTGTGGAAAGTCCCAACCCTCCAACTTAAAAAACACCAATGTTATGGCATTTCCGATGGATCAGTTATATGGCAGCTAAAGGATATAGTCGGCCGATCCTTATCAGAATTTGTCAGATCAGATAATTTTCCCCAAAGTGGGATCCATAGAAAGTCCCATCCTTCTAACTTATAAACAAAAAACAAAATTATGGCATATCCTATCAATCATTTAATAAACATGTTGTTTAATGAGATTAGTTTATCTCTTCGCGAAAACAAAAGGAAAAATAGGTGGCTGTAGAAATTAAATTAAATTGCGAAAAAAACAAACGAAAACGAAAATGCGTGCACTCTTTGACGTTATAAATTTGATTATATTCATATTAACAAAACCTTAAGCCTAGCTTATCTAGTGCGGCGAAGCGGGGCGAATTCATGGGAGAGCGCAAGTGAGAGCTTCACTTGCGCTCCCGCTCCGCCCTAAACTAACTTATACTAGACTTCATAAAATTCTACTTATTATCTACATCTAATTATACACCGGCCCCGTTGAAGGCCTTCCTTAGGCTTCAACTATTGGCAGCCTTGCCAGCTTGTGGACTGCTCTCCGAAACAATGCTCCTCTACTCGTCCTGACGTCGGTGACCCTGACCCTTCCGTCCGCGCCGGCGTGAGTCTCGACGACCCTGGCGGTGATCCACTGCTGGGGCGGCTGGTCGTCCTAGGCGACCAAGACCAGATCGCCCTTCCTGGCGTCCTCCTGCTCCCGCTGCCACTGCGACCGCGCCTGTAGGCCCAAGACGTACTCCCGGGACCAACGCTGCCAAAACATTTGCTTGATTGACGAGACAAGCCGCCATCGCCGCAAGCACGTTAGTAGACCCTGCTGGTCCGGGGTCCGCGGTGCTGGTGGGGCGATGAGCGGCCCGCCTGTCAACAGGTGCCCGGGAGTCAGCGCCTCGCCGTCGCTTGGGTCCTGACTGAGGGCACCCAGGGACCTCGAGTTCAGGACGGCGAGTCAACTTCGCGCTGCCCACCGCTCGTAGGAGTAGGTTCTTTGCAGACTTCACACCTGCTTCCCATAGTCCGCCCATGTGCGGAGCCCGCGGCGGTATGAACGCAAATACGCATCCTTTTTTTGATGCGTATTGCCGAAGCTCGTCCGCTTCGCTCTCGATCTGGTGCCGCAGTGCCGCGAAGTGGCGACTCGCTCCGACGAAGTTCGTCGCGTTGTCGCAGTGCACGATCGGCGGACATCCTCGGCGCCCAACGAACCTTTGAAAAGCCAATAGAAAGGAATCAGTTGACAAATCGGAAACTACTTCTAAATGTACTGCTTTAGACGAAAAACACACAAACAGGGCAATGTAGGACTTGTATGGTGGCCTACCACGAATTTTCAAGGTCGTCTCAATAGGGCCACAGAAATCCACGCCACATATGGAAAATGGGCGGAGAGCACGAACTCGATCTAAGGGTAAATCTCCCATGATTTGAGTCATCAGATGAGGCTTGCACTTAAAACAGCGTATGCATGACCGCACTATCTGACTGCAGACTTTCTGCGCGTTTACTATCCAAACGCGCTGTCGCAAGAGACTCACTAGTGCTCGTGGACCCACATGAAAATTCGACTCGTGCAAGTATCGGACGCAGCTCTGAACAAACTGAGAGCGCTTCGTCAACAATACTGGAAACTTGGCATCGTACGAAATAGGAGCATTAGCTAGTCGCCCCCCGACCCGCAACAACAAAAAGGTAAGCCCAGCCTGAGAGGTTTCATGGACAAACGGACTTAGCTTCTGTAGGCTTGGGCTAACAACAAGATTTTTTCTAACATTTTTAATTTCCTCTTGATACTCGTGCTCTTGGACCATCTGGACAATTTTATTAAAAGCGTCTTGATATTCGACAGGGCAAGGTACATTATCAGAAGGAACTACTAATTTTTTACACTTCTTTATAAAGCGGACCATGTAAACGAACACTCGCAGCAGTTTTAAGTGAGAGGAAAATCCTTCTATCACTTCCAACAAATATGAGGTAGAGACCATTGCAGTCAGTCCGACCGCACTCTTCTTTGCTTCCATCTGCAAAATCTCTGGTGACGGATCAAACCGAGGGCTCGTTGGCCACTTATCTTCCGGCTCCGTTAAAAACGATGGACCTGTGAACCAAATTGATTCTATCGTTTCCTTTACGTCTCCACCTCTTGACACAATATCTTCCGGGTTCTGTTTAGTTGGTACATGCCGCCACGTGCTATCCTCTGACCACTCTTGAATCTCAGCAACTCTATTTGATACGAACGTTGACAACGACGATGGATGGGAACGAATCCAATGAAGACAAACTTCCGAATCTGACCAATATACACTTCGTTCGATCGGCGCTTTGATAAGAGGTTTTATTTTGCGACAGAGGTCCGCGAGAAGGTGAACGGCACATTACTCAAGACGGGGGAGCGTCTTTGTCTTGAGCGGCGCTACTTTCGACTTTGCAGTCAACAATGAGACTTTACTACCTTCTGCAGATTTGCAACGGATATAGACGCAGGCTCCATAGGCTCTCATCGATGCGTCAGAAAAGGCATGAATTTCAATTGGTGACATTGGCTCACTCATCACAAATCTCGGTATTGAGATCTCTTCTAACTGTGACAAGGCAAGCTGAATCTTGTTCCATGCGGTTTCCAAGTGCAGTGGAATGGACTCATCCCAATCTAGCTTATTGAGCCAAAGTTCCTGTAACAGGATCTTTCCTTTAATAAGGATCGGGCTTAATAAGCCAAGAGGGTCGAAAAGCTTTGACGTCACCGAAAGAATATTCCGCTTAGTCGCCCTTTGACCCATGACTGACATATCAATTTCGAATTTAAATACATCATCTTTAGGAACCCAAACGATTCCTAATGTTTTTGTCAGCTCTGAGTCCGAAAGTGTTATTGGCTTAACCGTGCTCTCGGATGCAGTAACTTCAGGCGAGTTTGAAAACCACTTGCTCAATTCAAACCCAGCGTTTTGAAGAACCTGAGTTACTTCAGACTTAATTGTCTTTAGCTCCTCCACGCAACCAGCACCCGTTAACATGTCGTCGACGTAAAAGTCAGACCCAATAACTTTAGCAGCTCGAGGGAATGTATTTTTCGCGGATTAACTCAACCTCTTCAAACACCTTATGGCCAGGAATGGGGCTGGTGCAGTGCCATAAGTAACGGTGTTGAGCTTGCACAATTTCAAGGACTCAGACGGGTCTTTTCTCCACACTATCAACTGGTATCGTCGATCTGCTTCATTTACCATCACTTGACGATACATCTTTTTTATGTCGGCTAACAGAGCGAATTTGTTTAGCCGAAATCTAAGAAGAGTTGAGTAATGCTCTTCCTGAATTGTTGGACCCACCATCAACAACTCATTTAAGGGGGCATGCGCACTTGTAAATTTCAAAAAATCTAATTTTTTTTTTTTGCATTTTCTTAAAGTATATACATTTAGAAATGTGTCCACAAAATTTTGAAATGATCCGGTGAAAATTCAGTGAGATACACATGTTTAAAGGGAGGGGCGTCCGGTAAGCGTAATGGTGAGTTGAAACTTTAAACACGATTTTCTCAAAACTACGTTTTCAAAGTCGGTGACCACTCTTACTCGAAAACTAGTGACCCGATTGTCTTGAAATTTAGCATGCTCTTTTATTACATAATAATCTAGTACTTAATCGAAGGATTTTTTTTTTTATGCAAAACTTTTTTTTTTACAGCTGAAAAACTACCGATTTTTTTGACGAAAAACGATTTTTCAACTTTGAAAGGTCGCCATTTTGTCAAATATTTTTTTTTTTTAATATCCTTCGATTAAGTACTAGATTTACTTTTAATAAATGTAAATCCGTTTCATTTTTGGATTTCAGACTATCCAGTTTTTCACAGTGTTGGTCACCGCAACTCGCCTTTTTCGGATGGACCTCACTTCGACGGGGCATAACTTTGAAACCCCTAAATATTTTCTACTTTTTTTTTTCAAATTTAAGTTTAAATAATGTACTTTCACATAATTAAACGATATTTCAAAAAAATTCAATAGTTTACGAGAAAAAACGACTCGAAGTTTGGTCGTTGTTCTTTGCGGCCTCAAGACACACTGGTGGGGTATGACGTAGTGTGGAGAAGCAAGAACGTCATTGCTTGCAGGGGACATATGGCCTAGGGATTCGTATTCTTCCATAAATTCCAAATACATTTTCTTTAAGTTCGGATCTCGAGATAATCTTCTCTCGAGCGACAGAAATCGGCGTTTGGCTATCTCGAATGAATTGCCCAAAACGCTTGGATCCGACTTAAATGGAAGTTTAACTTCAAATCGACCTGAAGGCAGTATTCTTGTAGTCTTCCGATAATGTTCCTCACATAGCTCTTGTTCTGGCGACAACATCTTTTTAGAAGATGGAACTTCTTCCAACGACCAGAATTTTTTCAAGTTTTTGTCTATTGACTCTAATATTTCCTCTTGGCAATTCAGACTAGAGACCGGCTGTGGAGGAGTTGAGGAATTGGCCAGATATTTTCCCGATACTATCCACCCAAGGAGAGTTTTTTGAAGGATGGGATGGTTCGGACCTTGTTTTATTTGGCCAACGGACAACAGTTCGAAAAATGACTCAGCTCCAATTAGCATATCTATCCGCTGAGGTTTGTAAAAATATGGGTCTGCTAACGGCAAGTTCTTTGGTAGGGTCCAATCTTTCACGTTCACTGACTGATCAGGGTGATAGCCTGAAATGGTTTTCAAAACCCAAAAGTCGAACGGAAACTCGCTACCATTTACTCTCGGTGCGTATCTTTTTCTTGACTTGTGAATTAGTTTGACCATTTCCAAGCAAGTTGATGCACGATTCCTCCCTACGGATCTGTAAGCGTTGAGCAAGATCTTCTGTAATAAAATTCATTTGTGACCCTGAGTCAAGTAATGCTCGGGCCAAGATGTGCTCACCATTTTTTGTGCGAACGCTTACGATCGACGTTGCTAACAAAACCCTTTCTACAGACGACGCATGCAAAGCATGTGAAGTAGAAGGGCCATCATTCGTTAACTCTGGAGGAGGATTTTGTGTGGGTGGTGGTAATGCTAAGTTATTTTCGGTCACTGTAAATCGGTGCAGAAGTTTATGGTGCGATCTTGAACAGATTTGGCACCTGGTCGATTTACAATTCGCTACCGTGTGACCTTTTCGCAGACAATTCAAACATAGGGAGGCTGACTTAACAAACTCGAACCTTTGCATTACAGCAAGGCGAGCGAACGGACTGCACTGGGCCAAAAAATGGTTGTTAGCGTTACAATAACTGCAAGCTGGTTTGGCGTTGGTAGAAGAACAAGCCAACGAAGTTCTATTCAGTTGCTTGCTGAACCCAGTTCTTTCTTGTTTTGGTTTGCCAGTCTCTTCAGCGGACAGATGCTGGTATCTACGATTTAGTATTTTTTCGAAATCGGACCACAGCGGCAATTCCTCATAATCCAGTGACTCTTCCCATTTTTGCTTGGTCACTGGATCCACTCTACTCAAAACTAAATGAGAAATCATTGAGTTTGCAATTTTAGTATCATCTCCTATGGATAATAGTGATCCATAAATTGATGACACAGTGTCGATGAGACCCCTCAACGACGACGCAGACGGCTGGGAAATTTTCGGAAGGCTGAACAGTTGACGTATTTGGTTCGTAAAGATGAGACATTCGTTATCATAAACTCTTTTTAAACTAGCGATAGCTTTGGCGTAATTACTCTCGGTGACCTGGAATGCCTTGACAGTTCCTAAGGCTTCACCAGAGAGGCAAGAAATTAAATGATTAAATTTCTCGATAACTGGAATGTTCACATCTTTGTCAACTAATGTCTCGAAAAGACTTATGAAATTTTTGAAATCCGAATAATTTCCACTGAATTTTGGCAATGCCAAACTAGGAAGTCGAGCTCGAGTTGGGGCTGCAGAAATTGCAGTAGCTGAACGGGAGTCTTCAGCTGAATTCAAGGCATTACATAAGGACATAATCCTTGCCTTGGTAGTTATTCCTAATTCTTCCAACTCGGCTCCGAAATCATCCATTTCATCTATTTGCTCGATCTGGTCTTGCAACTAATTTGCTTTAGAAATTGCCTCATCTAAAACCTGAAGCCTACATTCTAGCTCGGTTTTGTTTAGAGGAAGTGATCCATCTTCCAAACGTTCCTCCAACCGGCGAATGCTTTTAACTTTGACATTCAATCTTTTTCTTAAGTCAATAAGAGTCGTGGAATTAAGTTTTTGTTTGGTACTTTCCATTATAACAATTTATTTTTTCAATACACAAAAAACGAAAATAATGCAAATTTAAGATTTAACAAGCGCATATGGTGAGAGAGGGACAGTGAACGGTGAGCGGTGGTGGGGGTACTCGCATTTTCGTGTCGATCCTGACTCGGTTTTACTCCGTCCCCGAAAATCCATTACGCGCCTAAAGAAGTTTCACTTCAAAAATAGTTGGTCGCCAATGACACTGAAACCAATATGCCCGACCAAATTGTAGGGGAGCGCGTCACTTGGCGGACCGGTAAACTATACGCGCCAAAAAGTGCATATACATACAACATACATACATACAGCAGCGGATAACGGTGGGAAACGAAAACGAGAATATTATTGCTGCATCTATTTGTATGTATGTAAACCAAATATATATGCACCTTTATTTTATCTGAAATAAATAAAATAATTTTGGCTGCACGATAGTATTTATTTGGACGATTTGTAAATTCGAGAACGAGGGGTAGGGGGCGACAGTGATTGCAAATAATATAAATATTCTCTTTTTTATTTTATCCACAGGCAGTACATTTAGGTTAGCACATATATTTATAATTAAAATTTTAGAATTTTTATATATGTTGTTATTTATTTTTGCTCTACTATTTTTTCTACGTACGTATGCGCCAAGAATTGAAAGGAGGGTGCAATATTCCAGCACAAGACGGATTTTAATTTGTCTTATCTCAACTTTCAATTTTTTGCACGAGTACCTGGGGTTCTGCTTTCGGATCCTTTAATCCTGCGGCCACTTTCCTTTCACAATTGATGCAGGTGCAGGGCATGGGGACGACGAATCCTTCCAGTAGCAGCTATGTAGTTGATTGGAGAAGTTTCGCGACGCGGAGAATTCTTTAATTTGTATTTTGAATTCACTGGCACAACCGTCGCGAGCAACTCCTTTTTTTCGAATATAAGTATATATGTAATATATATATTATATATGTTTGTGTCACTGTCACTATTTTTTTTTGTTGCTTTTTTATTTAATTTTAATTTAATTTAATCCACCCGGGGGCGCCAAAATGTTTAATGAGATTAGTTTATCTCTTCGCGAAAACAAAAGGAAAAATAGGTGGCTGTAGAAATTAAATTAAATTGCGAAAAAAACAAACGAAAACGAAAATGCGTGCACTCTTTGACGTTATAAATTCGATTATATTCATATAAACAAAACCTTAAGCCTAGCTTATCTAGTGCGGCGAAGCGGGGCGAATTCATGGGAGAGCGCAAGTGAGAGCTTCACTTGCGCTCCCGCTCCGCCCTAAACTAACTTATACTAGACTTCATAAAATTCCACTTATTATCTACATCTAATTATAAACATGTATTATATCTAAAATAAATGCGCAAAGATAAAAAATTAAAAAAAAACGTTTTTCCAGTTTTTCTAGTTAAATCAATTGTTGAATGTAACAATTTATTTTGGGTGTGCGATATAAAATAATAAATATTAGAAAAGTATTGGCGGAGTTGGTTTGCCTGGTTTTTTTTTTAGCTGTTAAACCATGATTTGGCCCAAAAACGGTGGCGCCTGTAATTTAAGTAAAGCAGAGTTTTATTTATATGCGTTATGGGGGCAGGATGGTTTGAGACTTCAAAAAAATTTGTTTTTCAGAAATTTTTTATATAATAGAACATTATCTTAGGAATATCCTGTGAAAGTTTCATGTCGATCGGGCTAAAACTTGCTGAGATACCGATTTTCTAGTTTCTTTCTCTCCATATACCTTCGATTGCTTTTAAAACTTTAGACGCGTTTTTCTCAAAACGACTTTTTCAAGTCGGTGCGTAACGTAGCTCAAAAATTAATGCTCGGATCTAAATAAAATTTTCAACGCATCTTTTATACAATAAATACTTGCGGATGAACGAACGCTTTTTTTTTTAATTTTTTTTAAACATTTTTACGGGCAATAATGGGCTGATTTTTATGTAAAAATGGTACCTCCGACTTTACAACCGCGCCAAAAATTCAAAATCGCAAATTTTTTAAAATGGTTTTGTTCATCCGCACAAGAAACTAGTATTTTAAGTAAATCAATTCAATTTTTTTATTTCCGATAACACTGTAAGGCCAGACTTTACGCACCGCAAGAGACCATTTTTTGGAAGCGACTCCGGCCGACTGCCCGTCATGGGATAAATAATAATTATTTCTTAAAAATAAAAATTCCTAGATACTTTTCAAATATAGCCATGCATCGTGCAAAAAAAATGGAATAATTATATTCACTCAGAAATGAGAAAAAAAATCGCAAAAATCTGTTTTTTTTTCAGCCTCTGAAACCATCCTGCCCCCTTATGTGCTCGCCGCCATATGCATATAAAGCTTTCTACTCGTAAAATTGTGCATTTGTGAGTCTTCTCATTAAGACATGAGACTTGACAAAAATGATCTAATTGAAACAATACCTTTCGATTGGTATATAATTCATTTAGATCGGTTGCATACAGAAAATTTTTAATTCTTAGGCTATATATAGAGTTTCCTCGCGCACGCCAAGGCATGCACGTCGTCACCTCGTGGACTTCCGTCCAGTGATGTGCGGCTCCACTATGTTTTCAAAGTCGGTTGTCAAGATTTCTCGGAAACTACTGAACCGATCTTGATCAAATTTTGCACAGGTTTGTCGAGAACTTAAAAGAAGGATTTTTTTTTCGTTGATAAAAGCTATTTAAAAAATAAAATTGTTAAACAAATTTCACCAAAATTTGAATTTTTTTTAAAAAAGGTGTCCCAAAAATCTAATTTTCACTTCTTTTTTTTGCCTTCGTTCAGTTCCTAGTTTAAGATCTGTACTAAAAGAAAATATTTCGTTTTATCATTTCGGATGATTCTGTCAGGAATTGTGCTGTCAATACGACAGCGCCTTTTTTCCGAGGGGTCACAAGAAATGATGTCTCAATGGCTGACTGTTTAATATTTCTTTCTGAAAACTTCAGAAATTGTTCTTCAAATATGTATATTTAAGAAACTTAAAAGTGGTAAGAAAATTTTTCATTCTTTATATAAATTATTGAAAATATTATATATATAAATTATTGAAATATATATATGAACCTTTTTTGGCCGAGTAAATCCACCTTACACCTTAAGGGGACATGCGCACTTGTAATTTTCAAAAAATCGAATTTTTTTTTTTGCATTTTCTCAAAGTATATACATTTAGAAATGTGTCCACAAAATTTTGAAATGATCCGGTAAAAATTCAGTGAGATACACATGTTGAAAGGGAGGGGCGTCCGGTAAGCGTAATGGTGAGTTGAAACTTTAAACACGTTTTTCTCAAAACTACGTTTTTAAAGTCGCTGACCACTCTTACTCGAAAACGAGTGACCCGATTGTCTTGAAATTTAGCATGCTCTTTTATTACATAATAATCTAGTACTTAATCGAAGGATTGATTTTTTTATGCAAACATTTTTTTTTTACAGCTGAAAAACTACCGCTTTTTTTAACGAAAAACGATTTTTCAACTTTGATAGGTCGCCATTTTGTCAAATATTTGTTTTTTTTTAATATCCTTCGATTAAGTGCTAGAAGAACTTTGAATAAATGTAAATCCGTTTCATTTTTTTGATTTCAGACGTTTCAGATTTTCACAGTGTTGGTCACCGCAACTCGTCTTTTTCGGACGGACCTCACTTCGACGGGGCATAACTTTGAAACCCCTAAATATTTTCCACTTTTTTTTCAAATTTAAGTTAAAATAATGTACTTTCACATAATAAAACGATATTTCAAAAAAATTCAATAGATTACGAGAAAAAATAAAAGGGTGTGTCAAGCCTACGCAAGACAGAAGTGAAACTTCTAGTATTCCTCTCTCTCTATTTTCATTTCATCATCTCTATATTCTCTCTTAGGTTAGTTTGAAAATTAGAGGTTAAATAATTCAACGACGAAGCATGAATTTGCTTTTTCTAATATTTTCTTATAGATGAATGACGTTCGATTAATGTATAGCTCCAAAAATTTTCAATTTATTCACAAGTATACAATATTACATAAATAACAATATTACAATTAAAAATTACAAAGAAATTACAATGACAATTTACCAATCATGTGCCATTNGGCGGAGCCGAAGTTGATATACCCTTGCAGTTGAGTCGCAGTCCGCTAGGTGGCGCCACGCATCTTATATTATTAGATATATAGCGGATCGTATATAGTCGGTCGATCCTTATGAAATTTGCCATATCGAATTATTTTGCCAAAAGAGGAATCCATTGAAACTCCCATGCTTCTAACTTGAAAAACAACGTAGTTATAGCATTTCCGATCAATCAGTTATATGACAACTATAGGATATAGTCGGCCGATCCTTTTGAAATTCGACAAATCAGATTGTTTTTCCCAAAATAGAATCTGTACCAAATCCCATCTTTCTGACTTAAAAAACAACAAAGTTATGCCAATTTCGATCGTTCTATGACAGCTATAGGATATAGTCGGCCGATCCTTATGAAATTTTGTACACAAGATATTTTGGTCAAATATAACATGTGTGGAAAGTCCCAACCCTCTAACTTAAAAAACAACAAAGTTATGGCATTTCCGATCAATCAGTTATATGGCAGCTATAGGATATAGTCGACCGATCCCGGCTGTTCCGACTTATATACTGCCTGCAAAGGAAAGAAGGGTGTGTGCAAAGTTTCAACTCGATAGCTTTAAAACTGAGAGACTAGTTTGCGTAGAAACAGACAGACGGACAGACGGACAGACGGACATGCTCATATCGACTCAGGAGGTGATCCTGATCAAGAATATATATACTTTATAGGGTCGGAGATGTCTCCTTCACTGCGTTGCACACTTTTGACCAAAATTATAATACCCTCTGCAAGGGTATAATTACAAAGAAATTACAATGACAATTTACCAATCATGTGCCATTTTCATTGTCAATTTCATGAATATCATTTCCTAATGTCGTGATAATTGGGTTATGGTAACTAAAGTGCGAGATATATACGTGAGCACTTAAATCCTTAATGAATCGTGCAAAAACTGCATCGATTGTTGTCCCGTGTCTAGTCGTGCTAGTGTTCCTATCATTAACAATATCCAAATTGAGTGTGTTTTTGAAAAAGTTCAATAACGCAGTTCGCTGGTGTCTGAGAGAGAGGAAAGAAGAGAAGAGAGACAACGTTCGTGAGCGGCTCTCCCACCTCAACAAGCGCATATGGTGAGAGAGGGACAGTGAACGGTGAGGGGGGTGGGGTACTCGCATTTTCGTGTCGATCCTGACTCGGTTTTACTCCGTCCCCGAAAATCCATTACGCGCCTAAAGAAGTTTCACTTCAAAAAATTCGGAAAAAATGCCTATTTTTTGGCCCTCCAACTGCGCATGCCCCCTTAAGTTAGAATGGGATTTGGTACAGTTTCCATTTTGGGCAAAATAATCCGATCCGTCATATTTTATAGGGATCGGCCGACTACATCTTATAGTCATATATATCATATAGCCATATAACTGAACGATCGGAAACGTGGAACGAACAACGAGGAGCTGGTGTTCTTTGCAAGCTATTATCCCTGCACGCATTTAATTCCGGCTCTAGCTCGTCAGCGAATGGAGTGGTGTTCTTAAGCGGTTATAGCTAACGGATGATCTTATTTATCTAGAATTAATCAATTTTATTTGCGTGCAAATACGAGCTATTTTCGGCCGGACAAGAAATAACTTAACTAACGAACAGACAAGAAAAAAAGATAGAACTCTCACTTTACACACCCCTAGATGTAAATCGGGTGTCCTTAGCCCACCCTACCGTGGCCAGTGCGTTTCCTAAGCGATCCTGCATCATGCCCCTTTTTAAAGATGAGCCTACGACGGCTCCTGGGTTCAATTTATATATTCAATTTACTGAGAGCTAATTCCGCGCAATAAAAAAAATAGCGGCCCGTCAATAACAACTCCAAATATAATAAGAAGAAGAACAGCTTTGGCGCAGAAGCTCTTTCAAAGCTCCCAAAAGCGCATGCGCTACAATTGACAACAAAGTGCATGCGAATCTGGGAGACAAAAGAGAAGATTTAATGCCGCTGCAGATAAAAAAATTATCAATATTTAATCAGCCTATCTGGTGGCTGCTTAGCCCAACACAACCTATTCATATGATTTTCTTTTATTTTAACTTTATTTTTTTTGAAGCGTTAATTTTATTCTTATCGTTTTGATTTAATTTTACTTCATTTCAAATTACGGTTCTGAGTCGAGATGATATGCATATGCAAAAGAAAAGGTAATAATTGTGTAGACTTTGGCTCACCTGGGATACTCCAACGTTGAAAGCGCTTCCAAATGTCGGGGGTGTCATAAAAAGTCTGTAAACAAATGCAAGTTCAAAGCGACTCGCGAAAACTACTTTATCAGCACACATCGATATCGAACAGAATAGACTTTTATGACTTCTTATCTAAATTCGCCTTCTACTATGCGAACTTATTATCGATTCTAAAATTAACTTTTTTCTATTTCACTTCACATTTTTTCTCCTTTTTTCTTTTTGTTTTAACATGCGGGCATTTTTACTTAATTTTAATTTGTATTTGAAACTGTTTTAAACTGATTTTAATTTTGTTTCTTGCCCGATGTAGTAGGAAATCTCACGCGATCTAAGACTATAAAAATCTCTATTACCGCCATCTCGTTTTTCTGACAGCATAACTGCCTTATTATGAGCTAGCTCTAATGAGGCTGTCTTAGTGAATGCTATTTGTCTGTCTTGTAATGATTGTAGCGACCTTAACAAACCTTAGGTACCTCCAGGTGTAACCATGTGTTGGCTAAACACCATATAGTAGGGTGATGTCATGAGGGCTGAGAGGGTAGCCGACCTGATGGCGCAGCAAATGGCAGCAGCTTATGGGTAATTCGGTGTTCCCTCAGCAACTTTTGAAATAATTCAGCCCTAAATTGTGTGTTATCCGAAACAATTATCTCTGGCACTCCGAAAAGGTAGAAAAATTATTCTTTTATATGTTTCACTACGACAGTCGACTCCATTTTTTTTATGGCTTTAAAAAAAATTAATTTGGAGAAGTGATCTAGGACTATGAAGATTGCGATGTTTCCACTTCACGACCGCGGATATGGTCCCAAAAGATCGATGTATAAACGCTGAAAGAATCGTTGCGATTCTGGAGCTTTCCCCAAGGGAGGTCTTAATAGACAGTTGGGAGCTTTCGTAGCCTTGCAAGTGTCACAATTGGGCGATGTTAAGGCGTATGTAAGTGCCTTAACATCGCCCACTAAACCTTGTCAGTAATAGTAGCGGCGTACTCTTTCTAACGTCTTATGCACGCCTCCATGAGCCGCAAGTGGGTGATCGTGTGCATTATTATTTGTGCCTTATTAAGTTTTTATACACGAATGCGATCGGGTACTTATCATCCTGTTCCGTTTTTTGGACTAAGACTCTGCCTACGCCATTTTTGCTGGCATCGCACTGGATGTAGAAGGCTTTGTAAAATCTGGGCTTCTAAGGACGGGCGCAGTGCATAACATGCGTTTTAGTTCAATGAGTGCCTGATGTCTTTTTTCCATCATTGTGAATTCCCTTTTAGCTTTAAGTAAATCAGTAAAAGGAGCGGCTACAGTGGCAAAATTGTCAATAAATTTACGGTTTTGAGAAAACTTCTTAGATTCTTAAAGGTCTTCGGCAACGAAAACTTTTCAATCGCTGCCACTTTTTCGGGATTTGTGCGTATTTCGCCCTCCCCGATCACATGCCCTAAATATTTGACCTGCTGAATGCAGAAATGACTTTTCTAAATATTAATTGTTAACCCGGCAGATCGGATGCAGTCCGTCACCGTCTTGAAGACCCTTATGTGGTTTTCAAAAGTGTCCAAAACTAGCAAGAGATCGTCGAGGTAGATGAACACCTCATTTCGCAGTGACGCGGAAATAACTGTGTCCATCAGTCGCGACATTGTTTGTCCGGCATTACACAAACCAAACGGCATTACCTTAAATTGGTAAAGTGGGCGACCTGGGATCGTCAACGCAGTCTTATCCCTGGATGCTGGATCTAGCGAAATTTGCCAGAATGCATCATTTAAGTCGAGACTGCTTATAAACATTGCTTTTGGCAAACGACTCAGAATACCATCTATCTGTGGAAGCGGATACGCATCCTTCACGGTCACGAAATTTACTTTCCTGCTGTCGAGGCAAAGTCTGACCCAGGTTTTTGCACCAGAACCACTGGAGAGGACCAGGCGCTGTCTGAATCTTCTACAACCCCCAGTTCCGGCATTCGATCGACTTCACCATAGAACAGCTTTTTAACAGCTGCCGATACGGGGAAATGCTGTTGCTTTATGGGCTTGGCTTCTCCCACATCGATATGGTGCGACAAAAGACTTGTTTTGCCCAACCCAGCGGATGCAAATGATGGAAACTGATCCACTACTTTCTGCAAGGTTTCCTTTTGGTCCTGGAAAAGATTGTGAGCACTGAGCTCCGAAATTTGAATATTTCGAGGTTAGAAGTCAAAGAGTTTGCAAAAATTTACGCCTGGGTAGAGGTTCTGTTTCAAAGATGGAACTATGTAAAAATTTATCGCCTTAATCTGGCCATTGTATTCTAAGTTTGTGCTTAATTGACCTACATTATTAAAGACTCTGTGGATACGAACTTCGCTCTCTATAAATGTCCATAAGCCCCTTGATATTCCGATCTAGGATTTTTACTATTGTACATGGACGATCACTATTCGTCATTATTCCATTCGCCATTATTGCTGCGAAGCGCACACAAATCCGTAGTGACTTTCCAGAATTTTTTAATCTATTTGTATTTTGTGATTTATTTTTTGCTTCAAATTTCTGTAGATAAGTTGGTTTATTGCTAATGTTCCTAAAAATAGTGATTTTCTGATGCCATCCCTCTACAGGAACAATAGGTGTGGATGAGTCCTTGACAAGACTTTCCTTAACGTTACATATAGTTGCTCGATTTCGGTATTTGTCGACTGAGTCTGTTGAACACACCGAGCCGTGCAATCCTGGTATCTGTTGCCCTCCTTCCTACAGTTCCAGCATATTAATGCCATTGCTTCGATGGCGCCCTCTTCGTCCTCAAAGAATTCCGATTCAGACTCTTTATCCTGATCTTGAAGACGTTCTGAGACATGGCTTTTAAATGGAGTACCCTTTTTATAAATCTAATCCCGTTTTACTTCCTCTAGAAAGCATTCTCGCCTCCTAAATATTTCGCGAAGCTTTAAGATCGACTCAGTCGGGATATTTAAAGTTTCGTGTCTTTTTATAAATCTGATCTCGTTTTACTTCCTCTAGAAAGCATTCTCGCCTCCTACATATTTCGCGAAGCTTTGAGATCGATTCAGTCGGGATATTTAAAGTTTCGTGTCTGATCTCAGCTCGCAAATTTCGCCGTTAAATCTCTATTAAAAATTTTTCATATAAAGGGCAGTCTAAGCTATCCGTTAATTGACCACGGCGTCATAAAACGAGCCGAAACTCTCTTTTTTTCAGTTTCCGATCTTTAATTAATTCTCATATGTCCACATCGATTCTAGTATCCCTGAATTGACGACGAAGTGCACTTAACAGATGGCACAGATTTATGATATCGCCAGTAAAAGTCATTAGCTTTACCTTCAAACAAAGTACTTGAGTTGCCACATAACATCGAACTTTGAATCGAGAATTTGACCAGTTAAAGCGTGTACCCTATGAATAAAGTTGTCTACGCTTATGCCTCCTGTGTCTCCACTAAACCGGAGTTTCCATCCATTCATTATATGTGCTACCTTATCTCGCCTTTGTAAAAGTTCTTTGGCGCTTGACCGAGGAGAGATATTAGCCTGCGCTAAACTTTTCCCTGCATTAACCTGTCCAGCATCTATGCCAAGAAGCTGATCAAGTGAAGGACTTGAGACTGTAGCCCTATGAAGTGGCCGTTGGGGAATTTAGGCTGCTAGGTTCGACTGGATCATGAGGGAAATTTTTTTCTGTTAGCTGCGTTAGCAACTCGTGTTGCATCCATTGAACAGCATTTAATAATATACTTTGTAAGTCCTCACACCATCGCTTTTGACTTTGCCGTTCTTTCTCAATAGTTTCTGATCCTCGACTTTCGCCTTCTGTTTGCGAACTTATGTTTTTGCCTTCTTGTATTTTGTGCGATAAAGCTATCTGATCTTGCTATAGATTCCCCAGAGGAAACCGCTTCGCAGGTATGCTCGTACACTTTCTTTGAAATCCGTGCCCACCTTTCGTTTTGTTTAATTCTTTGTCAGGAATTCGCGAATTGCATATAATACAAAATTGAGATTATCCTCCAGTTTCTTCGTTGTCTGAGTGGTCTACACCCATATCTTATTATTTTTATACCCTTGCAGAGGGTATTATAATTTTGGTCAAAAGTGTGCAACGCAGTGAAGAAGACATCTCCGACCCTATAAAGTATATATATTCTTGATCAGGATCACCTCCTGAGTCGATATGAGCATGTCCGTCTGTCTGTTTCTACGCAAACTAGTCTCTCAGTTTTAAAACTATCGAGTTGAAACTTTGCACACCCTTCTTTCCTTTGTAGGCAGTATATAAGTCGGAACGGCCGGGATCGGTCGACTATATCCTATAGCTGCCATATAGCTGATTGATCGGAAACGTCATAACTTTGGTGTTTTTTAAGTTAGAGGGTTGGGACTTTCCACACACGTTATATTTGACCAAAATATCTTGTACAAAATTTCATAAGGATCGGACGACTATATCCTATAGCTGTCATAGAACGATCGGAATTGGCATAACTTTGGTGTTTTTTAAGTTAGAAAGATGGGACTTGGTAAAGATTTCATTTTTGAAAAAATAATCTGAATTGCCGAATTTCATAAGGATCGCCCGACTATATCCTATAGCTTTCAAATAACTGTACAATCGGAATTGGCATAACTTTGGTGTCTTTTAAGCTAGAATGATGGGACTTTCTACGGATCCATTTTGGGCAATCTAATTTGTTCTGCCAAATTTCATCAGGATCGGCCAACTATATCCTATAGCGGCCATAAGACTGAACGATCGGAAATGGCACAACCTAAACTGCAAGGGTATATCAACTTCGGCTCCGCCCGAAGTTAGCTTTCCTTTCTTGTTTTAATTATATTTTTTATTTTTATTTATTCTTCGGCTGGTCTTCGACTTCATGCATGCGCAATTGCATGCAGAGTTCAAAGGTCCGGGGCAGTCGGTCGGGCAGACTTGTGGTCGTTTCGGCAGTGGCTTGGGAATATTTGGTTTCGTTATTAGATTTTGATTTATAACTTGTATTTGGTTTGCTGAGTGAGTTTTGCCTTGTGGTACTCTATTTTGCAGGGTTTCCCGCAAAAATTCAAGCTCATTATAAAGTTTTTGCGCCGTCGTCCATGGGGGCGGTGGCGATTGAGTAAATAGCAGCCATTTTATGCGGGCTATTCTTTTGTTAATTTTATTTTTTTGACCTCCACGTACCATCAAACACACTCTACTCACTCAGACGTGTTTTTTTTTTTGTGTATATCAACCTTGTCCTATTGCCACATTCCTGCCGATCCGCTGCTCCTTGTGACTCTAGTCACGGTCACCATGAAATATGTTTGATTTTATGTTGTATATTATTATACCCTTGCAGAGGGTATTATAATTTTGGTCAAAAGTGTGCAACGCAGTGAAGGAGACATCTCCGACCCTATAAAGTATATATATTCTTGATCAGGATCACCTCCTGAGTCGATATAAGCATGTCCGTCTGTCCGTCTGTCCGTCTGTCCGTCTGTCTGTCGGTTTCTACGCAAACTAGTCTCTCAGTTTTAAAGCTATCAAGTTGAAACTTTGCACACATCCTTCTTTTCCTTGCAGGTAGTACATAAGTCGGAACGGCCGGGATCGGCCGACTATATCCTATAGCTGCCATATAACTGATTGATCGGAACTGCCATAACTTTGGTGTTTTTTAAGTTAGAGGGTTGGGACTTTACACACATGTTATGTTTGACCAAAATATCTTATGTACAAAATTTCATAAGGATCGGCCGACTATATCCTATAGCTGTCATAGAACGATCGAAATTGGCATAACTTTGGTGCTTTTTAAGTTAGAAAGATGGGATTTGGTACAGATTCTATGTTGGGAAAAAAAATCTGATCTGCCAATTTTCATAAGGATCGGCCGACTATATACGATCCGCTATATATCTAATAATATAAGATGCGTGGCGCCACCTAGCGGACTGCGACTGAACTGCAAGGGTATATCAACTTCGGCTCCGCCCGAAGTTAGCTTTCCTTTCTTGTTTTTAGTTTGTAGTTTATTTAATTGGAGCAGCAATGGTGCCGCTCCAACGATCGAAGTGTCTCTGTTTTTATACCCTTGCAGAGGGTATTATAATTTTGGTCAAAAGTGTGCAACGCAGTGAAGGAGACATCTCCGACCCTATAAAGTATATATATTCTTGATCAGGATGACCTCCTGAGTCGATATAAGCATGTCCGTCTGTCCGTCTGTCCGTCTGTCTGTCGGTTTCTACGCAAACTAGTCTCTCAGTTTTAAAGCTATCGAGTTGAAACTTTGCACACATCCTTCTTTTCCTTGCAGGTAGTACATAAGTCGGAACGGCCGGGATCGGCCGACTATATCCTATAGCTGCCATATAACTGATTGATCGGAAATGCCATAACTTTGGTGTTTTTTAAGTTAGAGGGTTGGGACTTTACACACATGTTATGTTTGACCAAAATATCTTATGTACAAAATTTTATAAGGATCGGCCGACTATATCCTATAGCTGTCATAGAACGATCGAAATTGGCATAACTTTGGTGTTTTTTAAGTTAGAAAGATGGGATTTGGTACAGATTCTATTTTGGGAAAAATAATTCAATATGCCAAATTTCATAAGAATCGGCCGACTATATACGATCCGCTACATATCTAATAAAATAAGATGCGTGGCGCCACCTACCGGACTGCGACTGAACTGCAAGGGTATATCAACTTCGGCTCCGCCCGAAGTTAGCTTTCCTTTCTTGTTTTACAATATTCTTTAAGTCTAACTAAGGCTAAGTCTCGTAGCTGCGCTGCTCGCAGGCGCCGGAAGAGAGACGGCTATGTACCTATATAGTTATGAATAAGGAATGTACTTATATATATTACTATGCGCTCTCAAGTGGAGGCGCGAGGGGGTATGCATATGCTGTCCGTTCGTTACAATTATGCCGTCGCTAGCACTTTCTGTGTGCGGGCTAAGCCATAGCGATCGGTTCATATTTTGGCCACTTGGGGTTTATGACCGGGACTTTGAAATATGACAACACTGCAACAAAGTTTTACAGTGCGTACCATTTAAGTACTATCGGTACAGTGGGTATTCAAAATATTTGCATACTACAATTGATCTATTCACCCGCTCTGATGCATTTACTTGAGGGGCATAAATGGCTGTGAGCTATGGGTAATTCGGTGTTCCCTCAGCAACTTTTGAAACAATTCAGCCCTAAATTGTTAAATTGTGTTATCCGAAACAATTATCTCTGGCACTCCGAAAAGGTGGAACAATTTATCTTTCATATATTTCACTACGGAGGTTCTTCGATTGCAGTCGTCGCATGCAGACGTGTTTTTTATTGTGCTCCGGGAAAAAATATTCAATAAAATCATAAAAGTGCAGTGACTGCTCTAAGAAATCTACAATAACGCGAAAAGACGCTTTTTGCGATGAAATCGCTAATGTTCATATTGATTAATTAATTAATTAATTAATATAAAACACAACACTTAAAACTCAAACTAAATCAACCTCGACTGCAATGAGCTCAAACGACGTTCGCACACAACGTCAACGTGAGCTAGACGAGAGACGGCTCTCAGTACAAAGAAACAACGCGTACTTCTCTTTTAAAGCAACCGAAAACCATGCAAGCTCCGATCAAGCGCGGTCAATTACCCCCAACTTGACCGAATTCTTAAACGTAGAGAGCGAGAGAGCGCGTTCCTGCTCCCCCTCGATACCATCGATGTCTCTGCAGCCAAAGAGTGCAGTAACTAGCACCTCAATTTCTTTGACAACGTCAACAGTAACAACAACAACAACCGCAACTGTATCGACAGCGCGTTTAACGACGTCATCAGCTAGCAGCGCAAATAGTAATACGTCCGCACTGCCCGAAAACCAAAACAAAAACAAAAACAACAAGAAAGGAAAGCTAACTTCGGGCGGAGCCGAAGTTTATATACCCTTGCAGTTCAGTCGCAGTCCGATAGGTGGCGCCACGCATCTATATTATTAGATATACAGCGGATCGTATATAGTCGGCCGATCCTTATGAAATTTGGCATATCGAATTATTTTGACCAAAGAAGCATACATTGAAAATCCCATCCTTCTAACTTGAAAAACAACGAAGTTATGCCATTTCCGATCAATCAGTTATATGGCAGCTATAGGATATAGTCGACCGATCTTTATGAAATTTGGCAGATCGTATAAGTTGGACCAAATAAGAATCCATAGAAAGTCCCAACCTTCTAACTTGAAAAACAACGAAGGTATGCCATTTCCGATCAATCAGTTATATGGCAGCTATAGGATATAGTCGACCGATCCCGGCCGTTCCGACTTATGTACTACCTGCAAAGGAAAGAAGGGTGTGTGCAAAGTTTCAACTCGATAGCTTTAAAACTGAGAGACTAGTTTGCGTAGAAACAGACAGACAGACGGACAGACAGACAGACGGACAGACAGACAGACAGACAGACGGACAGACGGACAGACGGACAGACGGACATGCTTATATCGACTCAGGAGGTGATCCTGATCAAGAATATATATACTTTATAGGGTCGGAGATGTCTCCTTCACTGCGTTGCACACTTTTGACCAAAATTATAATACCCTCTGCAAGGGTATAATGACTATATTAAGCCGGCTGTGCAGACTGGCATGGATCGCTACATCCAAATCAAAAGGAAGCTGAGCCCCCTGAATTCCAAACGCAAAATAGCCCGTGGCAATGCTAGCCTAGTAGCAAAAGAAACGACCATTAACTCAAACCGATTTAAAATCTTGGCAGACGCCGATGAGGTTGAGGCGGTCGAATCCACTGAAGTTGGGAAAAGGAAGCCAAAACCTCCGCCTATCTATATACGCGAAAAAAGTTCCAATGTTCTTGTCAACAAAATTATTGAGCTTATTGGTAAGGATAACTTCCACATAATACCCCTTGTAAAGGGCAACATTCAAGAAACAAAAGTTCAAATGAAGTCTGAAGATAACTACAGAGTATTATCAAAATATCTTACCGAGAATAAAAAGAACTTTTACACGTACCAGCTAAAAAGCAGCAAGGGCCTGCAAGTCGTACTTAAGGGCATAGAGCCCGAAGTAACGCCTGCAGAGATAAAAAAGGCGCTACAGGAGAAGGGTTTTAGCGCCAAGACAGTCTTTAATATCCTTAACAGGGATAGAAAGCCGCAGCCACTCTTTAAGGTTGAGCTCGAACCAGAAACCAAGCTCCTGAAGAAATACGAAGTGCACCCAATATACAATCTTCAGTACCTGCTGCACCGCAGAATTACAGTTGAGGAACCGCACAAACGCAATGGCCCGGTACAATGTGCGAACTGCCAGGAATGTGGCCATACAAGGTCATACTGTAAACTGCGCCCGGTGTGCGTAGTTTGCGGAGAGCTTCATGACTCCGCACACTGCCCAGCGAGCAAAGATGACAGCAACTCGAAAAAGTGCGGCAACTGCGGTGGCAATCACACTGCTAATTATAGAGGATGCCCAGTCTATAAGGAGCTGAAAAGTCGCATCCACCAGAAAGGTATAGCTGCCCGCACCCAAAATGGACAGTTCACAGCGTCCAGATCAAACCCTGAAGTCTTCTTCTCGACTGCAGCCAGATCCTCACTAGGACCCATTAACTTTGACAAAAATGTGACATACGCAAGCGCCTTAAAATCAGGACCGGCGACACCTGCCTCAAGAAGCTCATTTCTGCAATCAGCATATCAAGAACCGAACACGGCTCAGCAACATCAACCAACAGAGCAGCCAAAAAGCAACTTTGAAGCTATGATATGCAGCCTACAACAAAGCCTGACGAAATTTATGTCGTTTATGCGCACAACTATGCAAGATTTAATGCGAAACCAAAATCTATTGATTCAAATGCTGGTTTCACAACAATCCAAATAATGGCTTTCCTACGGATATCTACGTGGAACGCTAACGGCGTTTCGCAACATAAACTTGAGTAAGCTCAATTCCTACTCGACAATCACATCGATGTAATGCTGCTCTCTGAAACACACCTCATAAACAAATACAATTTTCAACTACGAGGATATTCATTCTACGGAACAAATCATCCAGATGGTAAAGCACATGGTGGGACTGGAATTCTAATCAGAAGCCGCATAAAGCACCATTATCAAAACAAGTTGGCTAAAAACTACCTACAGGCCACATCTATAAATATACAACTAAATACTGGCAACCAACTTACACTAGCCGCCGTATACTGCCCCCCTCGCTTCAATATAGCTGAAGATGAGTTAATGCAGTTTTTCAACACACTTGGAGACCACTTCATAGCAGCAGGAGACTACAATGCCAAGCACACACACTGGGGATCCCGTCTCGTTACTCCAAAAGGGAAGCAGCTCTATAATGCAATTATCAAAGCCAAGAACAAGCTCGACTATGTTTCTTCTGGCACACCAACATACTGGCCGGCAGACCCAAGGAAACTACCAGATTTAATAGACTTTGCGATTACCAAAAACATCCCTAAAAATCTGATAAGCGCCAATTGCCTATCGGATCTTTCATCTGATCACTCGCCTGTCCTGTTTATTCTACTGCGACATCCAGGAACATTGGAACAACCATTAAAATTGACCTCACAGAAAACCAATTGGGTTAAGTACAGAAAATATATCAGCTCACACATTGAGCTAAGTCCTCATCTCCACGATGAAGCCAACGTAGACAGCTTTGTTAATTCACTTGAGTCTGTACTCGTCTCTGCAGCTCGAGCCTCAACATCGCAAACTATAAATACACAAAGCAATAAAAAGACAAATCTACAAATCGAACAGCTCGTCCTCGAAAAGCGGCGTTCACGTCGCGAGTGGCAATTCCACAGATCGCCATCTACTAAGCAAAGCTTTAGACATGCCTCACGTCAACTTACTAAAGCCCTACAGCAAGAAGAAGCTTATGTCCACCGCCGCTATATAGAGCAATTGTCAACTTCTAGTACAAAACACTCACTATGGAGAGCTTACCCAACTCTAAGCTCACCGAAAGAAACCGTGATGCCTATTCGAAATCCCACAGGCGGCTGGGCGCGCAGCGATGCAGACAGAGCCAGCACGTTTGCCAATCACCTTAAAAATATCTTTCAACCAAATCCGGCCACTAGTGCCTTTACTTTGCCGACTTTACCATATGAGCCTCAGCTATGAACCTCAATCGAGTTTCGCCCAAACGAAATCGCTAATATCATCAAAAACCAACTAAATCCGAAAAAATCACCAGGCTGCGACCTCATAACTCCCAAAATGATCATTGAGCTTCCATATTGCGCCGTCTGCACTATCACCCAGCTCTTCAATGCCATCGCAAAACTCGGCCACTTTCCAGCGAGATGGAAAAAGTCAATTATAATAATGATAGCAAAGCCGGGAAAAGACCACACAATTCCCACGTCGTTTCTATCAAGCATTTGATAGAGTCTGGCTAGAAGGTCTAATGTACAAGATCAAGACAATGCTCCCTTGTAATACCCACAAGCTTTTAGAGTCTTACCTCTACGACAGAAAATTTGCTGTGAGGTGCAACACTGATATATCTGACGAATTCACTGTTGGAGCTGGAGTTCCTCAAGGAAGCGTACTCGGACCAACATTATATGTTCTCTACACAGCAGATATCCCGACAAGCACACGACTAACAACATCTACGTTTGCTGATGATACAGCTATTCTTAGCCGCTCAAAATGCCCGATGCAAGCAACTGCGCAGCTAGCTCTTCATCTGGTGGATGTTGAAAAATGGCTATCAGACTGGCGAATTAAAGTAAACGAACAAAAATGCAAGCACGTTACGTTCACCTTGAATAGGCAAAACTGCCCGCCCCTTACGCTAAACAACACCCTAGTCCCGCAAGCAAACGAGGTAACATATCTAGGAGTACACCTCGATAGAAGACTCACATGGCGTCGGCACATAGAAGCTAAAAGAACCCACCTAAAGCTAAAAGCCAGCAGCCTTCATTGGCTTATCAACGCTCGGTCTCCCCTTTTCCTTGAATATAAAGTCCTGCTGTATAACTCAGTACTTAAACCTATATGGATGTACGGCTCCCAGTTATGGGGGAATGCCAGCAATAGCAATATTGACATAGTCCAGCGAGCTCAGTCGAAGATCTTGAGAACAATCACTTGGGCACCGTGGTACGTTCGCAACGAAAACATACATCGCGACTTAAACATTCTTCCAGTCAAAGATGTGATCGCAGAACAGAAGGAAAAGTACTTTAGCAAGCTATTGTCGCACCCTAACCACCTGGCGAGAGGTCTAACAAGGTTGAGTAACCAATCACGACTTCGTCGCAATGACCTACCCACCCAGCGACCGTCTTGAGGAACGTGCAACCAGAATGCAGTCGTAGTCTACTGTTTGTTAAATGTTAATGTTAAGATTTGAAAACTTATTGTTAGTCTCAAAATTAAGAGAAGATCCAATAAATAAAAAGCAAAGTTTAAAAAAAAAATATATATATATTTCATTACGACAATCAACTCCATTTTGTTTATGGCTTTAAAAAAAAAAAATTTGGAGAAGTGATCTAGGACTATGAAGATTCCGATGTTTCCACTTCGCGATCGCGGGTATGGTCCCAAAAAATCGATGCATAAACGCTGAAAGAATCGTTGCGATTCTGGAGCTTTCCTCATGGGAGGTCTTAATAGACAGTTACGAGCTTTCGTAGCCTTGCAAGTATCACAATTACTTACATATGCCTTAACATCGCCTACTAAACCTTGCCAGTAATAGTAGCGGCGTACTCTTTCTAACATCTTATGCACGCCTCCATGAGCCGCAAGTGGGTGATCGTGTGCATTTTTCAGAACGTTGTCCACCAGCTGTAATGGTACCCACAGTTTCCAGATATAAACATCATGAAGAGGCTAGCCTGTTGCGTGCTCTGAGCGTCGATAAACCAAGTTACCCACAACCTCTAGGTCTGGAAAATTCGCACTGTTGGCCCTGACATTGTCGACCAGGCTTAAATACTCTGGGCCTTGAAAATGTTCGGATGTTACATCCACCAATAAACCATGCGAAGCGTCAATACCCGCAATTTCGTCTTCGTTGACCCTTGACAGAGCATCTGGAACAACGTTAAGTGATCCTCGACGATGCTCAATTTTAAGTTTAAATCCCTGAAGTCTAAGAGCCCATCTCGCTAAACGGGAAGTGAGATCCGATAGGATCATTAACCACTTTAGCGAGGCATGGTCGGTAATTATAGTGAAGTCCTGGCCTTCTACATAGGGACGAAATCTTTTCACGCCTCTTTTTGCTTCCAAACACTGTGGTTCGGTTACTGAATAGTTTCTTTGTGCCTTGTTAAGTGTTTTAGACACGAATGCGATCGGGTACTCGTCACCTTGTTCCGTTTTTTGAACTAAGACTCCGCTTACGCCATTTTTGCTGGCATCGCACTGGATGTAGAAGGGCTTAGTAAAATCTGGGCTTCAAAGGACGGGCGCTGTGCATAACATTTTTGCTCAATGAGTGCCTGATGTCCTTTTTCCGTCATTGTAAATTTATTTTAAGCTTTAAGTAAATCAGTAAGAGGAGCGGCTACAGTGGCAAAATTGTCAATAAATTTAAGGTACCAACCCGCCATTCCGAGAAAACTTCTTAGACTCTTCAAGGTCTTCGGCAACAGAAACTTTGCAATCGCTGCCACTTTTTTTGGATCTGTGCGTATTTCTACCTCCTCAATCACATGCCCTAAATATTTGACCTGCTGAACGCTGAAATGACTTTTCTGAACATTAATTGTTAATCCGGCAGATCGGATGCAGTCCGCCACTGTCTTCAGAACACCTGTATGGTTTTCAAAAGTGTCCGAAACTAGCTAGAGATCGTCGAGGTAGATGAACACCTCTTTCGCAGTGTCGCCGGAATAACTTTGTCCATGAGTATCTACATTGCTTGTCCAGAATTACACAAGCCAAACGGAATTACTTTAAATTGGTTAAGTGGGCGACCTGGGATCGCAAACGCAGTCTTATCTGCTGGATTTAACGGAATTTGCCAGAATGCATCCTTTAAGTCTAGACTGCTTATAAACATTGCTTTTGGCAAACGACTAAGAATACCGTCTATTTGTGGAAGCGGATACGCATCCTTCACAGTTACGGCATTTACTTTCCTGCTGTCGAGGCAAAGTCTGACCTTACCAGGTTTATGCACCAGAACCACTGGAGAGGACCAGGCGCTGTCTGATTCTTCTACAACCTCCAGTTCCAGCATTCGATCGGCTTCACCATATGACAGCTTTTCAACGGCTGGCGATACGTGGAAATGCCGTTGCTTTATGGGCTTGGCTTCGCCCACATCGATATGGTGTGACAAAAGATTTGTTTTCCCCAACCGAGCGGATGCAAATGATGGAAACTGATCCACTACTTCCTGCAAGGTTTCCTTTTGGTCCTGGGAAAGATTGTGAGCACTGAGATCCGAAATTTGAATATTTGGAGGTAACAAGTCAAAGTGTTTATAAAAATCTACGCCTAGGTCGAGGTTCCGTTTCAACGATGGAACTATGTAAAAATTAACCACCCTAATCTGACCATTGTATTCTATACTTGTGCTTAATCGACCTACAATACTTCATTTCCATCTGCTGTAGAAAGATTATTAAAGACTCTGTGGATACGAACTTCGCTCCCCAGAATTTTCAGCGCAAACTGACCACCAACACAGCTCATAGATGCGCCAGTGTCCATAATTTCCTTGATATTCCGATCTAGGATTTTTACTTTTGTATATGGACGATCGTCGCCATTATTGCTGCGAAGCGCACACAAATCCTTAGTGACTTTCCAGAATCTTTTAAATCTATTTGTATTTCGTGATTTATTTTTAGCTTCAAATTTCTTCCGATAAGTTGTTTTATTGCTAACGTTTTTAAAAATGCTGATTTTCTGATGCCATCCCTCAACAGGAACAATATCAGGTGTGAATGAGTACTTGACTGGACTTTCCTTAACGTTACTCGTTTTCGGTATTTGTCGACTGAGTCTGTTGAACACACCGAGAATGGGCGGCTTGGGTGTTCAGCGGCCTGTTCTTTTTGGCACTTTTGGCATGCAGGCTTATAAGTGTTGCGTGCCACACATCCGTAACAGAACACTTTGCGAGGAGCCATGCAATCCTGGTATCTGTGGCCCTCCTTCTTACAGTTTCAGCATATGAATGCCATTGCTTTGATGGCCCCCTCTTCGTCCTTAAAGAATTCCGATTCGGACTCTTTATGCTGATATTGAAGAAGTTTTGAGACATGGCTTTTTATAAATCTGATACTGTTTTACTTCCTCTAGAACGCATTCTCGCCTCCAACATATTTCGCGAAGCTTTGAGATTGACTCCGTTAGGATATTTAAAGTTTCGTGTCTGATCTCAGCTCGCAAATTTCACCGTAAAATCTCTATTAAAGATTTTTCATCTAAAAGGCAGTCTAAGCTATCCGTTAATGGAACCACGGCGTCATAAAACGAGTCGAAACTCTCACTTTCTTTCTGTTTCCAATCTCTAATTAATTCTCGTATGTTCACATCCGTTGTAGTATCTCTGAATTGACGACGAAGTACGGCACACAATCCGGTCCACTTTACAGATGGCACCGATTTATGATATCGCCTGTAAAAGTCATTAGCTTTACCTTCAAACAAAGTACCACACACATAACATAGAACTTCGAAACGAGTGTTTGACCAGTTAAAGCGTGTACCCTATAAATAAAATTGTCTACGCTTATGCCTCCTGTGTCTTCACTAAACCGGAGTTTCCATCCATTCATTATATGTGCCACCTTATCTGGCCTTCGTGAAAGTTCTGTGGCGCATGACCGAGGAGAGACTGTCCAGCATCTATGCCAAGAAGCTGATCAAGTGAACGACTTGAGTCTGTAGCCCTATGAAGTGGCTGTTGGGGAATTCTGGCTGCTAGGTTCGACTGGATCATGAGGGAAATTTTCTATGTTAGCTGCGTTAGCAACTCGTGTTGCATCCCTTGAACAGCATCTAATAATATACCTTTTAAATCCTCACCCCCTCGCTCTTGACTCTGCCGTTCTTTCTCCATAATTTGTGATCCTCGACTTTCGCCCTCTGCTTGCGAACCTATAAGTTTTTGCCTTCTTGTATTTTGTGCGATAAAGCTATCTGATCTTGCAATAGATTCCCCAGAGCAAACCGCTTTGCAGGTAGCGCAAGTTTTCTTGCTCTTTAGATGTATGCTCCTACACTTTCTATGAAACCCTTGCCCACATTTCGTTGACACAAAATGAGATGTTCCTCCAGCTTCTTTGTTATCTGAGTGGTCTACACCCATATCTTATTATTATTTTTTTTTTAACTATAGTTAGTCAATTTGAAGTTCTCAGACATAGCGCTCCCAGTTGAAAACACAATTCGGAATAATTGAAGATATAACACCATAAGCCACTAGATTATGACCACAAAAAAAAAAAAATATGATAAATATGATAAAAAAATTAACTCCATGCTTAACCAAGAGCTTATTGTCGAAGCTCTTTCTTATGTTTTTGTGAGAGGTACTGAAAAAGATACGAAAAAAGGTGCAGCAAAAATGAATACTTATAAAGCGGCTACATAGGCTGCTTTAGCCATATGACCCTCGTATCAAGCGTGGCCAATCTTAACTTTTACTAGTTTTCTTTAAGATTGTACTTCCAAGTCCATACTTAGTCTGAATAAAGTTTCAATACAACAAATTGCCTAAAGATCCACTTCCGAAATTACCGCCAGACTTTTGCTCGCACGCATTAGCTCTGTTACCTACTTCACCTATTCCTCGCTAGTTCATTCGCGGTTAGCCAAACAACTATTTCATCGTAATTGGCCAAAATCCTAAGCGCGTATCTATTGTGGTTTAACACAAATTAAGGAGACAGCTGTATCAAATATTTCCTCGTGGTGAGATTTAACTATTTCTGAAAAATTTAAGCACTGCATTCTAATGCGACTGAAAGTTGACACGGCTGACTAAGAAAATTATAGAAATGGAATTGAAAAGAAAGGTTTGTTTGTTTTACTATTGAGTGAGCTTGTACTGTACAGTCACGCATCACATTTGGCGCTTTGATTATTCAGATATAACTTATTATTATTCCTGTAACGAACAAAGCGGAGCTGGTGTTCTTTGCAAGCTATTGTCCTTGCACGCATTTAATTCCGGCTTTAACTCGTCAGCAAATGGAGTGGTGTTCTTTAGCGGTTATAGCTTACGAATGCTCTTAGTTATCTAGAATGAATCAAATTTATTTGCGTGCAAATACGAGCCAATTTCGGCCGGACAAGAGTTCGCTTAACAAACGGACAGACAAGAAAAAAAGATAGAACTCTCACTTTACACACCCCTAGATGTAAATGGGGTCTCCCTAGCCCACCCTGCCGTGGCCAGTGCGTTTCCTAAGCGATCCTGCATATTTTTTATTTTTTTGTGAGGCGTTAGATTTTATCTTATCGTTCTGATTTCATTTTACTTCATTTCAAATTACGGTTCTGCGTCGATGATATGTATATGCAAATGAAAAGGTGATAATTTGGTAGACTTCGGATCACCTGGGATACTCCAACGTTGAACGCTTTCAAATGTCGGGAGTGTCCAAAAAAGTCTGTAAACAAATGCAAGCGAAAAGCGACTCGCGAAAACTATTTTATCAGCACATGCAACCACATCGATACCGAACAGAATCGACTTGTATGACTTCTTATCTAAAATCGCCTTCTTTTAAGCGAGCTTCTTTCTTGATTCTAAAATTAACTTTTTTCTATTTCACTTTATATATTTTTTTCTTTTTCTTTCTGTTTTAACATGCGGACAGTTTTACTTAGTTTTAATTTGTATGATAAACTGTTTTAAACTGATTTTAATTTTGTATTGATTTTAACTTTTGGACTTATCTGGGATTTTCTTTTAAGTTTTAACGAAGATTTTAACATTTTATTGGGTATTGAGGCATTTAACTAGGTATTGGGGCATTTCTTTTAACTTTTAAATTAGCTTTTTACTTCGTATTGGGTAGTGGTGCTATTAAGTAGGCATTGGGACTTTTCTTTTACCTCTTCACTTGGATTTTACATCATAATTTTATTGTAGATTAATTAAACATTTTTTAGATAACTGTCTCTTGTTAATAAGAGTAATTATGGATGACCCTTAGCCATCCTCGCGAGGTACCTGGACTTCGGTATTGGTTTAGGCGAAATTCACTCCGAGCAGTCTATCAGCAACGCGTAGACTAAGCCCGGCAATATTTTTCGACTTCTTTTTTTCTCTGTGGGCGAACGTATGGCTAAGAAAACAAACTGCAACTATTTGATGAGCTTCTGGGCGACTGATGGGGTTCCTTTTCTTCTTCGCTGCCAGAACCAAAGGGGACGGATTCAGCTGCCCTCTTGGGGCAGAAATTAGTGCTTTTATGATCGTCTCTTTCGGCTCCAAAGCTGGGGTACTCGGCAATGGCTTATAAATACTGCCGTCCCCTATAAAAA